>JAUCMX010000017.1:10249135-10294135 GCA_033459395.1 Hemibagrus guttatus | reverse complement strand
CGGCTGCATTTGTAGAGATGGATGCTGGCATCAAGCCAGAATTTTCACAGCCAATCAGGACAGATGTTTGTCATACATGACAAGATTTATGGAGACAAACCAAGGTCTTTGGAAAAATCACATTCAGTTTGTTACGAAACATTTCCGATTGCGGAGAGTTTCCGGGTCAGGAACTAGTGCTAATGTATTATGCAAACAGGCTCCCGAGCCAGCACTGATTTTCCTGTGAGCGCAGCCCCGCCTCGCCTTGCCTCACCCGGTGATGATGACTTTACATTTATGTGCAATCCGGTTTTGACTATGAAAGGAAATTTATTGCACTGGAGTGAAGGGCTGAAGGCTGTGGGATGGAGAGGCAGATTCTAGATCAGACTTTTAATCCTGAATGTTAGATATCAGTTTGAGAATCAGATTCTCCTCCAAGACAAAGAATTTGAATTCAAAGCACCTGATTCAATTCAGACGCATGACATGCTTATAAATACAGACCAATGCAGTGGGCTGAACTGAGAAGAGATACTGATCTGAAACTGCTGATCAGACATACTGGATATTGACGTTCTATCAGACGGGTTACTGAGGTTGCGCTGGTCCGGCTGAGGTTGGTATTGATTTCAATTTCAAAAGCAATCAACAACCCTCGGTGTGTATTGTGAGCTCATCGTTATGTATTCACACCCACACTCTCTCCATATTATCTGAATCTGAGCTCTGATTCTTCTAGACTTATGAGTAGCACACTGATATTTTGCAATGATGAAGAGATCATAAATAATGCAGCAGGTATGAAATCTGTAAAGTAAATAAATAAATAAATAAATAAATAATCTTTAAAGCTCCCTTTCACAAATACAAGTAGTGTAGTCAAGTCACTTAAAACAAAGTTGAAAGCAAATCATCACACACTCATACATTCATTCATACACACACACACACACACCCCAACCTCCATGTTGACATCAAATCAAAAGTCTTTAAACTGCCAGTCAAATAAACCAGTATGCTTGGGTAGTGTTCATCTCAACATAACTACTGTGTTCCTGCATGGCTGCTGTATAAAGTGTATAGCATATAACTGTTTCAATATGTTGACATCCCAACAAAATCACCACGCCTCAACAGCACAGCAAGTTAAATGCCATCAATAGGACACACACTGAGTGAGAAAGTGCTTCATGAACTCTCCTGAACTCTCTCAACATACAGCGCTCAGGAGTGCCACTCTTATTAAACGGCTTTTAGACGGATCCGGTTTCCTACCTGATCAGACCCTCCAGATGTTTTTTTGGGACTGCTGAGAAAACAAAAAAGCTTGAAAATTTGTGCCATTTTTTTTTTTAAAGGGCTGAACTACTTAAAATGGCAGGATAGCCACAGGACTTTTCTTTCAAACTCATACAAAGTGAAGACACATGTCATTTCTTTCTATGATAGCTGTACTCGTTTTCCAAACACGTAAATCAAATAGAGCTTGTATTGATGTCACATGACACGTTTTGACCCAAATCTGCAGTTATTTTGAAGAATTGAGATCTCCTCTGAATATCGTGGAGATTCCTTGATTATGCGTTATTTTCAGTGATCGTAAAAATCACAAAATCCTGAATGATATTCTTGGTTGATTTTCTGTACATGCAAAACTTCTTATTTATAGAAACACTGAAAATTGGTTTG
The DNA here is from genome assembly GCA_033459395.1 of Hemibagrus guttatus. Classification (NCBI taxonomy): domain Eukaryota; kingdom Metazoa; phylum Chordata; class Actinopteri; order Siluriformes; family Bagridae; genus Hemibagrus; species Hemibagrus guttatus. The sequence goes on along the minus strand of JAUCMX010000017.1, from coordinate 10,292,461 downwards.
CATCAGGAAAACGTGACAAGTTCAAATCAAGGCCATGTCAAAGCCATCGTTTTCTGGGAGCCTAAGAGAGTGAACAAAGAAAAATAAATAAAAATTTATAATAATAAAAAAAATAAAAAATAAAAATAATGTAACATTTGTAACAGAAAATAATAAATATTTGGGGTGGTCAGATTTAAGAAAAAATATTACGCATAGTTTACGGAAAAATATTATGTCTCGCAACAAAACATGATTTCATTGCTTATACTAAACTTAAATAACTTTGAGCGTGAGAGCATGAACAATTCACATAAACCAGTTACACTGTGGAGGTTGGCGCTGATCTGAGCCAGAGTAACACTTGGCATGGTAGAATAGTGCAGTGGTTATGTGTCTTTTGCCCAGGCATCATGGGTCTGATTCTTAGCTCAGGTTTTCACTTAAATCATGTTGGATGGATACGAAAACAAATTGTGTTCATGTTACTCAATTCATTCACGTGGACCCTATATATGCATTTTAATAAAGAAAATTCACCTAGCTTTTTTTCAGTGACTTCAGCAGTCTGAAATGGCCATCACCTGCTCCAGATTCTTTTTTCCTGAAAGCCTGAAGCTGTTTAAGCAACTCTCCTGCTCCAGAAATATAAAAAGCCCCAAATTCACTATGACCCATTTACTCACTATCAATTTCCAAACCTTTATATCAACGAACAATAGTTTTACTTTATAGAAATACAGTGAAATAGAAAAAGCAGGAACAAATAACTCAGTCTCGGTCTTATGGCTGAAACACCTGTGGGGAAAATACTTATAATAAAAGCCCCAGATCTTATTAACACATCAGTGTAATCTAATCTGAAGGCGTTCGTTCCCCATCGAGACCGACTGAATTAGAATACGACGCAGTACTTTATACACTAGACCTACAGCTCTTCATGTTGCTGGAATTGTGAGGGACTGAGTTACAGGATTGCCAGGGAGATGGCATCATGGGATACCAGGAAACATCAATACTGTAGACTTAATATAATACTGAGGTGGCGATGAGGCAAAAAAAAGTTACCTGGATAAAGTTTCTTAAACATGAAGCAGAATGGCTTCTGTAGCAGATCCTGTGTTCAATTTATCCAATCACATGTATTTATGCAAATTATTTCACTGAAGAGAGGTTAGCTTAGAACGAAAGAGGTTTATTTACTTTCCCTGTCTGATTAATGAGCTAGATAAATGAAATCCAATCATGTAACAAAAAGCCTAAAAGCATTTTCTGCAAGTGGACCTTCAGAAATTTTAGTTGGATTATACTGTTTTTTGTCCCCTGATTAAAAGTTTCTATATTTTTTTAACTGGAAAAACATTACCGAAGCTATATAGAACAACAAGATGAACAAACGAACACGATATTATCTTAACACGTCCGTCAGTTTGAGTTGAAATATGACTGTGATAACCAGAACCAGTGGTTTTCGTTAGAAAAGCTGCAGCCTCATCCTCTTTCCCTTACTCGCATGGGTCCAGCAGCGTCTGATCCGATTTATTCCAGTGATCAAGCATTAATTATGTACCAAACCCCTCCCCCAGAACATTCACTTGTATCTGTGACCAGCAGAACTTGTAGAGCAACAACAAAAAGTAACAACAGAATGAAAAGGGGAAGTCAAATCAGCTAAAGTGGATGCTCCACACGAGATCTTAATACTGTGCCAGATTAAAAATGTAGTCCAATATTACATTACATTTAGGGATCTATTCCTGGTGCAGGTTAACTGGGTTAAGAAGGATTTAGCAGAACATCCTCTCTCAGTGCCCTCGAATAGCAGTCCGGGAACTTGCATGTAAAAATGTAGACGCAATTAATACAAAACCCTCATAAAATGTGTAGAAACTATGAACATACGAACATTTCTGAGGTAAATGCTGTTTACCTTCTTCTGGACTACTAGAGAACATTGTCTGGAAAAAAAGTCTGGTGTATTTAGGAAAGTTTTGCCAACTCTGATTTTCTTCGTATTTGCGCGAGTAAGTTGATAAACATCAATCAACCCTAAATGACAGAGTCATAGATGATTTGCATTTGGTGACACCCACAAAACTCCATAAAGAAGGAAGGATGAAGGAAAAAAAACAGGATAATTTCTCTGAGGCAGAAGTTAAAGTACTTTTGACTCAAGTCAAATATATTTATCAGCGTATCCAGAGGAGTCACAGTACCAGAAAACGTCAGAATATAGAGAGAAATAAACAGAGGTGTATTCAGAATATTCAGTGAAAACTAGTGTACTTACTACACTACTTTACTACTTTAATAAAAACTAGTAAAACTAGCGTTTCCTCCCAAGCACATTTTCCCTTACTTGCGATCAAGATTTCTGTGGCTACGTGACAATATCTTCACAGAAAAGAACTGAATATCTGCTCTCCCCAATCCCCCAGTCATTTCTGCATATCTTTCCTTAACCTAAATAAGTCTTTAAGGTTCGTTCACTGAGAAGGTCAACGTGATGTTCTCCTGTATTCCTCACCTCACTGCTTTTGACTTTGTTCAGCGGTCAAAGGTCAGAGTAGAGAATCTCTGCTCCGAGCCTTTGTGATAGTGTGTAATACACCAAACACATAACCATCTCGTCCATATCACCATTCCTGCTGAGCTGTTAACGCGTCACGTCTCCAAATACCTCACGTGGAGACACAAACGATTTCTTTTCACATCTTTGCTGTTCAATCTTGTGTAATAAGACCTCAAAGGGCAGCAAAAACTCCTGACTAGCGATTATTAGTGTATAGATCTCATTAAAAATCATGTTTCATTCGAAGCTCTACAGCTTCAGTAACACTTGATAAAAAAGGAATAGAACGATTCGGGTTGGTGTGATGAGGCCTGATCCAAAGCACAGTCGTGAAGTGTTTTATTCCTTTCCAACAAATTTTTTTTTAAATAAAAACTTTTTATCCATTTACAGTTGCATTAGTGTTGTGGAATGGCTTTGAAAAGAGGTAGTTCCACTAGGGAAGTAACTGTTACTATAGAAACACATTAAGCAAGAAGAAATTAATATAAAATATGATATGATGTGGTTTTTATGGAATATTTATCAACACTTTCTGACCAATCAGATTCAAGATTTCAAAAGTGCTGTTATTCAATAAATAGTAGAGATGATCAGTGAGGAAAAAAGTGATGCTTAACCCAAACATCTGAGAGAAAACAAAAGGGAAAAAAACAACAATAAAAAAAACATGCAGTCAATATTGATAGTGTTAGTTAATACACACTTGTGTGTGTGTGGTTTATATTACTGTGTGAATAGGACAATATGATAGATTAGAGACCATTCCAGAGATTGACGTCTACACAGTACCAATCTACCAGCATGTACATGTGCGTATGTGTTTAGGCAGAAGGAAATGGCCTCAGAGAGCAGCCCTGAGCACCTTAGCCTCACTTTATGCTAATTTGAGAAAGAGCGCAGGAGAATGCTTGCTCAATCAAGGACAAAGCACAAAAGACTGCTCACAGATGCACAGACTCTACACAGCATTGCACACTGTCTTTTTTTTCTTCACATTGAATGTTTCTTATTGCAAATATCGATTTCTGTGCTCATAAAAACCTGTGACTAGAACATCAGAACACGTTCTAAAAGCTAATTCTTTGAGATGGAATCAGTTCCAAAGTGTTTATATCTAATATCATTTATCCATATCTAAAGTGAGATATGGATAAATATCGTCTCCAGTGAATCAGATTTCTGGCGATGATTCAGCTTATGGACCAAACGAAAAAACAAAAGTATTCAATGAGCTCATCTCTCATCTTCAAGAAACACTCGATCACGGTCAGGATGGTGAAAATATACCAGACTACATATACCAGGGAACATTTGGTACTAGACAGGAACACATTCAGCATCCAGAGTGTATTTAGTGTTACTAGTCCACCTACTGGGAGGTTGAATGAAATTGGAGGAAACCCATACAGTGTATTCTGCTCTGTTCATAATAACCAGTGATGATGACTAAAGGCCCTGAAGGCTTTATTAATGTCCTCACAGTCACTGAGCCTTACTGCTGGAGAGAACACAACGTTTCAGTAAGTTTCAGCTCTCATGACCTATATGAGACGCTCTTAATTGCGAGATGTGACACCCATAGACTCAGTGTGCCATATGGCATGTTGCGATAAAGGATGGATGTTTGCTTGTTTAGCAGGTTTATGGTTTTATGAGTGCTAGCAAATTGAAAGGAAGAAATCCTTACAGACAATATTAACTTCATTCACCATTTCTACACTGTCTTTTAAAATGCACAGATATCTGAATATGCATAAATATGCAAATTTCCAAATACATATCAAAATCTACCATAAAATCCTAGATAATATTATTACTAAATTCAGCTGGTAGCTAGTCAATTATTTGGCATGAATTTTCTGAAGATTCCAGAGAAGTTTCTGGGTACCATATTGTCACAGCATAATAATTTGCATATTGTACGTGATGTGATGAGTTATGATATCACACCTCAGAATGAACTCGTACAGAATCAGTTTTTATCGGATTTAAAAAAAAAAAAAAAGTCTTGGATTTAAATGCATAAAAGGAGCAAATTTCTAAGAATTATTTTTAAAAAATAATTCTGATTATTTAAAAAAAAATAATTCTGCTTAAAGAAACTCATGTTTTTGAGTATATAGCTACATCAAAGCTGATCATAAAATCAGATCTCCTGCCTCCACTATGGCTTGAAGGCTTAATATTTTTGACTTGTGTCTGAATTAGAATCAAAAGTCACACAAGGCACGTTCCAGAGATCCAGTTTGTCATGTTCACCTGACCTCACGTCATTACTGCTGAAATCCTCCGCCCTCAGGTCATGTGAGCCGATGTGAGCGTGTCAGCTATTAATGGCTCGCAGCGCCACACCCAGTAGCCAAATACGACCAGGTTTTACTCACAGGAAGTTGGTTTATGACTCGGATAATCACCACAGATGGTTTGACAAAAGCAGCAATGGAGAACAAACTTAAAGCTGTTATGTAAAAAGATGAAATCATTTACACAACTCAGGTGTGTACAGAAACACAGAATAGTTCTCGGTCATATGTGTGTGGCATTAAACCTCAGGCCAGTCCACAGGTATGCACACGCTGAATTATTTCTGACTCTGTGTGCCACCTTTTCTCACAGCTACACTGTCTTTCCACTTACAACAACAACGTGATAAATACTGACAGAATTTAATGCAGACGTCACTCTCTTAACCATTGCTGTGAAACAATTTCAAGTACCACCATTATATAGAATTGAAGATAAATGCACAAAACTAATGGGAAACACACACACACACACACACTAACCATTGGCCTGAATTTATAGTTTCATTGTGCAACTTCTCATATATCTGAGGCAGGCTACTTAATCCGCCTTTAGCCCACATCTCTCAGTGCCAACCCTGTTTCTTGTGATCTCCAGAATTCTCAGAGTCAAAACTCTAATCCACGTCACCTGCTAAAGATAATCAGTCTACTCGATTAGCCGACCTAGATTAGAGATGGAGCTGAATCATGCACGTCTGCAGATCTCGCTTTGCTCTTCCTGTTCTCTCCGCCTGTCCGTCACTCTGTGACTAGACTTCATCTCTGCCTCCTTCTCACCTCCTCTCCTGCGTTTCTTGCACCGGCTCCGCTGCTCCTCATCTTCCTCAGTGATGGTGGTGAGGGAGGTGATGACCGACCTGCTGCCGCCCTTCCTCAGTCTGGGGGGCAACAGCATCCTCCCTCCCTCTGCACACAGCCCCCGTCCTGGCTCTCCTCGTTATTTTCCTCCCTCTCCCTGTCTGTGAGTGTGTGTGTGTCTGTGTGTGTGCACGCTCCTGTCCTGCTCGCTTACTCACGCTAATGCTAACTCCTAGCACTCAGGCTGCTCATCTGATCCAACTGAGCTCAGAAAGACACCGCAAGCAAGAGACAGTGCTCGAGAAACAAGAAGGCAGAACAGGAAGCTACTGAAAGTAAAAAGATGCAGAAAGATCCAGAAAGATGGAGAAAACAATTTATAAAGAAATTACAAAAATCTGCTAATCCAGAGGTAAACAGTTCAGAGTGCTGCTGAATGTTACAGAAGATCATATAATCCTCAGTCGTTCATCTTTTCTCTCCTCTTTTAAGCCACAGAGATGCTGCCACTCTCTCAAGGTCTGTGCTACTGCTGTACTGTTGTCCTCTCCCTTTCTGGATCTCTCTTTCTCTCTCTCTTTCTCTCTCACTCTCTCTCTCACACACACACACACACCTCTCTATTTCCTACTGAAATATTCAGTGTGGAGAGAAACAGGGCAAGGTGAGCCAGTCGGTTAATGACCACTCGACAACCACACAAGGATGGATGGATGGATGGATGGATGGATGGATGGATGGATGGACGGACAGGCAATTACATGGATAAGCCTTCATTCAAAAAAACCTCCAGTGAGTCGTAGTCCTGCTGCTTGTTGATCTTGAGATCAGAAGAGAATTTCCTGACTGGTTCGCAAAAAGTTACAGCAACTTATACAACCACTCTTTACAACTGCGGTGAGCAGAAAAGCAGCTCAAAACACAACAAACTTCAAAGCAGGGGCTACAATAGCAGATTTCAGTCCTGAAGCTACAGTGGGGGACATTTCCTATAAAGTAGACAGTTAAAGATTGTCGTCTGGTGAAATGATAATTGTTGGGGTTTTTAACAAAGCACACGGATGAGCTGCTGTCGGTTTTACGTAGAGGCTTGTGTGTTTTACATGAGACAGTCAGTGTATTGAAACAAGTGGAACATGAATACTGCAATTATTCCTGCTCTTCTGACATACACACACACACACACACACACACACACGCACACACACACACACACACACACACACACACACACACACACACACACCCCAGTCCATGTGTATATGTAATGATAATATGAAGTGTAAGCAAGCACTGGGGCAGTAATATCACTCCTGGGACTAATCATTTTTGGTCTTCCATTTTTCCACACACACACACACACACCTATATGGACAGACCGAGCTCCATTATCTGTGGCTATTCCTATAAATCCATAAATGCAAAGTGTCCCGAGACAAAACAACATCCTTTCATTGAAAGCTTTTCCTGTTCATTACACATTTTTTCCCCTTTTTTAAATGATTAATCCTTTCATCTTCACACATGTTCCTGACCTGTGCAGGAAATGCGTCTTTCAATTTGCTAGCACTCATAAAACCATAAATCTGCTAAACAAGCGAACATCCATCCTTTATCGCTACATGCCATATGGCACACTGAGTCTATGGGTGTCACATCTCGCAATTAAGAGCGTCTCATATAGGTCATGAGAGCTGAAACTTACTGAAACGTTGTGTTCTCTCCAGCAGCAAGGCTCAGTGACTGTGAGGACATTAATAAAGCTTTCAGGGCCTTTAGTCATCATCACTGGTTATTATGAACAGAGCAGAATACACTGTTTGTAGTAAGGAAACGTTACCATGTCATTCCCACTTTAAATGCTGCACAGCAGTTTTTTCTGGTATGGCCCTTGCTTGTGTACACTGCATAAGTGTATAAGGAATAATACTAAAGTTGTGTGCTTATGCAATTCAGCAGCTCACTCATTAGCACACCGCTGGGGATTTTCCTTCACCTAAACCACCATGCAGAAATCTACACACCCAAGTAAAGGTGCATACTCTTTCTTTCTCTCTCTCTCGTGCGCGCTCACACGCACATACATGCACGCACACACACAAACACACACACACACAGTGTACATTCACACCAGGCCTAAGACTTGAGCAATCTCGATCTTTGCCCTGAGTTTCAGCGTCACTTTACTCTTTAACCTGCCTTAATAGCGCAAGAACACAGTTAGACTTTAATACAACAAATATACAAATCCCATTTAAGATAAGTTTAATTAATTTCTCATTGTTATCATAGCCGACAAAATGATTAAACATTAAAGAAATATTCAAGTACTCCGCTTTTAGAATAAAAACATACAGAAAGGTCAAGAAAAAGTGAGGCTAGGGCTGATTTCTTTCCAGCCCACACTGCTGACTCATTGCAGCCCATCACTGACAAATCGCTCTCCTTTTATAGTCTGAAGTTTTAGGTAAACACTTCCAGAACATGTAAAACACAAAGGTTGCTGCTACTGTAGAGACTAATGCTGTATTTAAGACAGAATTGTAGCAATTACACGGTGATCTAAATTGAACACCACCACAACTGCTTGTGTTTTTCTGCCATATCAATAACAAAAATGCTGCCTTCAAGTCCTTCTCAGGGGTTTGTAGGTAACAATCTGGACGTGGTAATTACTACATTGAGTGTTTTCAAGTAATTTTGGTCAGAGGAAATTTTCCATTTCTTATTTATTTAAGTTCCTGAGTGGCAATGATGACACCGTGGTGTGTGTTTATGTGCATTCATTTCACAGTTACAAAATATTTCTGAGAGTTTCTTGAAGACAGCATGCCAGGTGAATTCACAAAAGTTCATTTTGAACGTGAACTTCAGTTTTTCATTTTCTTTTACGTCTAAAAAACTTATCCTCACTGAAGATATAAATCAAACAACAAATAAAAACAACATACATTTTCTAACGTTATCCTTTTTTTTTTTATTTTTTTTTTTTTACCAAAACCACCTGAACACAATCCAGGTCTTAATCTTAATCTTCCGAACCCATACCAACAAACTTCCAAGAGCACTTGAAGGTAGCATAACTCCTGTTGTTTACAGGGGCGGAGTTCTGGAGAGCATTTTATTTAAAAATTCAACTTTGACAATACTCTCATAACAGATAAACTGTAAAATCTACAAAAACTTTTTTTTTTTTACACTAATAGTGTCTTGTTTATTTTAACAGCACAAACAGAGTCTCGAAAACACCCATATCCATAGTCGCTAGAAAGTAATCACAGAGTCGACTCCTATTATTCGACTCTCTCATTGTTAATCCAATACAAACGATGATCAAATGACGGTTGATTCAACACTGAGGCTTTTATTTGACCAGGATCTGTAATAGCAGGTGCACTGACACCAGACAGTTTATCACACTCCTAAATATAACACCCAGGCTCTTAAAATGGCTGTTATCCTGCTTAATGTTTACTAGTTAAGAAATCTAAACTATCTGCCGTGTTGTCTGCTGTGCCTCAGCTTCCTATCCCGGTATAACAACATAAACAAAACTCAAACAGGTGTTTCAAGTTGCTCGATAACTTTAATAAAACCGGATGTAGTTCAATTCTATAGTAGCATAACCTTTTATCGTGGAGAAAAGACGTTACAAAGTGCAGTTTGAGTGATAGTCAAACAAATCCGTGGTTAATAATAATCTCTTTCGGGTCTAATCCGGTTCCCGTAACCGACCGGCTCGCGCTCGAGCGATATCCTACGGTTAAATTTACCTGCGATGTTTGTTTATTTATTTATTTATTTTTTTAATGTCCGGCCGGGTTAAAACTGCTGATTCTTGTTTGAAAGCCAGAAATAACAGCTGCGTGTAAAAAAAAGTTTTCAGTTGAATCGCGCTCACCTTGGCTGGAACTCCGACAGACGTCGCTTTCCTCGCGCTCCGCCATTTCTCGTGACGTCACAGCGCAGAGTCGGTCATCAGCGCCTAGCGGACAGGGTAAAAAAAAAAAAAAAAAAAAAAAAGGGCAGTCGAAAGCCTGCTAAATGTACCATTTTAGGATGATTATACGTTTTAGGAGAGAGAGAGAGAGAGAGAGAGAGAGAGAGAGAGAGAGAAATAAATAAAAAAAAAATACATACATACATAAATACATGTGTATACATGGGGGGCACGGTTAGCACGTTTGCCTCACCCCTCCAAGGTTGGGGGTTCGATTCCCGCCTCCGCCATTTTGTGTGTGGAGTTTGCATGTTCTCCCCGTGCCTCGGGGGTTTCCTCCCCCGGTCCAAAGATATGCATGGTAGGTTGATTGGCATCTCTAAATTGTCCGTAGTTGGGGGTGTGTGTGTGTGTGTGTGTGCCCCCTGCGATGGGTTGGCACTCCGTCCAGGGTGTATCCTGCCTTGATGCCCAATGACGCTTGAGATAGGCACAGGCTCCCTGTGACCCGAGAACAGATCGGATAAGCGGTAGACAATGAGTGAATGTGTATGCATTATTTCTGTGCATAGAGATTTCTGTATACTCACCCACATACAATTCAAACAGAACTGCTTTTCCCTCCTAAAATAGTCATTTTCTCTCATTTTCATCTAATTCACTGATTCAAATATCAATAAAAATACAAAAAAAAATAGGACAACAAATAAAGTTTGAACATTTATTTAAAATGTCGGTATAACGTATGCACATGTACTTTAAAAAAAAAAATCAATTTCATAATAAAGAGTTTTTCAAAAAGTAAAACCATCAAGCGAGCTGAAATGAAGTGAATAAACTAATGGAAGGTTGGTCACTGCTCCCACCTAGTGGTAAACAGCTAAACTGCTCTTTATTACTGTCTGAGAAGGATTGAAATATTAAGTTACACAGTTAAAATAATGTGACATTTCCTAGACAGCCAGAAGGTCAGTACAAGATGTAATGTAATATTTATTCAGTTTATGGATTGTTCTGTAATCCTGTTTGCACACACAGAGCTACTTTGGTTGTCAATCTTTGAGTTCAAACATAATGCTGTAAAATGCTGCTGTTTATATGGAGCTAAAGAAAAAAAAAGAAAAAAGAATAGCAGCCATCTTGATTTGATGTCACCAAACCTAGCATCAGACTGAGTTATAGATCATTCCACTTCCTTTCAAACAATGCTGTCAAGGTTCCACTGGATATGAATACCATGGACCCAACTTTAAGAACAATGGCACTTGATGTTTTTTGCTATTTCATGAAACTGTTTTTTTGGGGGTTTTTTTTTAAAAATTATTGATCAAAATGTGAAGCCAGTGTGTGATGATCTAGATAGGGTTTGGGTTGTACTGGATCTGAAGTCTGGCTCAGGGCATGATGTGGGAACACACCAGGTCGGTCTCTCTCTCACACACACACACACACACACTCTCACACACACACAGACACACACACTCTCACACACACACACACACACACACTCTCACACTCCACACACACACACACACACACACACACACACACACACACACACACACACACACACACACACACACACACACACACACACACACACACACACACACACACACACACACACACACTCACTCTCAGACAGAGAGAGAGACAGAGGCATATTTTGGGATATGAGAGGAAACTGGAGAACCTGGTGGACCCCCACATGGACAAGACAAGAACATGCACATAGACAACCACCTGAGATCAGGAACAGATTGGGAGCCATAGGGCTGTGAGACTGCAGCACTGCACAGTATTTGTGGTGAAGAGAAACATTGTGTTATTTTGGAAATTTAAGTTTAACACAGAACAGACTCTGGATCTATCACAAGTTACTGAAGATGTGACCCAAAACCATTTCTTTATATCATTATAGCCAAAATATTGATCACCTGACCAATTAATTTTAATAATGACGATACCAACAATCTAGCCATGGGGGTCACAGTCCAGTGACTTCTGTGCCGGTCCCAAGCCCGGATAAATAGAGAGGGTTACGTCAGGAAGGGCATCCGGCGTAAAACATTGCCAAATTTAACCATGCGAATCGTCAGTAGTCTGAATTTCATACCGGATCGGTCAAGGCTTGGGTTAATAACGACCGCCATCGGCGCCATTGACCTACAGGGCGCCGGTGGAAATTGGGCTACTGTTGGTCGAAGAAGTAGAGGAGGGAGGAGAGTGCACAGACAGAGAGAGAAGAGGAAAGGTAAGAGTGTAGGACTGAGAATAGGAACTCTGAATGTTGGTACTATGACAGGGAAAGGTAGAGAGCTGGCTGATGTGATGGAGAGAAGGAAGGTGGATATACTGTGTGTACAGGAGACCAGGTGGAAGGGAAGCAAGACTCGTAGTATAGGAGTAGGATTCAACCTGTTTTATTATGTTGTGGATAGAGAAATGGGGTAGGTGTGGTCCTGAAGGAGGAGTTTGTGAGGAATGTCCTGGAGGTGAAGAGAGTGTCAGAGAGGATGATGAGTCTGAAGTTAGAGATTGAAGGGGTGATGTTGAATGTTGTTAGTGGTTATGCCCCACAGGTAGGTTGTGAGTTAGAGGAGAAAGAGAGATTCTGGAGTGAATTAGATGAGGTGATGGAGAGTATTCCCACGGGTGAGAGAGTGGTGATAGGAGCGGATTTTAATGGACATGTTGGTGAGGGGAACACAGGTGATGAGGAGGTGATGGGCAAGTTTGGAGTTAAGGAAAGGAACCTAGAAGGACAGATGGTAGTGGACTTTGCTAAGAGGATGGACATGGCTGTGGTTAACACTTATTTACAGAAGAGGGAGGAGCATAGAGTGACTTACAAGAGTGGAGGTAGGAGAACACAGGTAGACTACATCCTATGTAGAAGAGGCAATCTGAAAGAGATTAGTGACTGTAAAGTGGTAGTGGGAGAGAGTGTAGCCAGACAGCATAGGATGGTGGTGTGTAGGATGACTTTGATGGTCTGTAAGAAGAAGAGGTCAAAGATAGAGAAGAAAACCAAGTGGTGGAAGCTGAAAAAGGAGGAATGTTGTGAGGAATTTAGACAGAAGTTGAGGCAGGCTCTGGGTGGTCAGGTAGTGCTGCCAGATGACTGGGAAACTACAGCAGAAGTATCAGGGAGACAGGGAGAAAGGTGCTGGGTGTGTCATCTGGAAGGAGGAAAGAAGATAAGGAGACTTGGTGGTGGAATGAGGAAGTTCAGGATAGTGTCCAGAGGAAGAGGTTAGCCAAGAAGAAGTGGGACATGGACAGGACTGAAGAGAATAGACAGGAATACAAGGAGTTACAGCGCAGAGTGAAGAGGGAGGTGTCTAAGGCCAAGCAGAAGGCATATGACGAGTTGTACACTAGGTTAGACACTAGAGGAGGACAGAAGGACTTGTACAGGTTAGCTAGGCAGAGAGATCGAGATGGGAAGGATGTGCAGCAAGTTAGAGTTATTAAGGATAGAGATGGAAGGGTGCTCACAAGTGAGGAGAGTGTACAGAGGAGATGGAAGGAGTACTTCGAGGAGCTGATGAATGAGGAAAATGAGAGGGAAAAAAGAGTAGAAGAGGTGAACTCTGTGGAACAGAAAGTAGATAAGATTAGAAAGGATGAAGTCAGGAAGGCTTTGAAGAGGATGAAAAGTGGAAAGGCAGTTGGTCCTGACGACATCCCGGTGGAGGTCTGGAAGTGTCTAGGAGAGGCAGCAGTGGAATTTTTAACTAGTTTGTTAAAGGGTTTTAGAGAGTGAGAGGATGCCTGAGGAATGGAGAAGAAGTGTGTTAGTGCCGATCTTTAAGAATAAGGGTGACGTGCAGAGTTGCAGTAACTATAGGGGGATAAAGTTGATGAGGCATACAATGAAGCTATGGGAAAGAGTAGTGGAAGCTAGGTTAAGGAAGGTAGTGTTAATTTGTGAGAAAGCAGTATGGCTTCATGCTCAGAAAGAGCACAACAGATGCAATTTTTGCTCTGAGAATTTTGATGGAGAAGTATAGGGATGGTCAGAGGGAGTTGCACTGTGTGTTTGTAGACTTGGAGAAAGCGTATGACAGGGTGCCAAGAGAAGAGCTGTGGTACTGTATGAGGAAGTCAGGAGTAGCAGAGAAGTATGTCAGAGTGGTGCAGGACATGTATGAGAGGAGCAGGACAGTGGTGAGGTGTGCTGTAGGTCAGACAGAGGAGTTCAAAGTGGAGGTGGGACTGCATCAGGGATCGGCTTTTAGCCCCTTCCTGTTTGCTAGGGTTGATGGACCAGTTGTCAGAGGAGGTCAGACAGGAGTCTCCTTGGACAATGATGTTTGCAGATGGCATTGCGATCTGTAGTGAGAGCAGGGAGCAGGTGGAGCAAAACCTGGAGAGGTGGAGCAAAACCTGGAGAGAAGAGGAATGAAAGTCAGTCGTAGTAAGACTGAGTACATGTGTGTGAATGAAAGGAAGGGAAGTGGAACAGTAAGGTTACAGGGTGAAGAGATAAAAGAAGGTACAGGAGTTTAAGTACTTGGGGTCAACAATCCAGAGTAAGGGAAAGAGTGTGGGAAAGAGGTAAAGAAGCAAGTGCAGGCAGGTTGGAATGGGTGGAGAAAGGTGTCGGGAGTTCTGTGTGATGGGAAATAATATCAGCGAGAATCAAGGGGAAGGTGTACAGGACAGTGGTGAGACCGGCCATGCTGTAGGGTTTTAAAGAGACAGTGTCACTGAGGAAGAGACAGGAGTCAGAGCTAGAGGTAGCAGAGCTGAAGATGTTGAGGTTCTCTTTGGGAGTGACAAGATTGGACAGGATTAGGAATGAGTACATCAGAGGGACAGCTCATGTTGGACGTTTGGGGGACAAAGTTAGGGAGGCCAGATTAAGATGGTTTGGACATGTTCAGAGGAGGGAGAGTGAGTATATTGGTAGGAGAATGTTGGACATGGAGCTGGCAGGCAGGAGGCAAAGAGGAAGGCCAAAGAGGAGGTATATGGATGGAATAAATGAGGATATGAAGCTTTGTGGGTGCAAGTGTTGAGGATGCAGAAGATAGGGATAGGTGGAGAGAGATGATTCGCTGTGGCGACCCCTGAAGGGAAAAGCCGAAAGAAGAAAAAGAAGAAGCATGAGGATACCAGCATTTAAGCACTTTTACCAGTGTGTAATTACAGGCATATATTCCCCTTTTTTTAAAGTGCTATGTGCATTGCACATCTGCTGTGGCTGTTTTGCTTACATTTACCTCAGGCAGATTAATTAGCATAAAATTAGTGTGTGCGTGCCTAGGTGTGTGTGTTGCTGTGTGTGTTTGTGGACTAAGGGCGAAGTTGGCATTGGATGTGATTTCTCCTCAGAGTTTCTAGTTAGGACCTTTCTATTATTGAGCTGCGTTTATAGGTGCAGTGTCCAGTACAGGTGAAGTGCTATTTCATTGGCCAGAGAGAGGCGCTCGATCACAGTGCTTTCATTTCTTTTCTTTTCTTTTTTTTTTTCTTTTTAAATTGTTCTTGTCACATACAGTAGACACACTCAGGTTAGCGTTTTCCATCAATAAATTAACATACCAAATTAAGGGAATGAATAGCGGAGCAGTTTTTTCATTGAACCATACATAAATAAAGTGACATAAGATTTAAGATTGCAAACGGTGTGTGTGTGTGTGTGTGTGTGTGTGTTTCCACTTCTAAGCATAAAAGCTTAGACCGGAAGAGGATATTGGGAGTCAACAAAAACTAGAGAGATACGTGAACCACTGCACTGTTAAAAAAATACTTCACGTTCTACGTGAACGCATAGCTTAAAAATAGGTGCCTTCATTATGCAAAACATTCATCAGCATTTTGTTAATCCAAAGATAGAGTGGGATCCTATGAAATATTTTAAGTGATAAATGGACATAAATAGACACCAACATTGACTAGCAGTTGAGGAAAAAACGCCAAGGAATCGTTTGGGAGAGTCAATGAGCGTTGACTCACACTGATGAGCTAAGCCGTTTGCTCTGAATCACTAAAAACCCCAGTGCTGGTCAATATCCACCAATCATTTAAATAGTTTCCTGAAACCCTTTTCTGACTTGTGATTATCACAACTGTATTAGGATATCCTCATATATATTACGTTTGTTACATATTTTTTTATATAAACGTAAAATAAAAGAATAAGACTACACACTGACTTGGACAAATACTGTAAACATTCCAGGCCTTTCATAAATGTATAGAATTTAAAGATGAACTTAGTACAGGTTCACAAAAGATGCATCATAAGGTGATAGCTAATATTAGTTATTAAAAACAGGTTTAATTATAATGGTCTATTGTGACATGTATGGCTCATGATATATAAATTGCTGAGAGGTAGCTGGGTTTCTGAAATAACCAGTTAGATATGACAAATCCAAGCTAGCTTTGTTAACACCCGCTAACCTTGAGATCTCAAAAATCTAGACTTAACAGGGAACCTGTCATCTTCCGGATAGTATAGTGTGATTATTAAGCATTACACTACACTAAAGCAGAAGAGTAAAGACAAACAGTAGACTAATAAGATGTTCATTATGAGCAAATAGTGAATACAAGTCCTGGAATATGCACAGGACACAGGTCTTCATAATTATAGCAGAAAACTCTTTAATCAAGTATGAATGCCCTTATAAGGAAATCAATCGATTCCTTAAGATTCTTCATTTGTTCCCAAAACTGAGAATGTATGAGGTCATAAAGTTAGTAAAGTTGCTGTCAGTTAGCTGTCATAAACTAGATTAATTCAGACCAATATGCCTCACAGTAAGAGTGGTATTGAAAGACTTGGTGTGATTGATTACAGTCAGGAGACCATCTGCTAAAGTTTCTCTGGGTGTTTTAACGAACCAACAAATGCAATCCTGAACATCCTGATCACTAGTACAGACATAAAAATTTGAGTTAACTGTTACTTTAAACCTATTTAAAACACAAAACCTCTCTCTCTGTCTCTCTCTATCCACACATACAACCCTTTTTACTTAAACAAAGTTGTGTAATATGTGCTTTCTCATTTCTAATCTACTGTATATATTCTGATTCAGAACCACTATTTTTCTAATAATGTACACCACTGATGGCTGATATAAGGTGAATATGAAGGCTGATATAAGATAGGAGACTACAATCTACTATAAATCAATAGCTTGACAATTTTCTCAGTCCTTTCAGGATTTCCTGTTTTTTGTAATTGTTGCAGCCCAAAATGCTTTTTTTTTTACAAAATCAATGGGAAAAAATTGCCTTTTTTTTTTTATTTTCCTGTGTGAAAAGTACTTGAATTGGTGAACTCACAAGCATAACCTACCAGTGAAGACACATATGTAATTATTTTCCATGGTAGCTGTAGTCATGCTCGAGTCATGTGATTCAAAGAAGGCTTTAGCTGAATGTGAGTTATGATGATGTCAGATAACGCATCTTGATCCAAATCTGCAGAGAATCAACAATCAATTTGAAACATTGCACACTCCCCCAAATAGTTTGTTTGGTTTTGTGTTAATTTCCACGATTCAAAAATCATGAAATCCTGCAGGGACTCAAATCTTAAGTGTAAACACTGTCACTGATCTACAGTGACATGAATGTACAGTCTGGGCTAGACAGGAATCAACCCTAGCATCACTTCTTTACAGTATCCTGTGTATTTTTATTACTTAAAGGTGCTGCTGTGTATAATCCAAAACAATCCACTTTAATAACATTTGATAACAGCACATAATTTGATCCGGATGTCAGCCATGAAATCCTACACTGATATCAGTTTATCTTTGAGAAACAGGGGGCACTTAGCACAGCTAGCCCATTTCTAGCTGCCCCTGGTGTACTCAGTGTGTGTGTGTGTGTGGTGTGTGTGAGAGAGAGAATGTAATAGTGTTATGGGCTTATGTAAGTTAATGAAGTTCCCACTAATGACATGGTGCAGACTCAAAACAAAGATTGCATTCTGTTTTTCTACCTCAAGGAGACAGAGAAAAAAACAGACTGTGTGTGTGTGTGTGTGTGTGTGT
Organism: Hemibagrus guttatus; assembly: GCA_033459395.1. Classification (NCBI taxonomy): domain Eukaryota; kingdom Metazoa; phylum Chordata; class Actinopteri; order Siluriformes; family Bagridae; genus Hemibagrus; species Hemibagrus guttatus. The sequence goes on along the minus strand of JAUCMX010000017.1, from coordinate 10,274,839 downwards.
GTGTGTGTAGATCAATACAGGCAGCTGGTTGATAAGAACTCTGAATGAAGCTTAGTCAGGGATACAGAGAACACCATCTAAACAATGTTACACCTCTCTGTTCCCTCAACACTAATGCCTCTGTCTCTCTTGCACTCATCACTTAGTCACTATGCTTCTATGTGAGCGTGTGTGTGCGTGTGTGTAATGATGCTGTACGATATAAGGTGTATTGTCTGCTAATTATAAACAATCAATATTGCTTTTGCAATGCTGATGTTGTAAATAGATTTCTAGCCAGTGACTAAAACGTTCATCAATTGTCTGTTTGGCCAGGCTCTGTTATTGAGTCTTGAATTGACGAGTCTTGGAAGCCAATCTTGATTTCTTTGTATAGCGCTTTTAATACACACTGACACAAAGCAGCGTCACACAAAAATCCAGTTACAGATTTAGATTCCTACTAAGCAAACCAGAGACGACAGTGGTAAAGAAAATCTGCCTGAGATGACATAACCAATGTAATGTACAATCCTGGGATGTTTTTATCCATATGAGAGTTTTTATGATTGCAGCAGCAGTTCTTGAGAATAGGTCTACCAGGGGAGCTTGCACACTGACGCAAGGGTGAGATCTGTGCGTAAACGTTTTTTGGTTGCACAAATCTTTAGGGTGTTCATGTGGGAGAAGATTTAATGAAGTGCAAAAATGATCTCAAGCGTGATACTACAGCGAAGGCTGCATTGTGGCAATAAATAACCAATTATATATCTTGTTCATTGGGTGTTATAGCTTTAAGTAATTATGGCTTTCAAACCCAGTAATTCAACTCCACATATTACAGAAAGAAATATAAAAAGCGGTGTATTTTGTGGTACATATGATAAATATGCTGTAGTTCGTGTCTGTGGACAAAAAGAAACCTGACATGAATTAAATTTCCTTTAAAACAAGTGTATATAATGTATCACTCTAGGATTTATGTAGTATTATATGGTATTATTTCCGCTTGATTGTTTTCACAAAACACGCTGTAAAATGCTTATGTTATTCTGTGAGGTATCCAAATAAAAAAGAAGGAAAAACAAGAAATTACCACAAAGGGCAACGAGTGCATCCTTGTTAGAGCGCGTGCTTCATCAACAACAGTCATGGCAGCCAATAGGAGGCGTGAGGGACAAACCGGTGACCAATCACTATCACGTACAGCGTTAATTCGGCAGCGAGGCTCCGCCCACGGACTTTAAGAGCTCGCGCGGAGCTTTAAATAGCAGGTGTTTGAGGCGCTGCTCATTTTCGCTGCTGTTCGCCCGTGACCTCTGCCATGTCCGCCGCCAGCCCCGAGCCGTCCGCGCCAATCCCTACGTCCCCGGGACGTGTATTCTTTCAGACGGCACCCAGTGTGGGCTGCGTCGGCAACGGTCCGGTGCCTCGGGACGACCCTGCGCAGAAGAAGCAGGGAAAAGTCACGGTGAAGTACGACCGGAAAGAGCTGCGGAAGAGACTCGTGCTGGAAGAGTGGATCATAGAGCAGCTGAGCGAGCTGTACGACTGCGAGGGGGGGGGTGTGTGTGTGTGTGTGTGTGTGTGTGTGTGTGTGTGTGTGTGTGTGTGTGTTAGATACAGCTGCATGCGCATTTGCACAGCTGTATGCGTCTCTGCACAGATGTGTCTAGGCGCATCAATTGTCAGGCTCTGTTATTTGACCTACATTTTGTCTGGTCCCTTCTGCGGTGCCTTCACGCATCACCACACAATCCTCAGTGCTGAAATAACTCTTATATTCTGCATTACACTGTGTAGCGGTTAATTCATCACATACCACAAGTCTAGTAGATGCCTTACACTCCATGTGTACGTCATGTTGATTTTGTGCCTCTTAGCTTTTAATGTGGCAGACGATATTTTTAGACTAATTAGGAATTCAAAGACATTGGTTATTAAGTGGACTTTTTTTTTTGTTCTTTTTGTTAATTGTTCTCCTGATTCATTGTTTCCAAATCCTGCTCTGATCGTATTAGTATTCTTCCTGCTCTAAGACTCCAGACTTCACTAATCAGATCATTAATAAGCCCTGCGTGAGATTAAATGGGTCTGTAGATGTAATACCTTGTTGTTCCACTGGGGAATTGGGAAAAGCTGCATAAACGGATGAGACATGGCGAAACGATGGACGTGAATCTCTTACAAATGCGTATATATATATATATATATATATATATATATATATATATATATATATATATATATATATATATATATATATATATATATATATATATATATATATATATATATATATATATATATATATATATATATATATATATATATATATAATATTATATTTGAAATTGCTCTTTCTACTTCCTACTACACATGCTTGCCAGGTAAAGGCAAGATTCTGAAAAACAAAACTGAACATGTATGGCTTGTTACATGGTAGTGCTTGGACTGAAATTTGCATATCTAAGTTGTATTGGCTGTTGATGATATCAGCAGGTTTTCGGTGTCCTGTATCAGTGACCCTGACCTGGACCCCTTAAAAACCCCATACCCTATTCTCTAGATTCCCAATCCTGGTCCTCGATTTCTTCATTTTTCCACGTTGTTTTCCTGTTCTCAGCCACCAGATTCTTTTCTTTCAGCTGCTCCCATTGATAGTTCACAGATATTTTTTGCATGTAACCTCCCATTTTTATCCAGTGTGCAATTCCCAGTAGCTGAGTAGGAATCAAACCCAGGCCACAGTGGTAAGATCTTAGTGCAGGATCCTATCCACTAGACCACCAGGGACCCCAGCCAACAAATTGGCATAATTTTTGCCCTCCTTAGGTCCCTTATCTTCTCCTCCTAAGAGAATTGTCCCCACTTTGCTCTCATTAGCATCACTCATGTGCTTTTCCACCACAGATTTATAGCCAGATCCACTCTCAACTGCTTTTACTACTGCTTTAAGACAAAGTGATGTTTAGGTCAGTAAATTAGACTCTAGTACATTATATATTCTGCTCCTGTCTTAATTTTAAATGAATTTTTTTTTTTTTTTTTTTTTTTTTTTTTTCCCCTCTGCATCCTGCATTAAATAGTCATTTGCTTTGTTCTTCCTCTTCGCATCAGGTCATTAACTTGATAGGAAATTAATATTCATGGTAGGAATGCTACTGTGTGTGTCTACTGAGTGATTTGGGGATTGGCAGTGAAGCATTTATTTTTATTTTTTAAAATCACAAACAATCAAATGCTGAATTATTTCAGTGTTTATTTCTCAAACAAAAGTACAGATGTATTGTGTACACTTTCAATGCTTTTTTTTTTTTTTTTTTTTTTTTTTTTTTTTAAAATACCATGTTCAAAAATGTAATCTGTAAAGAAAAGAGCAGTGGGATTTGTTGATGCTTGCTGATATGCCAGTGATACAGTTGGATGGTGAATTAATGCCTTTAGATGTGGTTTCCACCCACTGACTTCATTTCACTTCAGTGTTCTGACTTTGTTGTGTACAAGGTAAATCTGCTATACTATAACATCAGTACTTGACTTAACGAGACAGGTCTTGCATAACTTTGTTTCTACCTGCAATGTCAGATGCTCAAAAAGCACTTTTCCTATAGCCCATGGAGGTGTGTGTCAGTGTTCGCTCCAGTGCTGTGGAGATCACTTGAGAGATGCTGCAGGATGTCGTGTTCCCTGAGGAGGTTACGGTCTGGAGTGAGTGTGCGAACAATAACAAAGATTGTGGTTTCAATAGATGTTGTGGTAATGGTGCTGGGTATAAGGAATATTCAAAGCTATTCTTAAGCTGGAGAGTAACAAAAACAAGGCTGTACTTTTGTATGTCTAGACATTCAGTAGTATCTGTGTCGAAAAGTGGAGGTGTGTGGGGTTCTCAGCACAAGGCAGAGAGAAACTAGCTCATAAGTGACAATAAAGAAGCAAACATGTTGCTTCTTTATTGAACTGTTGTATTGGGGCAAAGACCAACATCAGCTGAAAACAGCTTAACAATGGCAAGCACAAACACACAGTCTAGCTAGCTAGCAAGTAAATGGTCATTGGTTAACATGAAGGTGCCTCCACCTCTTGGTTCGGTTCCCATTGGTCAGATCAGTTTAAATGGGCAGATTTGACCCATTAATCCACCTGTATAGAGGAAAGCCAGAGCAGCTAGCATAAACAGAAGTGGGAGAAAAGCACATTGAGGCAAGCAGCACGCTGTCTGTTGAAAAAGCAACAACTGAGAAACCTTATGAGAATATGCTGCATTTATTACACTCCAGCTGGTCACTTTCAGAGAGCTGCTTCCACTCGCACTGCTGGCAAGGTTGTCTGTGTTACATAATGAATAAGTTGCTTCTATTCAAACCCGCTGTGGCTGATGCGAAGAATTTTCAAGGAAACTGGAAACATGTTAAATATATTTGTACTGAGATATTTGCTATGTGTTCAGTGATTCAGGTGCTAAGTTTGTCGGCTGCTGCTGAATTGACATTATTCCTGTTAGAAGTTAACACTGACATGCCATCCAGGTGATTTCTGGTCAGGAATTTTAATGATATTCATTTCCTGGACATAAGTAACGAGGGATGTGTCTGAGAATTTGTCTGAAAAAAGCTGCATATCTTTCTTATAACTAGCAAAATGGTTCTAATTGTTAAGCTCAATTCTGGCAAGTTTATCTATTGTTAAACAAAACTTTGGAAGCTGATCTGTTGAGCAGAGTGTACAGATGAACAGATAAGTGAGCTGAACATATTAAATGATGAAAGTGCTGTTTCCAGCTTTTACTCTGCTATTTTTAGTAGTCTACTGAGCATTAAATACAAACCATGCAAGATTATTTGTGAACGATATTTGGTTTGAAAGGACATGTTTTGCGCTAATGTAAAGGTGGAGCAGTGTGGGGTGTGTCCTCAGTGTGTATGAACCTCTGTGTGGCAGAAAATCTCGTCATTGAGAAGGTCACTGTATTGAAGTGGCAGCAGCTGATGTGGTGGAACACCATGATATTTCACATAGGTGGACTCACTCTGCCAGCAGGCTTCCAGTAGCGTGGGTTTCTGTAAACACCCTACACATGCGCACACTTCTTGCTGTGGATCGATTGGTCTTTTGAGGTTGAGCCCAGAGGCCATGTCTGTCTGTTTTGAACCCATGAGGGATTCCATTTCATAGTGTGAATACAGAGCCTGTACTAAGATTCTTCTTTTATTTATCACTTATTTCACACAAGGAGTGTGTTTTTTGCATAAAAGCAGGTGGACAAAATGGTAATTCTAGAGATGTTCCTAAAAATTTCATTTGCAATTGAACCAATAATGTGTTCTAACAGTTCAGTAGGCACTGAATTTTCTTTGTTTTTCCTTAAATTCGAAATGTTCAAACATTTTTGTTAGAAATTAAAATTCTCATGGGATACAACTAGGAAACAGAGGGCATGTCCTTTGACACGAACAAGCGGTGCTGTGTAATGTTTTTACACCATTCATCTGTAGTATGTCTGGTCAGGATTGTGATGGCTTTACATTGCTGCTAGTAGGGAAAACAAGGCAACTTAATATCGCAGGAATGGTACAAATCCAAATAAACGCCTGAGCAGCTTGAACTACACGTACGAGTGTTTTTGTATTATGTGAAGGTGAAACAAGGTCAATTAGAAAACAAGCATCAATATGAGGTGTACCAACCCTCTTTCTGTTAGTCTGTATCTTTCCTGTGTGTGTGTGTGTGTGTGTGTGTGTGAGTATTATGTGGGGGGTAGGGTGATGTAGAGGTTGCTGTCTGCTCAGCGTCTAGCTGGTATCTTTACTTCTCATAAGCTCTCAGTAGAATTCCAGCCTGCTTGGTATTCCTTGGTAAACCTTCGATAAACTGACCGTCTGCTTCTCTTTGTGCCTGCAGACAAAACGCAGCTCGCCTGCACAATGAGGTGGCACAAAGAAAGTATGGAAAATTCACTCAAGTTGCCTGTGCCTACGGTTAAAATTTTTTTTTTTTGTAGCACCACACTGTAATAAATACAGTGCCTTGAGGAACTAAGTGGTTAGATTCTAATTTTTGTCACATGCTCTACTGATGAGATACTCTAGCTTTGCATCTTAAATGTGATGTGTTTGACAATATATAGACCATTTTTCCTGAGACTTTTACTTTATAAAGGTTCTTTCACAAATTGCTTTCACACGGCTAATCCTTCGGTGTCTGCTTATCTTCATGGCTGTGCCTCATTCCTGATTGATTTAGGGAGTGTAGTCTTGCAGCTCCATGGTCCTCAACTGGAGCTCAGGTTACTGTCCATGTGAAACTCCACACATTCTATATAGTTTTCTCTAAGCTCCTAGAAATGTCATCGTTGGTGGGTTGGCAGTTGATGTTGGTTAAATTCGAATTTTTTAGTAATGCACATAACTACACAGTACACCAATGGATCTTCACTGTCTGTGATGTAAAGGTAGAACAAAATAGAATAAAAATAATTACAGAACATGGATATGGAATTATCTATACAAGCAAGTGGGGGGAAACTATAGAGAATATTTTAAAATGTATATGAATATAATTAGCCTCCTGGTGGTCCAGTGGTAGGATCCTGCACTCTCATTGCCACAGCCCAGGTTCCCAAGTTAACTCTCAGTGCCGGTCGCAAGCTCGGATTAAATGGAAGGGTTGCGTCAGGAAGGGCATCCGGTGTAAAACCTGTGCCAAATTGAAACATGCGGACCAGATGATCTGCTGTGGCAAGCCCAAACAGGGAGCAGCCGAAAGAAAATATATGAAGATGAATCAGTGGCAGAGCAGCATGACTATGGTGAGTAAAGTGCAATATGTTCTGGTTGAGGTATCAATGTTGTGTAGAAATGTCCAGAATAAGTTTTCCATGGGTATAAAGTTGCTCCCTGTTCAGGGTCCCCACAGCACACCAACTGGTCCGCACAACAACTTGCCACAGGTTTTACACCAGATGCCCTTCCTGACGCAATCCTCCCATTTTTCCAGGCTTGGGAGTGGCACTGTATCCAGTAGCTGGGGTTTGGGCATTGGCCGGGAATAGAACCCGGGCCTTCCACATATTGGTGAGAAACCACTGAGCCACCAATGCCCAGTTAGTTTTCCATGGGTATAATTATTTCTAAACCATGTATAATGATGCTGATGTGGTAAAACTGTGTTGTGCTGGTGTTTTGGAAGAGTCAGAGGTAAAGCTGTTTTTTTTTTTTTTTTTTTTTTTTTGAGTGGTTTTCTGCTCTAGGAGAGTCTTCTGGAACAGATGTCTTTCACACTGCCGTCCTTTAATGACTTCTCCACAGACACACACAGTGTAAATATATTTCTAATCTCTTGACTTGTACAATTCCGCCACTCTGCCCATTATACGAGGAATTTCTGACCCCTCCATGGTCCTCCCTCATGTGGAGGACTGATTGGATGGATGTTTTGCACTCTGAGAGGTTTACCTCATCAGCAAGAAGGATTGGTGCAATAAATTTCACAATCAATATTTAGATAGTGAGCATTTATTACTCTTGTTGATATATTTATGGCAGAGACCTAATGAATGTTTGTTTTTTGTTGGAATTGGCAGGACCACAGTGCAATGCTTATGAGCGTGAAAGGTGTCCTGCTTTTCTGATTATGCATCTGTTTGGACAACTGCGTAATAAACGTGTCAGCACCTGTTTTTGTGTTGTGTTTATTAGGGTCGAGAAGTGTGGCTTTTTAAAAAGCACTTGTCAGAGTGGGCATTGATAACACGGACAGGATTTCACATGCTAAAGACTAAAAACACACACGTATACAGTATATGCGACAGTGATTGATTACTTTCCACTATAACACACCCTGAAGTAAACACGTCATTCCTCTAATGTAACCACATTTTGCCAACACTAACAGTTTACTCTTTTGTTAATGAATAAACAGATTAATGGATTTTATCCATTTATAGTTACATTTAATGTTGTGGAAAATGCGCAAAACATGTTTTAGCAGTTGTAGCTGGACTTTGCTTTTCATTGACGTTAATGAGACGTCAAATGCTTGTCATGTTGCTGCAAAACCAAAGACACGTTAGTATTTTCTAACTCGACTACCACTGGAGACTTCTTACAGATCAACATTAAAAAATCTGTGTATATAAATAACATTAGAACAACACAATGTGAAGAATCAAGACTTCAAACAAAAAATATTATTTTGTTCATATTAAAGGAATACTCCAGATTTTTTTTCAGCCCTTTTATTAATTTGCTGCATGTGTGAACAGACTCGAATTTTGCAATCCCATACAATGGAACTCTACAGGCAGCATTTCAATCAGATTAAACTATTAGATTCTGATGATAAAGGATGACTCTAATATTACATTGTACTAAAGTGTGGGGTTTTTGCCTTTTGAATATTCAACACCTGAAGAAATACAGTGAAATGATATTGTGGTTACTTAGATCCTTTATGTAGATGAAACAATCACATGTTCACTTCATCCCAAAAGGTGTCCTTTTGACTACTTGACCATTTAATGACAAAAAAGGTTTGAGCATATGCCCCTTAGACTTTAAATCTTTTTTTTTTTTTTTTTTTTTAAAAAGTACTGGGGAAACAAGGCAGCTATTATTCCTGGCAGAACACATGTGCACACACACACACACACACACACACGCACGTAGTAAAAATGCATTGAAGGTTTTGGATAAAATCCCAAGCAAAGTTTTAACTATGTTTATGGGGGAAACTGTGGTTTAAATTTTTTTTTTTTTTTTTTCTTTTCTTTTCTTTTTTCCCCCTCTTTCTTTTTTCCCTCTTTCTTGAGAAATGTGAGCTGGACAAACACTCGGCCACAGACAATGTTGAACATGCACTATTTTCACGTTATCCTCTACTGGTCATTTTTCAGTGTGCATTTCCCTTTTGCCACCCACGTTCTCGTTCGTTCTCTCTCTCTCATCTCTTTTCAGCTGTGCCCTAACCATTCACTAATGCAGCCTCTAATTACTCCGACCCACTTAATCACCCTCTGTTTTTCGTGTGCTTTTTTTTTTTTTTTTTTTTTTTTTTTTTTCTCGAACAGCATCTTGCATCAAACCGGAGGATGGTATAATGGCAGGTTTGTTTTAGACAGATATCAGGCAGTATTTTTGTAATGATGCACCATGGCAGCTCTCCTGAGGCTCTTTTGGCTCAGCTCAAACAATTTTAAACAGAGTTGCATCTCAGTAAATGCAATTTATCACACACACGGCTGTACTGTGTGTCTGTGTATCAACTGTAGAAATTGTTTCTATGAAAGATGTTTCTCTGTCTGCCTGAAATCTAGTTAGGATGCTTGTTTTACAGTGATGGCCATGTGCAGTTTTTTTAAAGGCATTATTTTGCTGATGGGAATGAACTGATGCAGAGTAATGTGCGGAGGTGTGTCTGTACATATAGACAGAGGCGATGACATGGATGAAATTGGACATGCAAGGGGGATTCAGCTGGCAACTATCCATATGTGTATATCTTTATCTGTAACTGACTAAATGGTAATTAAACAATTTACCAACTTTTGTTTCTCATCACAATATTTTTGTTCAATGTTTGGGATCTGTGACATAAGGACTCTGGGCTCCAAAGTTCAAATTCATTGTGGCCTAAATGTACATTTGGCCATGCCCCTTTCAGTGAAGCCTAAAAATAGAGGCCATGCCTCCTTCATTGAGGCCCAAAGGTACAGTTTGCCACAACTCTTTCACTGAAGCCCAAATGTACAGAAGCCACGTCTCTTTCATTAACATCCAAAGGCATTTAGGCCACACCTTCTACCATAAAAACAAAATGGTAACAGAGGTGTCTCCTTTTAATGAAACTAATTAGCAGAAACAGGCTTCAGAGCTTTTGTCTGAGACATGCTATTCCGAATCAGATCTACCCTGTTTAAAACAAATTTGTATTGATTCATTTTTATACTACTTTATGGGAACCAGTGTATTAACCTACAAATATTAAAATTAGTTTTTTGGTTCCGTTGACTAATATTGATAATTGTGTAAATTTTTAGTGCATTTGACTGAAACCCATGATTGACTTGTTTATGGTTGTTGCGGTTTGTTGGTGAGGTGTTTGCAGCTGTTTTGGTTGTGTTTATTGTTGGTAGTAATGGGATTTTGGTTGTTTAATGTTGTTGGTGGTTTAGATTAGTCAGGTGTTGCAGTTTGTTATGGTAGTGTTTATGCTAATTTTCTTTTGGGAAGCATATTCTTTCCATCTTTGTTTCTCTCATCTCTCAATATCTCAGCCACTTGTCAAGCTTCCATTCCAGATAGATTTGCTTAATGGAACACAGACCCCTTTCCCCCACACAGCACTTCAGATGTATATTTTTACAGCCTTCATCTCACCATGTGATTGTGTGGATGTGTTTTTGTTTTTTTTGTCATTGCTATGTTGATTTAATGAGGTATTAGATTAATCTCAGCCTCGTGTGACCCCAGAGCCATACAGAGTTATAGGATGTTTTTAAAATTGCTCGAGATTTCAGGATGGCACACTGCTGCAAATTCTCACCATACTTCAACATTCTGACCATCACCTCCAGACGAGAGACACAACAAATGACTCAGTGATGGATTCCATGATTGGTCCTTTTATTCATTTAACCTAGAATAGATGAACCTTGGAAAAATGCTTGATGGGGGAAATTTGAGGAATATTTTTACATGTCGTGTTTTTTTTTTTTTTTTTTTCTCCTTTTCCTTCTCCAGGAAGAAGAGATGCCTGAGGTCGAGATCGACATAGATGATCTTCTGGAGGTGAACAGCGAAGATGAGAGAGCTGTAAAATTACAGGTAAGTGCTTCGATTCACACAAGAGACTGTTGGCTTTGTTTGTAAAGTAAATTCGACTGTGTGTCATTTCTAGGAGCAGATTGTAAGCATACAATAAAATGGCTCTGATTTGTTTACATTTGTTTCTCTCACCAGGAATCCCTCACAGACTGCTATAAGCCTACTGATGTAAGTCTATCCCAGATTTGCATTTTTATGATCCATGTTCCCCTTAAAAGAAGGGGTTCTTTTGGTTAATGTTTTTTAGCATTGTAGAATGGATCTACTTGGACTCTTGTGAAACTTTTTTCCAGGAGCACAAACTGAGAAACCATTTGGGGGAAAATTTATTTAAAAAGTTTAAAATAAATCTTTATTACACTGTGTTGACTTTAATTTTCTGTTAAATCAACTCAGACAGTGCCAGCTGACTGAAATGAAAATGTGTTAATGTGTAGAAATTGTCTTTTAAACAGACATTCAAAACTTGTATAAAGGAGTCTCCAGGGTCATTAGCAGTCGTTTCACAGGAACACATACTAGCACTTATTGCATTTGGAGGAATCTTCAGAATGATGTTTAATTTTTATTTTCCTGTAACTTCATCTCATTTCTCATTGCATTTTACTCCTTGTGTACTACAGTGTATGGTGCCATGGCTTTGTGCTCCAATACACACATTCTGGGTCACTCATGAGCCTACTGACCGGAAAACCCATATTTTATCTAATGGATTTGTCTAAATAAAATGTACTGAATCACTGACCTCCATACAGACTGAGAAATGCTACTATACAGCACCGTAGAGTGCAGTCAAGGACTCAATGTTCTTTTTTTGTTTTTTTTTTTTGTTTTGTTTTTTTGTTTTTTGTATAATGCTGCTTGTTGTATTGTTAGCAAGTTCAGCCTTAAAGTTGTAATGTGTGTAAGGTGTTGCTTGTGTGGATGATTTCAAAAGCATGCTGATACAGTGAAATATTTTCGCTGTCTCCCCCCCCACCCCCGAAAAACAATAACCAATTGCAGGGGTCTGTAAGCTCATGTACGCAAAAGAGCTGGTTTAAAAAAACCAAAAAACCTTAGTTTGGCTCTCTGAGTAAGCATGTGCTGGCCTTCTCCCTCTCCAGTCGTTTGGTGGCTGGTGAATTTCAGTTGGGGTCAGGAAAAAGCAAGTATGTGTCCTGGAGTTCTTTATACTGAAGAAAATCCTCAAAACCTCCTTTCCCACATGGTGTAATATAACATTTGGCAGCATATCATGGTGGTTTCAACTAGTCATAGAAGGTTATAGGGTAAAGCTTGTAAGGTAAACTAGAGTTCAGTGTTTTCAGGTGTGAGTGAGATTTTGATGGGTCTTAGAGACTGTAATTACATTATCCCCTCTCCATGTCCAGCTAATCCTGACTGAAACTGTAAAACTGGAAATAAAACCAACAACCTTGGAGCAATCAATTTCACTGACCCATAGGCCACACACACTCTGCAGCAAAGGACAACAGATAAGATCACATGTCTAATCATGGCTTGAGGACAAAACCCATTGAATTTGTACAATGTCTGAAAATTTCTCTTAAGATAACCTGATGCCACTTTTTTGCCTCTCTCTCCCTCTCTCATGCAATCTCTCCATCTCTGTTGCAGGCTTTTGTACAGGAGCTCCTCAGAAGGATAAGGGGAATGAGGAAACTTGGTGCTCCACAGAAGAAAAGCCTTTAAGTGCTCAGCAAATGGCAACGACAATCCAGCTGCAATGACTGCAAGTCTCAAAATCAATCATCCAGCCCGTGCTTGGTTCGCCCTAACCAGCTCCTCATAGTCTGGACTACAAATCCCAGACAGGACTCCAGTATTTGCGTCCAAAATTGATAGATTGTAGCGTTCACTTAGCACAGCCTACCACAACCTCATAGGTTTTTTAAAAGCTATGTGATTTACATGACAAAATGCTTGGTTGGTTTTTTTGTACAGTGCAATTCATTTAATGTTATGTCTGTAATGTTATTGTAAGACTTTGTTTGTTTGTCTTTAAAAGATAAATTGTAGGTCAGCATTTTAAAGGTCAAGGGTTTGAAGTCATCATTCTTTGATTACTTAGCTGTTTAGTTTTGATTAGTGGAGCATTTTGATTAATCACCTGACATTCATTGATGTGCTAGCATAGCTGTGTGGGGTTTGTTTTTCTTTTTTTTTTTTTTTTTAAAACCTTGTTACACACTTTGGAGTCTTTTTGTTAAAGACATGTGACTGAAACTGTATGTAAAGGGAATTTTCTAGCTCAGTTTAGATGTAAAAAGCAAAAACAGAAAATAAAATGCAGCCTGTTTTATGGCTGATGTGTAGCTACTGTATAGTGAGTGCTATAGAGCCATTTCAACTAGCTTTTGTTAGGGTATTTTAAGGTGTGTGTGTGTGTGTAAATAAATCTTAGTCTACACCTTTTATTTCCTCTTCAGTTATGTATGTCGGTCGCCAAAGAATGCAAAATGGTGGAGTGTGTAGGAAAAGCTGTGCCTGTAAATGAACATGTGTAACATCATTGCTGCACTCAATTCCGCCTCACAAATGTCACACTCCTGCTGAGACAGTGTACAAATTGTCCAGTAAGATGGAAAAGCAACAATGGTGCTGTTAATGTTCCCTTTTTAATTCTTCAAAAGCAGTAGGGCGATCGTTTTTGAGCTTTCTGTATTAAGATTTTTTTTACTCTGCGATCTTGTTAAGCCTCTCATTTGTTTTCTTATCACTGGATGATTGAGATGTCAGTTGTCCTGAATGCAGCTTGTGGTTTTTATTTTATTTATTTTTGGTTGAGATTTGTTGGATGAGACTGAGCTTCATGGTGGATTGGACAGGTTCCTTTTTGTGAGCCTGTTTGATGATAAACTTGTTTGTGTGTGTTTAGATATGTGAGAATTCTTCAGGGTTCTTCAGGGCTTTGGCTTAACTTATTCTTTTAATAAATTCTGTAAACATCAGAAATTAATCTTTTACTTTTGCATGTGTTTCAATGGCATGGAGGAAACTTTTTAGTCCAACACTTGTATCCCTTTTTTTTAATACCTTATTGATATTACCTTTTGACACAAGATTTTTATTAACGGTATATCTGAGTTATAAATAGTGTTTTTTTTTTTTTTTTTTTTTTGTGTGATCTTTTGCATTGTTTCAATTATAATAAAGTGAAATGGGAGCACATTGGGGGTGGCTACTTTTTATTCTTCTTAATAATCTTTCCTGCTTATTGTGATTTTAAATTATTTGTTTGTCTCCATCTTTGGTAATAAAACAAACTGAATTCATTAGAAAATGTTAACAGAATCAAGCAAAAATAATTATGGCAATGTGTGGGATTAAAGAAAATTCATGTCAGTGGGTGTGCTCTAAATAATAGGCTTGTTTTTTAATTATTTCAACAAATTAGTGTAAAAACAAAGTTTTAATGCTTAAATGTTTTCACTTGTAAAATGAGATTTATTAATAGTTTGATCGATTGCATGGAAATTCGAGAGCTGTCCCTTTAAATTTTTTTGACCCACTTATGTCGGCGCGCAGAGAAGCGCGTTCATGAGACGAAGCGCGTTCATGAGACGAAGCGCCGTGACCGCGAGGGTTAAAGAGCCGACGACTGGCACGCGCAGAACTTTACGCATGCGCACCTCCAAAACAGGGACAAAAGGATATCAGCAACTTGTCCACTAAGCCGACAATATAATCTGAATCTGCATATTTCAACCTGGAAAAAAAATGGTTCCATTTAAAGTTAACAAGTCTCTCAGATAGATAGATAAAATTACAATATGTTTACTATATAAATATTTTCTAATCATATTCCTTACATTTTCCTCATTATTTCTTAGGCACCTCCCCCAAAATTTACCTCTGCTGTCCTGTTTTCCATGCTCAGGTTCTTCCTTTTAATATTTCATTCCATTCCCCATCCCCCTATCCTTACACCCGTCCTGCATATCCCTGAGTGTACAGGGGAATAAACTACAAGTCTCCATAAATCTACATACATTCACTGATTAGCTGAATATGAATTTGAAAAATTCTTTACAATCTTAAGCAAAATAATATGCACGCAGAAATCACTCTCAGTGACAGCAAAATACTACGAAGATACAAAGTGCAAATGTGAGTGATCATTTCGTTCATTTCGCCTGGAGTGAATCAGGCTACATTTAACAGCTTTTCCTGCTGGGGATGGTATTTCTGACTCTTAAGGGGAAAGAGATGCATTGTGGGACGTTTGCAGCACACGGCGTTTCAGTGGCATTGCATTTTTTGCCAAGAAACTGGAAAAGCAGAACGAACACCATCCTTTCCTTTCACATCCACAGAACATCTGGCTAATGTGCACAAACACACACATGCACATACTACATGAACATGCGTACGTATGATCCTCAGAAATATGCTTATAAATAACCAATGAGGCACCATATGTCAGAAAAATATCAACAGCTAACAGGGATCCTGACCAAACAAAGCCACATGCCTCTACATTATATACACATTCCTGTTGAAACTGGACAAGGCCATAGTGCCTGTGTGTGGGTGTGTGTGTCTTGCTGAGGCCCCAGAGCGCCAATGGCAGCCATTGTAAAATTCGGAGCTGCATGTTTATTGGTTATTGGTATTTAACACCCCTTCATTAACCCAATTCTGTGGTGAGGCCCACAGGCGCTCTGAGGAAGCTCTGAGGACACATGGCATTGGACCAACTCCATCGTCCAGATGTAGAATTTGAGCTTTATAACAACGTCTAAGACACACACAGGATGTTTCATTTGATCTATACAACAACACAACTGCAGGATGCAAATCTGGGAAAACCCTTTACATGCTGAAATGTGGACTTTTGTTTTTTCAAAAGTAATTCTGAAACTAGACATGGCAGTACATTATGTTTTGTTTTGTATAGTGCAAGCAAAAGTACAGAATGTATACAGCAGCACATGATCATGGTGATGTAAAGTAGCAATTATGTAGGCTGATCACAGTGGCTCCAGATGTGGATAATAAATGCAATTAATAAATAATGTATTTATTTTTTGTTTGTGGTCCATTTATTTTGGTCCCCTTATTCATTTATTACAATAATAATTAATTATTATTCATATAATTTGTCTTTATTTTAAATTCTGAAATCAAAAGATTGAACAAAAATGTCTCTCAAATAGAAATAGGACACACAGAATATAGATCCATTTTTCTCATTTTATTTTTAAAATCACATCCTCTCCAATAATTTACCAAAAAAGTCTGGTCAGTGGATTCCTTAGGCTACTTATTTATTTTATTTAATAATAGTATGTAAAGATCTTTTAAGTACAACTTGAAAACCTCATCTCACTGTCTTTCTTTCTCACATACCCAGTTTTAAATCTTTTCCTGCTGTTGTTTGTTCATACTGAGACTGGAGGGCGTGAAATTGCCCGCTGAGATGGGATGTGTGACACTAAAATGTGCACAGGCAGAAATTCTCATGCATTTTCATACAAGGTTATGTGCTGTATTAACTCCCCTTGTGCAGGCTGTGATTTAATTAGTGTTAATAAATAGCCAACATTTCAGGCCAACAGCAACACTCAACTGTCAAATTCCATCTTTATTCTCTCAGGAGCTCTGCTCAGGAGACTGAAGGATGACAGGAAGTTCATTCTCACTGTCAATTAATATTTCATGCACCGCTAAATTGCATGGAATCATCATTAAAGATGCATTTCTGCCATTCTGTCTGTAGATTCATCAATAAATGCAGTTTTTAAACTCATTCTCCTTCCTGGATCCTATAAATTTTACCTATTAATTATTAACTGTTATTAAACATTAATGTTTGATTTGAGGTTGAGCCTTGAACATTCGACCAGTCTGTTAACTGTTCTGATTTGATATAATGCAAGTGAAAAGGTCATAGTGCCTACTGGCATGCACACCGACACAGATACACCCACCCACACACACACACACTAAAAATACACTGAAGTTTTTGGACTATCTAGTGGTCAATTATAGGTCATTAGACTAGATCTGCTCAGGTCTGGTGTAGTCAAAATTCAGAAACATGACAATAAATATCTTCAATATTATAGCATCAGTTGAAATAAAACAGTCAAGAGTCAGTAGCGTGTGTTTGTGTGTGTGTATATATATATATATATATATATATATATATATATATATATATATATATATATATATATATATATATATATATATATATGTGTGTGTGTGTGTGGTGGGATTTATTACAATAATGATCAATTATTCAACTAAAATTCTTTATTCCAGGGAATCAACAAAAATAAAGCAAGAATATTACCAAATATCTTTCACAAAGTATAAACATAACATAAAAACAGACTCTACAGCAGTGTGAATACTGCAGATTGGTTATTATTGACCAGTCAGATGCTCACTGCGGTGTATCATCCATTCAGACACCTGCCTTCGATCACAGACCTCTAAACAGCAGAGTCAAAAAAGAGAAGATGGCAAGATTGTTCCTCTCATTTCACTCATTCTAGTTTCCAGTCTCTTCCTGCATGTCTGACAGACCAGACTGTCAAAACAATAGCTCCAGCACATACAGGCAGCTTCTTCCCCTCAGGGCTGTAACAGAACAGACTGCATATCAGTTTCACACTAGCATTATACAATTTTTCTCTTGGATACTCACAGGGTTTCCATGGTTCTGTATCCTGGACATACGGTCAAATTCTATATGATATAACATGTAGGACATATGGTTTTATTTATCACATACATTGTTATTTACTACTTCAGTTCACAATGTGCAATTCCAAGGCATAAGGTGTTGTTTTCCACATATGATCCTGAGTTGCTCCAATGCTCATGTGAAGGGGGAGGATAATGGATAAGGATAAATTTTATATAGATTAAGGAGATATATATATATATATATATATATATATATATATATATATATATATATATATGAGATAGAGAGAGAAGAGAGAGAGAGAGAGAGAGAGAGAGAGAGAGAGAGAGAGAGAGTTCATGAGCAAGATTAAATGGGTATAGAGAAAGAGAGAGTGGTTGAAACATTAACAGGTTCCGCCCCTGTAACTTTCCCCTCACAGTCCAGCAGGCCTCTGAATTTCCTCAGCTATCCTCAAGCATCGTTCTTGTGTCTTGTCCTGTCTTTGGTGTCATGGCTCTTATTTCCACTCTCACTCCGGTGTTCGTGGCTATACTGTGCGTCGTCATCGTCATCATGTTTAAAACGCGACGCAAGTCCGAGTATTCCTCGTCTCAGACATCTTCCAGCGGTGGGGGAAAGAAGACAGAAAACCGGCCGTGGGTGGACGAGGACCTGCAGGACGACACCGAGATCAACGGAAGAGAAAGCGGTACGAACCGAACATTATAGCCTTTTCCGCTCAAACTTAGGCTATTGACAGTAAAAAAAAAAAAAAAACTACTTTGGAAGGTACTTGAATAATGTTTTTTATTTCCCCCTTTTAAGCTTATTTCGAGTTTATACACAGCTTGGGTATTAACCACAGTCTGCTTACTGATTTGTTCAGTAAAATGCATTGAACTTTTATCTCCTTTCTGAACGAGTCGACTCTTTGATCCGCATCTTATAAGGGAACCGACTCAAATTTCTAAGGCGCTGTTTGAAATGTCCGTGACTCTCTCGTTGAATCGATTAGCAATGTATATTCACTAATCACTGACGCCCATATAGGGAATCACAAATGTTGCTGAAAAACATCATCTAAACTCAAAAGAGTCGACTTATCAGTGAGCTGAGCCGACTGATAGAAAAGAGTCGGAATTCTTACATAAGTTGTGTATTCAGCAGTACAATTTGTGTATACTGTTTCGACTTAGCATTCAGGTGGCTAGGTCCATTTTTTTTTTTTTTTTATTAATGATGATCGAAAGAGACATGCTCAAAGGGTCTGTATTATGCCTGGCTTTAGGGGATACAAGATAAAGATTATTTCCAAATGGCTTACATATTAAATTTATGAGGTGTTCTTCAGCAGCATGTTGTTGGGTGTAAAGTCTCTACACCGAGCCCATTTGTATTTTTATTTAAATCATATGATATTGAAGAAGGTATGATCAACTATTAAAAAACAAATCCAAATGAATAAATAGAGTAGTACAGACTGCATTTACATGAAACATCATGCAATGACCTAACAGTGACCTTACACTGAGATTTTAGGTAATTGCAGTGCTTTACTGATAACTGACCACTTCTTCAGACCTGCAGATCGAGCACGTAATAAAATACAGAAGACTGTCCCATATGTTCCCAGTTATCAGAATCAATGGTGCATTTTCTCGCTGATGTGTTTCCAAATCTCTTTTAAGCAGCCCTTTAATGCAGAAGCTCTAAGAAGACAATGATGTCAGTAACCACAGACTGAAGTCAAGTTGAAGAGGATCTGCATTCCAGTTTGTTGAATTACAGTGGAGAGAAGTCCTCCAGAGTCAAACGGGATACTGACTCCATAAAAATGTCTTGCACAAGAGATCATTCAGTGTGTATTCACATGAGGCAGATATTTCCTCCATAGAAAGAGTTGCAAATTCATTTATATGACCTATGACCAAGAACATTCATAGATGTTTTGAGATATTTCAGTGTCTGTGTGTGTGTGTGTGTGTGTGTTTACACCGGTGCAGTTATTCCTTAATGTGTTTTGTACAGCAGTACTGTTGAATTCTTGCTTCTGATTGGTCAGAAGATATTGATTCATTTCTATAACAGCAGCTCTGACTGCAGTTCCAGCTACATCTATTTCTATGAAATGGTGTAGAATAGTGCATAAGTACTTTATGCAATTTGGGGCTACATTCAGTTACTATGTTATAGTAGATTCAAATATTGATATAAAGTAAGTGTACCTAATAAAATGACCATGTGTCAGTGTGTTTCACTAATCATACTCATGATTAGCTACATGTCATGTTTTCTTCTCTATAGAGGAAGATGATTGGGCAATCGCAGGGACAGAAGATCTCCCCCACGTTCCATACAATCCTTGTCGCTACCCAAAAGGACAAAATGCTGGAGCGCTCCAAACAATTCTACACCCTTTTGAAAGAGCGCCGGTCAGTCCGCTTTATCAGCCCAGAACCTGTCCCTCGAGAGGTCATCGATAACGTGATACGTGCTGCAGGTACTCACCACATGGCTCTGTGCCTCATATAATACCTGAACATTTTAATACACTATAATAAAAAGATGATTCTTTTGGATAAACATATGTTCTGTAACGTATAACATTCTATATCTAGGAGCTCTGAAAGTAGTCACCTGACAAATCATGGGTTTTTATTAATGTGCTTGTTCTAATATAGTGTTTTCTATACTGACAACTTACATATGGACTCTCAATGTAAAGAGACAAAAAAACAAAAACACGGACTACTGTGCGTTCAGGTTCTCCTGGGAAGTCGTAATTACGACATAAATGTCATTTTTGTAAGAGCAAGATGGAACTGTATGGAAGTATAATAGTGCCAAAATTCCTGAAAGCAAAATAACATATTGAATCACATGAACTGAATAAAAACTTGTCACAAAAAAGAAGTTTGAATTTTTCTGCTTTCCAATTTGATCTGAATGAAAAAAAATCCTTACATCATTTCCAAAAAAATAAAAAAAATTTCAACCTCACAAATTCAGGATAAAAAAATTCAGGTATTAATATTCAGGATGAAAAATTCTGGTATTAATATTCAGGATGAAAAAATTCTGGTATTAATATTCAGGTTGACAAAATGCGAACCTTCAAATTCAGGTCGAAAAAATTCAGGTCTTAACATCCGGGCTATTACAAGAAGAGCAATAGATTACCGAGTTCTCGGGGCCGTGTCGCAGTGCACATTAAAGCGTGCATCCTGCTCCCTGTTTAGTTTACTTCGCTGGGAAAATGTAGTGATGTTTTTAGTCAGGGCTAATTTATTTATTTATTGATTGATTGATTGATTGATTGATTGATTGATTGATTGATTGGAAGGCGTGTCCTGTCAACACTTTGTAAGAATCAGGAACGTTACACTTTCCAGTTTCTCATTTGCATGACAAGCTGCTTTGTAACTTTAAGAGATAGAGGAATAGCTGCTATAACGTAAGTGACATTAGGAACTAACTTATTTTCTGGACATTCCACAACAGATAAAACTACACATGGATTAAAAAGTATGATGTTTAATAAATGGCAATAAATTGTTAATACTGACAGATTTCTGTGGTATGAAAGAACTGAACGCTTTGAGACAAAGTTATTTCTTAATTTCGTTATTTCGAAATGTATTCCTTCACTTTATTAATTAAATAAATTGAAACTTACAGTATATAGTGGTGCTAATGAAGGGGAAGCGAGACACAGGTGAGTGTGAATGAGTCACGTGACGTATTGGGGATGATGGGCGGTGACGTTCGTCGTTACCATGACAACGCCCTAACGAGATTTGATTTTCTACTTAATATTCGGTTTTTATTGTACCATACTTTACAACGTAGTGTATTCAACTTTTGGTACATAAGTGGCATAGTGTGGAGGTTAGTTACTGGTATAAGTTATTAGTTACCTGTGGTTCTTTTGTGTGTTATAAAATGAGCAAAAAACAGAACGAACATTTCACTTAGCTGTATAAGTTGCTAGAGTGAGTGTAAACATGGCTTCCTGAATAAACTTGTGTGTGTGTGTGTGTGTGTGTGTGTGCTAAAAAGGCACGGCTCCAAGCGGTGCTCACACTGAGCCCTGGACATTCGTGGTGGTGGCCGACGCCGAGACCAAACACAAAATCCGAGAGATCGTGGAAGAGGAAGAAGAGATTAATTACAAACAGAGGATGGGAGATAAATGGGTTCACGACCTGCGACGACTCCGGTAAAGATCAAGGTCATACGTGAGAGCGCGCGCGCGAGTGTGTGTTTGTGTGTACGTGTGTTTGTCACTGTAATTACCAAAATTCACTTATTTTTTTCTGTAATTTCTTCGGCTTCTGTGGCACTAGCACCCTCTTGTGAGTAATCTTTGTAATTGCAGCGGCTAATAAAATACTCTTTTTCTTCTTTCGGCTTTTCCCTTCAGCGAATCATCTCTCTCCACCTATCCCTATCTTCTGCATCCTCAACACTTGCACCCACTAGCTTCATATCCTCATTAATTCCATCCATATACCTCCTCTTTGGCCTTCCTCTTTGCCTCCTGCCTGGCAGCTCCATGTCCAACATTCTCCTACCAATATACTCACTCTCCCTCCTCTGAACATGTCCAAACCATCTTAATCTGGCCTCCCTAACTTTGTCCCCCAAACGTCCAACATGAGCTGTCCCTCTGATGTACTCGTTCCTAATCCTGTCCAATCTTGTCACTCCCAAAGAGAACCTCAACATCTTCAGCTCTGCTACCTCTAGCTCTGACTCCTGTCTCTTCCTCAGTGACACTGTCTCTAAACCATACAGCATGGCCGGTCTCACCACTGTCCTGTACACCTTCCCTTTGATTCTCGCTGATATTTTCTGATCACACAGAACTCCTGACACCTTTCTCCACCCATTCCAATCTGCCTGCACTCACTTCTTTACCTCTTTCCCACACTCTCCATTACTCTGGACTGTTGACCCCAAGTACTTAAACTCCTCTACCTTCTTCACCTCTTCACCCTGTAACCTTACTGTTCCACTTCCCTTCCTTTCATTCACACACATGTACTCAGTCTTACTACGACTGACTTTCATTCCTCTTCTCTCCAGCGCAAACCTCCACCTCTCCAGGTTTTCCTCCACCTGCTCCCTGCTCTCACTACAGATCACAATGTCATCTGCAAACATCATTGTCCAAGGAGACTCCTGTCTGACCTCCTCTGACAACTGGTCCATCACTATAGCAAACAGGAAGGGGCTCAGAGCCGATCCCTGATGCAGTCCCACCTCCACATTGAACTCCTCTGTCTGACCTACAGCACACCTCACCACTGTCCTGCTCCTCTCATACATGTCCTGCACCACTCTGACATACTTCTCCGCTACTCCTGACTTCCTCATACAGTACCACAGCTCTTCTCTTGGCACCCTGTCATACGCTTTCTCCAAGTCTACAAACACACAGTGCAACTCCTTCTGACCATCCCTATACTTCTCCATCAAAATTCTCAGAGCAAAAATTGCATCCGTTGTGCTCTTTCTGGGCATGAAGCCATACTGCTGCTCACAAAACCCAATAGCTTCATATCCTCATTTATTCCATCCATATACCTCCTCTTTGGCCTTCCTCTTTGCCTCCTGCCTGGCAGCTCCATGTCCAACATTCTCCTACCAATATACTCACTCTCCCTCCTCTGAACATGTCCAAACCATCTTAATCTGGTCTCCCTAACTTTGTCCCCCAAACGTCCAACATGAACTGTCCCTCTGATGTACTCGTTCTTAATCCTGTCCAACCTTGTCACTCCCAAAGAGAACCTCAACATCTTCAGCTCTGCTACCTCTAGCTCTGACTCCTGTCTCTTCCTCAGTGACACTGTCTCTAAACCATACAGCATGGCCGGTCTCACCACTGTCCTGTACACCTTCCCCTTGATTCTCGCTGATATTTTCCTACCACACAGAACTCCAGACGCCTTTCTCCACCCATTCCAATGTGCCTGCACTCGCTTCTTTACCTCTTTCCCACACTCTCCATTACTGTGGACTGTTGACCCCAAGTACTTAAACTCCTGTACCTTCTTCACCTCTTCACCCTGTAACCTTACTGTTCCACTTCCTTCCCTTTCATTCACACACATATACTCAGTCTTACTACGACTGACTTCCTCTTCTCTCCAGCGCAAACCTCCACCTCTCCAGGTTTTCCTCCACCTGCTCCCTGCTCTCACTACAGAGCAGCGGCTAATAAAATACCACAAAATATTCCCTTTCTATCCAACGTAACCAAACAAAATGCGTTTTTTAACGTAGTTATACCAAATAAAACAATATCGCATTCACAACAAATCCCTTGAGCAAACCCATTCCAAGCATCATTTTCGTCATACAGGACTAACTGGGTGAAGGAGTATCTTGACACGGCGCCGTATCTGATTCTCATCTTTAAGCAGACATACGGAACAATGCCAGATGGGAAGAAAAAGACTCACTACTACAATGAGATCAGTGTGTCCATCTCATGTGGCCTTCTCCTGGCAGCTCTGCAGGTGTGGACAATACTTAAATCTTTTCTCGCTGTGGGACATGTGCACTTTTTACATTTCGCATCACAATTGAATAAACAGAAGTTTGAGGAAAAAGGAAACACATTTGCAGTTTTCCATAGTAGGAATATTATGGGTTATAAAGGGATCCTGTACAGTAGGTGCTGTATCTGCTGACATTCTTCTTCTCAAATCCTCAGAATGTGGGTCTAGTGACGGTGACGTCCACACCTTTAAACTGTGGGCCACAGCTCCGGGTCCTCCTCCATCGTCCCGCCAATGAGAAACTGCTCATGCTCCTTCCTGTCGGCTACCCAGCTCCGGATGCCACCGTACCTGATCTAACACGCAAGCAACTTGAGGACATCATGGTGTTTGTGTGACATCACTAAAAAATCCATCTGTTTGCGGTTGATAATGTGACTCACGTGTAGTTCATGCTTCCAAGGATTCAAGATTTTTTTAGTAATTTTTTTAAGCCAGTACTTTCTACACTTCCTTTAAGCCCAAAAATCATGGATAGAAAATTCACACTTAATGCTGTTGAATATAACTGAGCTTTTTTGTCAAACCCCACCCACTTTCTGAATAGCACTTAAAGGCTGAATATCCCAGTGCACAATTTCTGTATTACATCCCCACTACACACACTCTTAACTTACCTGCACCTACAGTAAATTAAAAATGTCACCTACTTTTCTTTAAAACAGCTATTCTATCAGTGTGTCAGATTTTGTTAAAGGAGCATTTTGTATTGTAGTTTCTTGGTAAGTTGCAGCACAAATATTAACGCCTTCATATTTACTTTCTAAATCCCACTGCATAAACTTTAGATACCTTTTAAGCAAATGCAACAGAGCTGAACAGCTTTGAGCATGGATTATTCGTTCCAAAAAATTTCAAGTTTCAGGAAAAAAGTCTTTAAAAAAAAAAAGGCCAGTAGTGCCAATCCCAGTGTTTCTATGCTGCATTTAAAATTATATGATGGTTATGGGTTTGTTTTATTATTTAATGTAGTTGTTGTTTGATTTAGATTATCTGGAGAGGAATCCAATTTACAAGATGGTAGTATAGAAGTGATAACAGTACACCATATGGTTAAAAATAAAAAAAGGTGAAAGTAGTAAGTATTTAAATTCCAGTGTCCTATTTTTTCCGTGTTACTTGTCATCTATCACAACAAAAACGACAGCTGCATTGTTCCCGCATCATGGCTTTTATTTTAAAATTTCGAGTCTCACATGACGTCGGGACTAGTCGTGACCGGAAATGATGTCGGTGTCGACGCCGGCAGCTACCCATTGCTAGTGAGCCTCCTTCACACTCTAGATAATTGTGACGGGACCGCGGTGCCGCTGTCATCATGGCTCTGTACGAATATGTCACTCAGGAGCAGCTCTCCGGGTTTGATAAATATAAGGTGAGGTTTGATTATATGAGATTTAACGTTAGATTAATCAAACACAGCTATTGCTAGTCAGGCTCAGATGCTAATAATGCTAATATTAAAGGCATGGTATGGTGGTTCGAGTCCCGGTGTCCTGCGTTAGCCGGTTAGCTTTTGTCCCCTCTGTTACATTTAGTAAAGCTCACTTTGAACATATTATATATTTTCCAACATTTGTACGATTAATTAGCTTGTATGATCGATCAGTATTGGCTTAGAAGTGAAACAGAATTGCCTGTCAAAAATTTGGGTTGGGTCGGCGTTTACTTACCCAGGCGTAGTACT
>JAUCMX010000017.1:10221635-10244135 GCA_033459395.1 Hemibagrus guttatus | reverse complement strand
CTGTTATAAGTCACTATAATTCAGCAAATAAATAAATAATATTATTTTAAATACTAATAGTATATTATTCCAGAGTGTTTTGACACAACATCCCTCTCACCCTTTACGTTTTTTTTTTTTTTTTTTAACCTCTGTCTATCAGACAATCTCTATCGTGTACATCATCACAGCTATGGTTGGTGTGGAGACGTGGTACAAACCACTGATCTGGAACATTCTCTACAGAGATCTCTTCATCTACATGATCCTGGGTGAGAGTCTTGAGCTCACTGTTGCTACTTCAAGCTTGATTTATCTTTTCTGTAACACAATTCCACTTTGTTCAGATCTCGCTGGTCAGTTTTATTTTCAAAAAGCAACGATCAGGCATAACATTATGACCAGATCTCCTCATCATGGCACCTGTTAGTGAGTGGGATATATTAGGCAGCAAGTGAACGTTTTGTCCTCAAAGTTGATGTTAGAAGCAGGAAAAATGGGCAAGCATAAGTATTTAAGCCAGCTTGACATGGGCCAGATTGTGATGGCTAGACGACTGGATCAGAGCATCTCCAAAACCACAGCTCTTGTGGGGTGTTTCTGGTCTGCAGTGGTCAGTATTTATCAAAAGTATCCTTTAAGTCCTATACATATTCTTTTAGTCCTTTAAGTTGTGAGGTGGGGCCCATGGAGTCTATGTCTTGCAACTTACAGGACTTAAAGGATCTGCTGCTAACGTCTTGATTCCACTTACCACAGCACACGTTCAGGGCTCTAGTGGAGTCCATGCTTTTGATGGGTCAGGGCTGTTTTTGCAGCAAAAGGGGGGCCAACACAATATTATGCAGGTGGTCATAATATTATGCCCGATCGGTGTATGTGTTTTACAATTAGGGCTATAAGTTTTACAATTAGGGCTTGTTGAGTGCTAGAGCTTTATAAAGTCTCATCATTGCACCTCTCTTGTCTGCCTTACAGGTTGTTTGTTTGCTGTAACGTTACCAATGAGCCTTTACAACGTTTTAAAGTAAGTGTCACTCCTTAAAATTTGTTTTTATGCTCCTTTTCAAGCTAAACCGATGGGTGAAAGTTTGGATTGTCAGTAATAATATTAGAAAAAGCATGTTGTTGTGGATAGATGTATAAATCCTCCACGGTAACTTAAGATATTTAAATATCATGTCCTGTACATGTGCTACAGAAAAATCATCTTTTCTTTTGGGATGTGG
The DNA here is from genome assembly GCA_033459395.1 of Hemibagrus guttatus. Classification (NCBI taxonomy): domain Eukaryota; kingdom Metazoa; phylum Chordata; class Actinopteri; order Siluriformes; family Bagridae; genus Hemibagrus; species Hemibagrus guttatus. Next base: position 10,242,927 of record JAUCMX010000017.1, on the reverse strand, counting down.
TTTCTGTTATTTCAGTGTCTGTTGTGTAAAAGTGCTTACCGAAAATGATGATGGTTTTGTGCAGGGCATACCGCAGTAAAACGCTGAAGCACAGCTCTGCGTACGAGGCCCTCCTGCCTTTCTTCTCGCCCATGCTCCTCTTCATCCTCGCCACACTGTGGGTCATCCTGTCTCCCAACAATGTCCTAGAGCTGCAGCCTCGACTCTTCTACCTGATGCTAGGAACAGCCTTTGCCAACGTTACTGTGAGTACAAACACACACACACACACATACACACACACACGGCATTGTTTTCTCTGGTATGCCTAAAGTCGTCATATAGACAAGGGACCTCTTGTATTGTACGTCTCTAGCTTTCTGCCTGTCTCTTTGTCTTCCCCCGCTGCCTCTCAATCTCAGCAATGTTTTATTGGCATGAATGTAACTTCACATTATTGCCAAAGCAGATATTCTGGGAATGTATAGAATAAGAACAAATTAATATAACAAGATGAATTAAAGGAAAAACATTGATCAACAATAATAATTTTGAATTCTGAAGTGATTCTTAGGCATGAATCATTAAAAAAAGTAATTCTCCTATTATGTTGGACACACTTAAATGGGGAGCCCAAAAGAGTCAAGTGAAGTGATTTGGTATTGTAACTGAATCATTGTCTATACCTGAATGTTTCAGCTCTCTTATCTAAAGGTTCATCTAGATTAATTAATTAATTAGCTGGATTAATGTGAGTGAAGTTGTTCACTGCCATCTCTGTGATCTTTTTACACTTCATGTAACTGTAACTGAAGTTGTCTGTTTTACTATTATGTCCCATGATGCATCTACAATACCAATAAGTTCATGTGCATAAACATACTACACATACAAAGCTGCAGTTATGCTGATCTCTCACCTCTCTCTCTCTCTCTCTCTCTCTCTCTCTCTCTCTCTCTCTCTCTCTCTGCAGTGTAAGCTGATTGTGTGTCAGATGAGTAACACACGCTGTCAGCCTCTGAGTTGGCTGTTGGTGCCGATGGCGTTGGTGGTGTTGCTGGTGATCTCTGGCGTGGTGCAGCAAAGTGAGACGGTGCTGTTGTACGTGTGGACAGCTGTAGTTATCCTCGCACACATACACTATGGATTTTCAGTGGTGCGTACACACACACTTGCACGCTAATATTCTGCTTTATCTGTAAGTTAGCATGAGTCTTACAGCTGAACCAAGATGAGCATATCACACACATGCTTACACCCACACACTTTGTGTGGTTTATTTCACACTACAAAGAAAGGAGAGCTGTGTTGGAAATAATGCAGGGTGTGGCTGTCAGTGATAATAAAGCCAACATTTCTGAAAGTTTTACTTTTCTTCTCTCTGTCTTGGTATGTGGTGTGTGTGTGTGTGTGTGTGTGTGTGTGTGTGTGTGTGTGTTTATGTATGTATATTTATATCTCACCATCTCTAACTCTATCTGCTATCTGCTTATCTCTCTATACCTACATCTGCTTATCTGTCTTTCTCATACCTCTGTCTATCTATTTAACATGCTTTTCCTTCTCTCTCCATACATTTTGCATGTCTATCTATCGGCCTGCTTGGATCACTGTGTCTGTATGTCTGTCTAACTGCCTGGTTGTTTATCTGCATCTCTCCATCTTGTAAGCCTTTCTGTCTCTCTCTCTGTCCATCTACTGCCTTTTTATCCACCTCTATCCACCATCTCTCTCTCTCTCTCTCTCTCTCTCTCTCTCTCTCTCTCTCTCTCTCTCTCTCTCTCTCTCTCTCTCTTAGGTTTCTTTATTCACCCTTCCACTAAGGCATCTATCTCTTCTCTGTATTTCATCAGTGTCTTTCTCCATCCCTCTATTTGTATCTCTCTTTTGTTCATCCAGTATGTGTCTTTGTTTGTCTGTAGGTGAGACAGCTAAGCGGTCACTTTAAGATCTATGCGTTTTCGCTGAAGAAGCTGAGCTCGGACTGACAGGACGAGGAGAAGATTGGCCTGACGGCGGCGGCGGAGGTCTAAGCAGTCACGGCATCCTCCTTGACCTGCTGATGCTGAACCCATCACCGCTGAGACACACCTCAAACCAGGGAACCAAAAGCTGCTGACCGAACACGCCTTCTTCCGTCCGAACACGCAGGACATAGTGATGTGGAAGACGCATCTCTTCCTCATCCTTTGTAGAGCTGCGTGACAGGATCAGCTGCGGGCGGTTCGGCTTTTCCAGTGTTCGCTAAGCAGATTCACTTGTTTCCTACGGAAATGCACTTTCTGCCAAGATACTGGAGCCTGGAATGATTAACACATCCACATTTTAAAACCTAACCACATACACACACATGCATCAACCAACCACGTGTTAACATGTAACACATTAATGAATGTTTTGTAAATTTTTGCCTTGGGCCATTTTATTTGGATTTATTTCTGGCTTATTTTTAGTCTCAAAATGTTAAAAAGCTTAAAAAAAAAAGAGGTGGCTTTCTGTAATTTGTGGCATTACAGGATCATAGTGTAGACGTGAACGGTTGAAAGCAGCAGACTTTATTTTTGGAGGAAATCTGGGTTAGATTCGTACTTTCCTTTAAGAAAACCTCTATACAGAAGATGGACTGACTCAAAGCGTCAGGCGAAGCATCAGCTGTAATAAACCACTAACGGACCTCAGAAGCTCCTTTGATGATCAAACACAAGGTTTTATGGGGCCTGACCTTTCACTCCTGCATCCCCACCCAACTTCAGCTGCTTCTTCTACACCCTTTTTCTTAACTTTTTTTTTTTATATTGGTGACGGTGTGTCAGTGTGTCGATTTAACGTTTTGTTTTTTGTTTTTTTTTTAACTAGTGATCTTTTATTGAGTTTATTTGCGCTTAAATGAAGAGTGCGCTTCAAACCCTGTCCAGGAGAGGGCGCACTTGGAGTAAGCGAGTGGCACCTCGCTCCGCTCTTTAAACGCAATAAAAGCGCTAGTCATCTCTCATCAATTCTTTTCCTTTCTTATGGTCTTTAGCTTTTCTTTTTATTATTATTATTATTATTATTATTACAAATTTGACTCCAGCTTTCATCAATGTCCAAAGTGTCAGTATGCGTGTACTGTAATGTATGTGTGGTGTGTGTGTGTGTGAGAGAGAGAGAGAGAGGGAGGGAGGGAGGGAGCATCTTGTTAACTCTGGACACTTCATGGTACTGTCACCATGGGATCAGGGTCAGTCTGTGAAATCCATAAGTTAATACTTGATGTTGATGTAATATAATGTATTATCACCACAGTTACTCTTCTAATAATTTTTTTTTTTAAAAATCAGATGATGTGAAACTTCTGAGATCCTCCAGGGAGCGTGACCTTGAACGTGAACTCCTCACCCACTGGCGTGCAAACATGCACAAGCAAACGAACTGCGGAAAAACTCTTTCCCTTACAAGTTTAAACCCTGATTCTTCGGGACGTTTATGATGAAAGATGCGTTCCTGTGTGTCGTATTGACTGTGTAACAGCTAAACAGCTATTTAATAAACAATTTTGCACAAGGTCAGTACCTAGTGTATACCAAGACATTTATTTTATTTTATTGTATTTTCTATTTTAGACACCTGTTAGTCAAATCTTGTTTAGTTTATTTTATTTTATACAGGTGCTCTAATGTCACGTTTCAGAAAGCGAGCCAACGCGTTTAAAGGAGTCCCCGGCGGGGTTTTTTTCCTCTAGCTTAATATCTATGTAGATAAAAAAATATCTATGTAGTAAAAAAAAAAATCCCACATATACTACAAGTTTTCCTCTACTACAAAAACAACAGCAAGCCTGTTTCATCAAAACTTACTATTCAAGTCTAGGGGCAGATGTTAAATTTCACTAAAAATGTATTAAAAAGAGTAAACTAGCATAAAATGAAGTCTAGCAATATAAAAGCTTTAAAGTTTAATACAATTTTGTTAGCAACAATGTTAGTTAGTTACTTTGTTAGAGTGCGTAATTTAACTCTTTGTGTTCAGTCCCACAAACTTGTGTAGTGTGTTCAGTTGCAGTACCACAAACGTAGTCATATCCGAGGGAACTAATACTCCAGATTTAGAGCTTCATCTACAAATTCTTGTGACAAATTTTGTGAAATTTGCTCCCATAAATATTTTTTGGCAAACATTTATTGACTGCTCCCACATCTGCCCTTAGACTTTCGACAGGATTAGAGCATTGGATTTTTTGTCCCTGATTATCACACATATGCTACAGATTCATTAGATGGATATCAAATTCAAAATGGCTTGAGTATTCCTTTAATGGTTGTGCTGATTATTAGCCAGGTTTTATTACGCTGTATTACTGAAAGCTCTGAGCAGAACAGGTTACTATTTACTGTGTACTCAGATGTAATGCTAGCACCGTCAATGCTATCACCTGCTAGTGACTTTTAAGTTTCAGGATCATCCCTTAAAAATGTGATATTTTTGTCTATAACTGGATCGAGGAGCACCAGAGGTTTTTTTAACTGCTAAAAATAATCTCCTGTATCTTACCATGTGTTTTGTAAGTGGGTAATCAAATTGTATGTTGTTTTTCTTGTGTTTTTTTTTGTTAACTTAAACAAACTACTCACTATGACCACTAAATAATTAGTGTGGTGAAATGCAGATGTACTGTATTGTGCCCTATTAAATGAAAGCAGATCATCAAACATGGTTGTCGTTATACTTATTTGTTTTTGTTGTTGTTGTTGTTGTTACTGTACAGGTTTGCTCAGTATATCACCTGAAAAAACCACAGCCTGTTCTCTATTCCCTTGTGACGGCAGACAGAATCCCCATAATGTACCTTACCTCAAGACACCATTATAGATGCATTAAATGCTTTATTGCATGCACCTGATTCATTTTAACTCAAGTGAATCTAAATATGTATCCCAGATGCAACATTGTATTTTTTAATATGTTTCAAAGCAGATTATAATAGAATTTTGTTTTTATTAGTGAGGTGATTAATTTGGATCACCAATAAGAGCCGATTCTTTCTGCTCTATTCGAGCTCCCAAAATGATTCATTTTTGTTCTGAATTGGACATATGTTTTGACTTTTGAAAGTCCCAAACCATTCTGTTTTCAATACCAGACAATGAGTCTGATTGAGTCATTCAGTCTTTCAAATGGATCTCTGCAAGTTATTTTCCTAAACCGACAGTTAGAGTTGACTCTTTCGGCTCCCAATCGTTTATTTTTTTCTAAATCATACCATAAGAGTCGAATCTTTGAAGCTTCCAAACGACTTGGTGACCTCAGAACCTTCTTTAATAATGGTTAAATCGGCAATGCTTTGTAAATCTGCAGTGAATAAATATACCAAGCAAAATGTTACTGTATCTGAGCCTCACTGTGATTCTGATAACTCTGATAAGTGCTTGAGATTTGTCAAGCTTCAATAAGGTACTGATAACTTCATCAAATCCTCCCCTACATCATCTTCTTTCGGCTTTTCCCTTCAGGGGTCGCCACAGCGAATTATCTCTCTCCACCTATCCCTATCTTCTGCATCCTCAACACTTGCACCCACTAGCTTCATATCCTCATTAATTCAATCCATATACCTCCTCTTTGGCCTTCCTCCTTGCCTCCTGCCTGGCAGCTCCATGTCCAACATTCTCCTACCAACATATTCACTCTCCCTCCTCTGAACATGTCCAAACCATCTTAATCTGGCCTCCCTAACTTTGTCCCCCAAACGTCCAACACGAGCTGTCCCTCTGATGTACTCGTTCCTAATTCTGTCCAATCTTGTCACTCCCAAAGAGAACCTCAACATCTTCAGCTCTGCTACCTCGAGCTCTGACTCCTGTCTCTTCCTCAGTGACACTGTCTCTAAACCATACAGCATGGCTGGTCTCACCACTGTCCTGTACACCTTCCCCTTGATTCTCGCTGATATTTTCCTATCACACAGAACTCCCGACACCTTTCTCCACCCATTCCAACCTGCCTGCACTCGCTTCTTTACCTCTTTCCCACACTCTCCATTACTCTGGACTGTTGACTCTAAGTACTTAAACTCCTGTACCTTCTTCACCTCTTCACCCTGTAACCTTACTGTTCCACTTCCCTCCCTTTCATTCACACACATGTACTCAGTCTTACTACGACTGACTTTCATTCCTCTTCTCTCCAGCGCAAACCTCCACCTTTCCAGGTTTTCCCCCACCTGCTCCCTGCTCTCACTACAGATCACAATGCCATCTGCAAACATCATTGTCCAAGGAGACTCCTGTCTGACCTCCTCTGACAACTGGTCCATCACTATAGCAAACAGGAAGGGGCTCAGAGCCGATCCCTGATGCAGTCCCACCTCCACTTTGAACTCCTCTGTCTGACCTACAGCACACCTCACCACTGTCCTGCTCCTCTCATACATGTCCTGCACCACTCTGACATACTTCTCTGCTACTCCTGACTTCCTCATACAGTACCACAGCTCTTCTCTTGGCACCCTGTCATACGCTTTCTCCAAGTCTACAAACACACAGTGCAACTCCCTCTGACCATCCCTATACTTCTCCATCAAATTTCTTCAATTTTAATTCAATGTGTTTGTTAGATCTAATTCCAACTAGATTGCTGAAAGAAGTGATGCATACAGCTGGAGACCCTCTCCTCAACATTATTAATTCTTCATTATATTTAGGTCACGTCCCTAAACCTCTCAAGTTAGCAGTTATTAAGCCTCTTCTTAAGAAACCTAAACTAGATCCTAATGAACTATCAAATTACAGATCGATTTCAAACCTTTCGTTTATATCTAGAATATTAGAAAAGGTTGTGTCTACTCAATTATGCTCCTTCTTACAGGAAAATAATATCCTTGAAGAATTTCAGTCAGGTTTCAGGCCCTATCATAGCACAGAAACTGCTCTAATTAAAATCACAAATGACTTGTTTTTAGCTTCGGACCAAGGCTGCATGTCAATATTAGTCTTACTTGATCTTAGTGCTGCATTCGACACTATAGATCATAACATTCTTGTAGATCGCTTACAAAATCACATAGGTATTCAGTGACAGGCATTAAAATGGTTTAGATCCTACCTGTCTGATCGATACCATTTTGTAGATTTAAATGGAGAACTGTCCAGTGTAATGCCAGTGAAATATGGGGTCCCACAAGGATCAGTTTTAGGACCTCTGCTTTTCACAATATACATGCTTCCCTTAGGCAACATCATTAGAAGGCATGGGATTAGTTTCCACTGTTATGCTGATGATACCCAGTTATATATCTCACCAAAACCAGATGAAATATCTAAATTGTCTAGATTAACAGACTGTGTTAAAGATATTAAAAATTAACTCGTTTAAGATCGATGGGAGATAGGGCTTTTTCTTCACTTGCTCCAAAACTATGGAATTCTTTACCGATTGAGATAAGGCAAACTAAATCTCTTAGCATTTTTAAATCTCAGCTTAAAACACATTTTTTTAGGGTAGCTTTTAATTAAATTGTTGAATTTTTCTTTTTTATAGTCTATTTCTGTTGTTCTAATTTTTATATTATGTGTGTGTATCTTTGTTGTTTTTACTTGCTTTTGTACAGCGCTTTGAGATGTACTGTTAAAGGCGCTATAGAAAATAAAGGTTATTATTATTATTATTATTATTATTATTATTATTATTATTAAAAATTGGATGACTGATAATTTTCTATTACTAAATCCTCATAAGATGGAGATAATCCTGATTGGTCCAAAAACCAGTAAACAAAAGCTTTCACAATTCAACTTGTACTTAGAAGGATGTTCTATTACGACTCGCTCAACAGTGAAAGACCTGGGTGTAATATTAGACAGCAACTTGTCCTTTGAAAAACATATTTCAAACATTACAAAAATAGCCTTCTTTCACCTCAGAAATATTGCCAAGCTTAGGAACATTTTATCTGTATGTGATACAGAAAAGCAAGTTCATGCTTTCATGACCTCCAGACTGGACTATTGTAATGCATTACTAGGTGGTTGTCCTGCATCTTCAATAAACAAGCTACAGTTAGTCCAAAATGCAGCCGCCAGAGTCCTTACCAGGTCAAGAAAAAACCTTCAATATTGGGGTTACCGATTACCCCAATATTACCATCCCTGCACTGGCTACCTGTTAAGTTTAGAATTGATTAAAAAATTATAATACTTACATACAAGGCTCTAAATGGTTTAGCTCCCACGTATCTAGCCAGTCTTCTAACACGTTACAATCCATCACGCTCCTTAAGATCTCCAAACTCCGGACTCCTGGTAATTCCCAGAATATCAAAATATACAAAACGGGGTAGAGCGTTTTTGTATTTAGTTCCTAAACTTTGGAATAGTCTTCCAGACAGTGTTCGGAGCCCTGTAGGTCACCGGTGCTGATGGTGGTCGTTGTTAACCCAGGCCTCGACCGATCCGGTATGAAATTCAGAGTACTGACGATTCGCATGATCAAATTTGGCGCTGGATGCCCTTCCTGACGTAACCCTCTCTATTTATCTGGGCTTGGGACCGGCACAGAAGTCACTGGACTGTGACCACCATGGTTAGATTACATCCTCTCCTACATACAGTACATTTTAAGCAAGCAGAAGTGCAAAAGATTTTCAGCTGAGAGTCACATGTGCAGATATTAAAAAGGTTTAGAAAAAGAAAGAAGGAAAAACTCGAATCATTTACATTAGACAGCTTAAGACGTTCACCTAAATGAGTCGACTTAAAGAACTGAGTGTGTTCCGCGAACAATACTTTACATTACTAACCTCTCCGTATTTCCTTCCACCTTTTCTCTAATCCTTAAATAGGAAAAGTCGATGATTATCTTCTGGAATTATAGTCAGATTAATTACCAAATCCAGATGAAAATACATATGACAGATTTTTCTAGAATAAATTACAATTCATTTTATCTATAAGGATTAGTATGCTCTGTCCACAAAACACTTAATTTGGAACACCATAAATGTCTTAAAATTACATTCAAATTCAAATTTATATTCGTCACATACACAACCATATACAGTACGATATACAGTGAAATGCTTACACGACTGTTTGTGACCTTGAAAAAAGGAAAAGGAAATAAGGAGGCAAAATGCCAATAGAAAGAATAAATATAAAATATAAAATCTACAATTTAGTTACTATAAAATAAAATAAAATAAAATAAAATAAAATAAAATAAAATAAAATAAAATAAAATAAAATAAAATAAAATAAAATAAAATAAAATAAAATAAAGGGGGGCACGGTGCTTAGTGGTTAGCACGTTTACCTCACACCTCCAGGGTTGGGGGTTCGATTCCCGCCTCCGCCGTGTGTGTGGAGTTTGCATGTTCTCCCCGTGCCTTGGGGGTTTCCTCCGGGTACTCCGGTTTCCTCCCCCAGTCCAAAGACATGCATGGTAGGTGATTGGCATCTCTAAATTGTCCGTAGTGTGTGATTGCGTGAGTGAATGAGAGTGTGTGTGTGCCCTGCAATGGGTTGGCACTCCGTCCAGGGTGTATCCTGCCTTGATGCCCAATGACGCCTGAGATAGGCACAGGCTCCCCGTGACCCGAGAATAAAATAAAGTATAGTAGAGATATGTAAAAAAATATATATAAAATTGTAAAAAAATAAGAACTGTATAGATAAAATGTATATGTATGTGGAATGTGCAATGTGCAGACAACAACAGTACGGGGTGGTCATGGAGTGTGAAATGAAATATGAAATAAAATGATGAGCTGCAGTGGTATTGTCCAACTTTAAAGTGTAGTAGTGCAATAGTAGTCCTCTTTCTATATGTAAACAGAACCAGAAATGTGCAACATATATATATATATATATATATATATATATATATATATATATATATATATATATATATATATATATATAGTGAACTTCAGTCCTGTGTAATGTGCAAATGTTCAAAGTGGTTGGTTTTGGTGTGTTCCAACACACGTGTGAAGGAACATAGCAAGTCCAATCAGCTGAGTCCTATGTGGAGTCCTGGTTCAGAGTCCGTATAGCCTGCGGGAAAAAGCTTCTCCTCAGTCTCGCTGTGTTGGCCTTCAGGGAGCAGAAGCGCTTTCCTGACCATAACAGAGAGAACAGTCCATTGTTGGGGTGGCTGAGGTCCTTCACGATCTTCCTGGACTTGGTCCAGCACCGCTTGTTGTAGATTGAGTGCAGGTCAGGGAGCTTGGTACAGATGATGCGCTCAGCTGATCGCACCACCCTGGCGATCACATGACAGGTCCTGCATGATGTGAACATCAAGGTATCTGAAGCTGTCCACTCTCTCCACTGAGCTCTCGTTATCAGATCTGGTAGCTCCTCTCCTGCTTTGCACTGAAGTCCGCTATCAGCTCCTTTGTCTTGCTGACGTTAAGGAGGAGGTTGTTCCTCTGGCACCAGATCTCCAGATTCCTAACCTCCTTCAGGTAGGCCATCTCATTGTTGTCAGAGATCAGTCTGACCACAACTGTGTCGTCAGTAAACTTGATGGTGGTGGAGTTGGTAGTGGCCATGCAGCCTTAACGCATACACTGAGTACAGCAGGGGGCTCAGAACACAACCCTGGGGGGCTCCAGTGCTGAGGGTGAGGGAGGCTGAGACATGTCTGCCCATCCTTACTGCCTGTGGTCTTCCAGTTAGGAAATTGGAGATCCATTGACACAGAGGTGGGCTGAGTCCCAGGTGCTCCAGCTTGGTGGTGAGTGTGGAGGGAATTATAGTATTAAACGCTGAACTGTAGTCGACAAAGTGCATTTTAACATAATTCCCCTTTCTAGTGTCCAGGTGAGTGAGTGATGTATGAAGGAGACATAGTGAGACTTTTAAGATATGATCACAAATAGTATATATTTTAAATATATTAATCTACACTAAGGACTTTATAGTTTATTCTCATGATAATGTATTCATCCTGCTTTCGCATAGACCAAATAATTGTAAGCTTTTATTTTGACAGCCCGGCAGTTCGTCGCACAATCAGACTGCATACTAACCTCCTAAATAGTGTGGGAATTTAGTACACCGCCCACAGTGAACATGGTAGCGTATGGTGGCGCCGCGTTCTATTTGATCATACTAATTAGTAGGGTAGTATGCAGCGTGCGCTCCACACAGCATCCAAAGCAGCAGGGAGGTAGTGAAGCGGCGGCGGGGATGAACGGGATGTGAACAGATGTTGAACATCTTAGCAACAAAATGCGTTTTTAGCAGTCCGAGCGGATTTGACAGCCTGCTTAAAATACAGGGCTGAACCCGAATTTCTTCTCCTGGTGCGTTTTTTTGTTTTAAAAGAAAAAGCTACGCAGTTTAACAGTGTAGTACGTGTGTGTGGAAAAGGGCAAAACCGGTAAAGCTAGCCGATTAGCTTGCTTGCTAGCACCATTATTAGTAAATAGGTAGCTGAACAAAGCTAAAGTCATTCATTTCGGTTGACAAGTGGCGTTTTTTTTGCGAACAAGGTCACAGATTTGGGACGATGTCAGTGCTGTTAGACAGACTGTAAGTCTATATTTTATTTACTTCAAACATTAAAGTAAATATTAATTTGAAAAAATCTTGATATACTTGCTAATCGGTAATCTTACACTAACAAGCTGTTAAATGACTAACTGCTGTGTAAGTGAGCGTGTCACGGTGGACGAATATCAAATACCCACTTATTCCCTATATACGCGCACTAGAGGGTAGGGTAAGGTCATAGCTTTCTGTGACCTAACTAGTGACCTACATAGGTATTTATGATACACACTCAAATAATTTGTATTTCCAATGGTGGCGACCAAGCGCGCGTGCCAGGGTGGCCGAATCCCAAAAGTCTCACTACACACTATATAGGTACACTATCTAGGGGATTGTGTACTAGCTTTCTACAACATATCTAGTGCCCCACATTTACATTTAGAGTTCAGCCAATTGCTGCTTACTTACCCTTATATTAATCAGTATGTTCTTCACTGATACACATCCAGGCTGCTGGTATTTTTTATTTTTTTAAATTTTGTTTCATAATCTTGATCTTTGGTTGTTCCTGTATGTTCCAGACTGGAGTCTTGATAAAACTCACGATGCTTTGGCTGAATCTTCAGTCCGTGCTGATCCTCTGCATCCTCTTGGCTGGAGTTCAGGGAGACGGTGAAGATTTTGACCCATACAAGATCCTGGGGGTCACCAAGAGCGCAAGTCAGGCTGAAATCAAGAAGGTGTATAAACGCCTTGCTAAAGAATGGTAATGTTTAATTTTAGACCTCAGTGAGTCCCAGCAGTCCATGTTTGTGCTCTATTAAAGTTCTAGATGCACCTGTATCGAACCATATCTGGTCATGATGTTAGATCTGAAGGCTGACGTGTAATATTTAACAATAACTTGACAATGACACTGTTAGGATTGAGTAATGAATTATATCAGTTATCAGTTCACACCATCACACACACACACACCTTACAGAAGGCAGAAATACAAGCTGCCCCTGTTTAGACTGCTTGTGTCAGATGTTTTGGGAGTGGAAAGAAACTCTAACTGAGCATTTCCTGATTGGAAAATAATTTAAATAAGAATTTAAAAAATACCTCAATTATATAAGAGCCATTTTTGGTCTCATTTTATTTGTATCTCTTATTTGTTGTTGCCAGGCATCCAGACAAAAACAAGAGCCCAGAAGCAGAAGACATGTTCATTAAGATTACCAAATCCTATGAGGTATCACAGACCATTCTGCTGGCTTTGAGTTTCATTAGTCACAAAATTCTAATGATAATCTCTCATAATGTGTGTGTGTGTGTGTGTTTGGTGTCATTGTTTAGATCTTATCCAATGAAGAAAAAAGAGCCAATTATGATCGCTACAAGCAGACCAACTCCCAGCCTTACGGGCCTCATGGCTTCCGTCACTTCCACAACAACTTCTACTTCGACGAGTCCTTCTTCAACTTCCCCTTTAACAACAAGGGCAGCCGTGATTCCACAGATAGCAAGTACACGCTGCATTACAGCCAGTATGTCAATGAAGTCGTACCTGACAGTTTCAAAAGACTGTATCTGATCAAGATCACCTCAGACTGGTGCTTCAGCTGCGTTCACATGGATCCCGTGTGGAGGGAGGCGGTGCAGGAGCTCGAGCCTCTTGGTAAGGTTCAAGCATTACAACATCAACTGCACTTATTCATTTGCACAATTCTACTGCTTGAACTTTTCTGTTGCTGTGTCCCCTATCTACCTACCTACTTACCTTCCTACCTACCTATAATTTTTTTCCATGTAATCAACCAATTGGAAATTGGGACTTGGTTTATGCTCTGGTCTTTGTGTTGATATTCTGTCCTCTTTCATCTGCAGGTGTTGGAATAGGTGTGGTCGACGTCGGCTATGAGAGACGCCTGGCGAATCATCTGGGCGCTCACCGCACTCCTTCCATACTCGGCATCATCAACGGAAAAGTGGCTTTCTTTAACTATGCTCTGGCCAAGGAGCACCTCATGCAGTTTGTGGAGGACCTGCTTCCTCAGAGACTGGTGGAGAAGGTAAGCGCTGGACTCCAACCTCCTTTTCGTCCTATTTACTATCATAGGGGCTTGTTCGGTTTTGGAATACATAGAGATAAGAGATATTTAGATGGAGAATTTCACTTTAGTTGCTGAAGTAAAATATATAATTTAAATAAAAATAAATAATTTAAACTTAAAACTAAAATAAAATGTTTAAAAATACAATGAATGTACAACTATAGAGGGGCAATTTAGGAAAATAATAATAAAGTAAATTGTGACATTATTTTAAAAAAATTAAAAAAGCTAGTTAAAGATCAAAAGGGAAAAAAAAAAAGAACTTTTGTCTTTGATTTTTTTTTTTTGTAAATTAGCACAAATGTGAGGGCAGTGTTATCAGGTAGGCAGCTTGTGACTTATCAAATATTGACAGTATTTCTTTCTCTATTTTGCCACCAATATTAAAAGTTTGGGCACCTCTGATCTATGCTACCATTTTTAAATAAACATATTTTTATGTTAATAAAGCTTCTTCTTATCTGTAGGCTGATTTGAGAGGTTCTGAATCATTTATTGTTATGGTTCCTTAGGTAACTGACCGGAATGACCGTGATTTTCTGAAGAGTTGGTATGATGTTAACAAGCCCCACGTTCTACTTTTTGACCAAGTGCCTGCGGTTCCTCTGCTGTATAAGGTATAGGTGATTATATTAGGAAGTCAGGTGCAGCTCGGTTGCTGAGTGTGCGAGTAATAATTTGTGAACGTGAACTGTTCCTCTACAGCTGACTGCATTTGCCTATAAAGACTATGTGCAGTTTGGCTACGTTGACCAGGGTCTGTCTGAGACGGCCAACCTGCTCAAGCAGTACAACATCAACACTTACGCTCCAACCATGCTCGTCTTCAAGGAGAACACAGATAAACCAGCTGACATTATCCAGGTAGATTTTTCACCACGAAGTAATGCAAATCTCTTTTATATAAGGTGTAAAACACAAGCAGATATGGGACAATAATCAATGATGGGGTGGTTTTTTATGTGACATAAGGATCGTGTTTTTTCATTAAACAGGCAAAAGGGATGAAAAAACAAATAATCGATGAATTCATCTCCAACAACAAATTTCTTCTTGCCCCTCGTCTGGTGAATCAGAAGGTCTTCGATGAGCTTTGCCCTATCAAGCAATTCCATCGGCGCAGAAAGTAAGCTGGAACCTATTGTTTTATTTGTAAAGTTTGATGAGGGAGTAGAATGCTAATAATTGTAACCTCTTGTAAATTGGGAAATTTTTTTTGTTTTACTGATTTCTCTGTAGATACTGTGTTCTGCTGATCACTGGGGAGGAGGAAGTCTTTGTCCCAGGAAACAAAGCTTTCTTGTCTCTGGCCTCCGCGAACACTGAGGAGGTCCTCCGCTTTGCATATGTGTACCAACGCCAGCAGCAGCCTCTGTGTGCTGTGCTGCTGAAAAACAGAGACACTCCACCACAGGTACATGCTCACTGAACCAAAACAAAACAGCTGCATAAGCTAATGACGTTTCTACTTTATGACTATGTAAATTATGCACAATGGTACTGACCTCCTACATTTCCACAATATGATATTGATATCATGATTACCATGATATTTATTCCTATTCATTATCTCTCACATGTTCGCTAGCATGATAATAATATCATTAGATAATTGTCACAATACCAACTACTGTGATAAATACGAAGCGTACATAACAGCAGATAGATTACCATGATTGGTATTTGTTTTCATTCTTGCTGTCACATCTGTTAAAGTTGAAGATGCATTAAGTAGAAACGAGAGATTGTAACAAAGTAAGTAATTGTGTGTGTGTGTGTGTGTGTGTGTGCACATGTAGGTAGTAATCTTGGAGCGGCGTAACGGGGCCGGCAAGGTTCTCTACAAGCCCGTCCAGGGTGGCTGGAATGGTAGTGAGGAGGACAAACACAGGCTGCTGGAGGAGCTGGAGCGGCTACGGAAAGACTCCTCCATTCTTACCCATGATGCCATGCTGCCTGAGCTCAATAACGAGTTTGCTTCAGTCAGTCGCTTTAAACCTTGTCTTTTAATGGATTTGCTTTAAATGGGAAATTAACCGTGGCTTTTCTTACACTCTCTACAGATTTATATGAACAATGGAATGATTCACACACCATGACAGGATTAAATTGTATTTTATCTACTGCAATCACAGTAATAACGTACATAATGGTTCAAATGGTTAAAATTTGTCTATTTGTCTTATTGCAGATGTTTTTAATCAGATGGATTTATGCAGCATACGATTACTTGTCTGAAATTATTGATGTTCTCCACAATAATTGGTAAGTAATACACCCAATATATAATGTATTCATAAAAAAAGGTCTGTTGAAAG
This sequence comes from Hemibagrus guttatus, assembly GCA_033459395.1. Taxonomy (NCBI): domain Eukaryota; kingdom Metazoa; phylum Chordata; class Actinopteri; order Siluriformes; family Bagridae; genus Hemibagrus; species Hemibagrus guttatus. The sequence continues at coordinate 10,227,057 of JAUCMX010000017.1, read as the reverse complement.
GCAGTTGTTATTACTGTTCTCATTATTGCAGGCGTGAAATGATGCCTCTGCTGTCTCTCATATTCTCTGCACTGTTCATCCTGTTTGGAACAGTGATTATTCAGGCTTTCAGGTACGATTCAGTACATTTACAATTTTGTCATCATTTTTAAATTTGTATTCGGACATGATTTTTTAACATGGTTTCAGTGATTCTGGTGAGGAAAAACAGACAAAACCAAAGGCAAAAGAAGCAGCAAAGACCCAGAATGGCTCACCAAGCACAGCCATCACTTCCAGGTGACTCAGGTGTTGGTTTGTGAATTAATAGCTTTGTTTAAATAGGTTTGTTTTAGAATAGAATGTGCTTTATGACCCCTCCTAAGACTTCTAAACCTTGTTTCTGGAGCAGCCGACCACCAAAGAAGAACTTTGTGGAGGTGACTGAGTTAACGGACATCACTTACATCAGTAATTTAGTAAAGCTGAGACCAGGCCATATCAACGTGGTGCTGGTGCTTACAGACGCAACCAAAAATATTCTGCTCAGCAAATTCGCCAAGGAGGTTTACTCCTTCACTGGGTCAGTCTTTATATATACTCATTACATACACGTGGCATCAAAAAAATATCTTTTGTACTCAAATTGATCAAATATTTCTTATAGTAAGATTGCAATCAGTAAAACTAAGACTTATTTCTAGACTAATTTCAAGCTTGGATTAGTCTTGACATATAATTGAGGGTTTTTTTCTAGAACAAAGCAACAGTTACAATGTCTAGAAATACAGGTTTAATAAGCTTTTTGTATTGAGTCTTATAATAGGTAATACTACATACATTTCATTATATTCATGATATTTTACTTATTATTTTGCAGTTAAATAAGCTAAAAGACTTACTGTATATCATATATATTATTACTGTAATAATATATACAGTAATAGACAGATAATATTGTATATACTGTGTTTTTTATTTACATGTTTGAGAATATATTAAGTATTTTGAGAGTAGTGTTTGAAAGCCTATTTTTTGTGAGTATATTCTTTGAGAATATACTGTAGATTAAAAGTATGCTGTTTGAACTGTATTGGGAGTATACTTTTCTTTTAATATATGTTCTGTGTTTTGTTTGATTATTGTTTGAAAGTATGCTGTATTTTGGTAGTACACTGTTCCAGAGTACACTTTATTTTAGGAGTGTATGATATATTGTTTGACATAATGACATAAATAAAAACCCATGAGTTAACAATGCTTAACAACATCTCCAGGAGCCAGACATTGCATTTTTCCTTCCTGAATGTGGACAAGCACAATGAGTGGATGTCCACCCTGCTGGAATACGCCCAGGACGCCATGCAGCTGGAGGCGGACGAGGAGGAGGAGGCCAGCAACCGCAAGACGGACTATACAGGCTACGTGCTGGCGCTCAACGGTCATAAGAAGTACCTGTGTCTTTTCAAGCCAGTGTACACGGGCGAGGACGCTAACAGCAGGCCGGAGGAGGAGGCAGGGAGCTCCAGATCCAGGTCAAGCTCCAGAGATGAGCACCAGCACAGGAAAGGAGGGGCACGCTCACGCTCCACAACTCTCCATATCCACCACAAACTTGACCGTCTGGGTCTGTGGATGGAGCGGTTGATGGAGGGCACGCTACCTCGCTACTACATACCGGCCTGGCCTGGCCTGGACAAGATCACGGTCAATAAGTAGAGCTGGGAATCCTTGCACATGTTGAACAGAGACAGCATAAGTTCTTTGGGAACAGTTTTTCATTGCTCCTATTGCAGTGTGACGCTGGGTGGCACTGTAGGCAGACTTCATGACCTCAGAGCTCAGACTTAAAGCTTACACAGATGCTGTAAATGACCCGAGTCTAACAGTAGCTCCATTTAACCATGATGCTGCACCATAACTACTGAATGCTGCTCCAGCCATTACTGTAAAGGTACAATAAATAGAGATTTCCATTAATACATGACCAAAAATTATGTAATACCAGGAAAAACCCACCCTGAACAAATCCTGAGTTAAACGTATTTCATCAACGGTTCCCTGTATTACTCACAATGCCACTATGTCCTGCTGATAATGGTGCAGTGAGATTTAGCTCTTGCTTCATCTTTACTTGCAGCAAGTGATGTAGCGGCACTTTAGTATTTTAGTCCATCAACCTCTCTCACCTCGTCATTTGTACACTCAAAAACAAACAAACAAACAAAAATCTGCTTCCACATACTACTGTAAACACCATTTCACTTTACATGCACACTACTGCTCTGTTGGCTCCTTCATTAATATGATAGTGACCATCACTGAAACGTGTTGATGGGAAAATAATCTTTTGCTGTTTTGTTTCTTCAGAGCTAACAGTGTTAAGTTATCTCTTATATTTTGGGGTCATTAAAAGTGTAGTCTACAATTAAGCACCGTTGTAACTGCACTAACAATAAACGTGTCTTTCTGTGATGTCAGCGTGGCACCAGAATCACTACAGATACCACGAATAGTTCAGTAGAAACATACAGTGGCATGCAAAAGTTTGGACACCCCTAGTTAAAATTTCTGTTAATGTGAACAGTTAAGCAAGTGGAAGATGAAATGATCTCCAAAAGGCATAAAGTTACGGATGACACATTCCCTTTATAATTTAAACAAAATAATTTTTTTATTTTCATCTTTTACATTTTCAAAATAACAGAGAAGGAAAAGAGCACTAGTTAGTACCTAATAGCACCCCCTTTGGCAAGTATCACAACTTGTAAACGCTTTTTGTAGCCAGCCAAGAGTCTTTTAGTTCTTGTTTGAAGGATTTTCCCCCCATTCTTCCTTCTTCCTTACAACAGTCTTCCAGTTCTATGAGGTTCCTGGGCCGTCTTGCACGCACTGCTCTTTTGAGGTCTATCCACAGATTTTCAATGATGTTTAGGTCAGGAGACTGTGAGGTTCATTCATTGTCTTCCGCTTATCCGGAGCCGGGTCGCGGGGGCAGCAGTCTAAGCAGGGATGCCCAGACCTCCCTCTCCCCAGACACTTCCTCCAGCTCTTCCGGAGGGACCCCGAGGCGTTCCCAGGCCAGCCGAGAGACATAGTCTCTCCAGCGTGTCCTGGGTCTTCCCCGGGGCCTCTTCCCGGTGGGGCATGCCTGGAACACCCCTCCAGGGAGACGTCCCGGAGGCATCCGAAACAGATGCCCGAGCCACCTCAACTGCCCCCTTTTGATGCGGAGGAGCAGTGGCTCTACTCCGAGCTCCTCCCGGGTGACAGAGCTCCTTACCCTATCTCTAAGGGAGCACCCCGCCACCCTACGGAGGAAGCTTATTTCGGCCGCTTGTATCCGGGATCTTACCCTTTCAGTCATGACCCAGAGCTCATGACCATAGTTGAGAGTAGGAACGTAGATTGACTGGTAAATCGAGAGCTTCGCCTTCCGGCTCAGCTCCTTCTTCACCACAACAGACCGGTACATAGACCGCATTACTGCTGCCGCTGCACCGATCCGTCTGTCAATCTCACGATCCATCCTTCCCTCACTCGTGAACAAGACCCCAAGATACTTAAACTCCTCCACTTGAGGAAGGAACTCCCCTCCAACCTGGAGGGTGCAAGCCACCTTTTTCCGGTCGAGAACCATGGCCTCAGATTTGGAGGTGCTGACCCTCATCCCAGCCGCTTCACACTCAGCTGCAAAACGCCCCAGTGCATGCTGTAAGTCCAGGCTTGAAGGAGCCAACAGGACAACATCATCTGCAAAAATCAGCGATGAAATCCTGTGGTCTCCAAACCAGACTCCCTTCAGCCCCTGGCTGTGCCTAGAAATTCTGTCCATAAAAACAATGAACAGAACCGGTGACAAAGGACAGCCCTGTCAGAGTCCAACATGCACTGGGAACAGATCTGACTTACAGCTGGCAATGCGAACCAAGCTCCTGCTCCGGTTATATAGAGACCGAACAGCCCATAACAGAGGGCCACGGATCCCGTACTCCCAGAGCACCTCCCACAGAATGCCACGAGGGACACGGTCGAAAGCCTTCTCCAAGTCCACAAAACACATGTGGACTGGTTGGGCAAACTCCCACGAACCCTCGAGCACCCTGTGGAGGGTATAGAGCTGGTCCAGTGTTCCGCGACTAGGTCGAAAACCGCATTACTCCTCCTGTATCCGAGGTTTGACTAACGGTCGGACTCTCCTCTCCAGTACTCTGGAATAGACTTTCCCTGGGAGGCTGAGGAGTGTGAGCCCCCTATAGTTGGTACACACACTCCGGTCCCCCTTCTTAAAAAGAGGGATCACCACCCTGGTCGCCCAGTCCAGAGGCACTGTCCCTGACCGCTATGCTATGTTGCAGAGACGTGTCAGCCAAGACAGCCCCACAACATCCAGAGACTTAAGGTACTCAGGGTGAATCTCATCCATCCCCGGGGCCTTGCCACCAAGGAGCTGCTGAACTACCTCAGTGACCTCAGCTTGGGTGATGAATGAATCTACCTCTGAGTCCTCAGCCTCTGGTTCCTCTACGGAAGGCGTGTCAGTGGGGTTGAGGAGATCCTCGAAGTATTCCTTCCACCGTCCGACAATATCCCTAGTCGAGGCCAGCAACTCTCCACCTCCACTGTAAACAGTGTTGGCAGAGAGCTGCTTACCCCTTCTGAGGCGCCGAACGGTCTGCCAGAATTTCCCCGAGGCCGTCCGATAGTCCTTCTCCATGGCCTCACCGAACTCCTCCCAGACCTGAGTTTTTGCTTCCGAGACCACCACGGCTGTAGTTTGCTTGGCCTGCCGGTATGCCTCAGCTGCCTCCGGAGTCCCCCGAGCCAACCAGGCTCGATAGGACTCCTTCTTCAACTTGATGGCATCCCTTACTTCCAGTGTCCACCACTGTGTTCGGGGATTGCCGCCGCGACCGGCACCAGAGACCTTACGGCCACAGCTCCGGATGGCTGCATCAACAATGGAGGAGGAGAACATGGTCCACTCAGACTCAATGTCCCCAACCTCCCTCGGGATCTGGTTGAAACTTTCCCGGAGGTGGGAGTTGAAGACCCCCCTAACAGAGGGATCAGCAAGACGTTCCCAACAGACCCTCACAATACGTTTGGGCCTGCCAAGTCTGTCCGGCATCCTCCTCCGCAAGCGGATCCAACTCACCACCAGGTGGTGATCGGTTGACAGCTCCGCCCCTCTCTTCACCCGGGTGTCCAAGACATGCGGCCGAAGGGCAGATGACACGACCACAAGGTCGATCATTGATCTCCGGCCTAGGGTGTCCTGGTACCACATGTACTGATGGGCACCCTTATGCTTGAACATGGTGTTCGTTATGGACAGGCTGTGACTATCACAGAAGTCCAGCAACAAGACACCACTCGAGTTCAGATCAGGGGGGCCGTTCCTCCCAATCACACCCCTCCAGGTATCACTGTCGTTGCCCAC
>JAUCMX010000017.1:9941635-10216635 GCA_033459395.1 Hemibagrus guttatus | reverse complement strand
GGGAAAAATAATGGAAAAGCAAAAAATAAATATTATTGTAACAAGTTACTGCCTAAACACCAAAAAATAAGTGATGAAAATGTATAATAAGCTGGAAAATAAAACCAATCAAATGAGATGCATAAGGAATAATTTCAATTTATATTTTAAAAGCTTTAGCACCATGAGTTGCTATTAAATCATACAGCTCTGGAGATTCCCATGCCAACATTATATAAAGTGACTTGACTTTTATAATACGTTAATTTTTGGCTCATCATTTAAGTGCTCACACGACCTGCAGGACCAAAAGCTGCTACAGCATACACAGAGCTTGCCTCTTTTTTCTTGAATTTAAAGCATTTCTTCTTTATTAGTAGTATTTTGTCTTCGGAAGGACGCAAAGCATTTCAAAAAGCAGGTTGGCCGCAGTCAGTGCCGTGTTTCCTGTGAACGGAAAAGAAAATAGCAACAAAGATGGAACACGGATCAGAATAAAGGACCAGAGCTTTTAGCTGCTAGTCTACAGTTGTAGAAAACAAAAAGAATACACTGATATTACTTAAAATATTGCAAAAGAGCGTTTCATGTTTAACTTCATGCCTTTTGGAGATCATTTCATCTTCCACTTGCTCAACTGTTCACACTAACAGAAATTTTGACCAGGGGTGCCCAAACTTTTGCATGTCACTGTGTATGTATTGAGGTATGCATTTTACAAGTTTCATTTAAACACCTAAACAGTAACTGTTAGTATTTCTAATAAATATACAGGTGCATCTCAATAAATTAGAATGTTGTGGAAAAGTTAATTTATTTCAGTAATTCAACTCAAATTGTGAAACTCGTGTATTAAATAAATTCAATCCACACAGATTGAAGTAGTTTAAGTCTTTGATTCTTTTAATTGTGATGATTTTGGCTCACATTTAACAAAAACCCACCAATTCACTCTCTCAACAAATTAGAATATGGTGACATGCCAATCAGCTAATCAACTCAAAACCCCTGCAAAGGTTTCCTGAGCCTTCAAAATGGTCTCTCAGTTTGGTTCACTAGGCTACACAATCATGGGGAAGACTGCTGATCTGACAGTTGTCCAGAAGACAATCATTGACACCCTTCACAAGGAGGGTAAGCCACAAACATTCATTGCCAAAGAAGCTGGCTGTTCACAGAGTGCTGTATCCAAGCATGTTAACAGAAAGTTGAGTGCAAGGAAAAAGTGTGGAAGAAAAAGATGCACAACCAGCCGAGAGAACTGCAGCGTTATGAGGATTGTCAAGCAAAATCCATTCAAGAATTTGAGTGAACTTCACAAGGAATGGACTGAGGCTGGGGTCAAGGCATCAAGAGCCACCACACACAGACGTGTCAAGGAATTTGACTATAGTTGTCGTATTCCTCTTGTTAAGCCACTCCTGAACCACAGACAACGTCAGAGGCGTCTTACCTGGGCTAAGGAGAAAAAGAACTGGACTGTTGCCCAGTGGTCCAAAGTCCTCTTTTCAGATGAGAGCAAGTTTTGTATTTCATTTGGAAACCAAGGTCCTAGAGTCTGGAGGAAGGGTGGAGAAGCTCATAGCCCAAGTTGCTTGAAGTCCAGTGTTAAGTTTCCACAGTCTGTGATGATTTGGGGTGCAATGTCATCTGCTGGTGTTGGTCCAATATGTTTTTTGAAAACCAAAGTCACTGCACCCGTTTACCAAGAAATTTTGGAGCACTTCATGCTTCCTTCTGCTGACCAGCTTTTTGAAGATGCTAATTTCATTTTCCAGCAGGATTTGGCACTGCCCACACTCCAAAAGCACCAAAAGTTGGTTAAATGACCATGGTGTTGGTGTGCTTGACTGGCCAGCAAACTCACCAGACCTGAACCCCATAGAGAATTATGGGGTATTGTCAAGAGGAAAATGAGAAACAAGAGACCAAAAAATGCAGATGAGCTGAAGGCCACTGTCAAAGAAACCTGGGCTTCCATACCACCTCAGCAGTGCCACAAACTGATCACCTCCATGCCACGCCCAATTGAGGCAGTAATTAAAGCAAAAGGAGCCCTTACCAAGTATTGAGTACATGTACAGTAAATGAACATACTTTCCAGAAGGCCAACAATTCACTAAAAATGTTTTTTTTTTTATTGGTCTTATGAAGTATTCTAATTTGTTGAGAGAGTGAATTGGTGGGTTTTTGTTAAATGTGAGCCAAAATCATCACAATTAAAAGAACCAAAAGACTTAAACTATTTCAGTCTGTGTGCATTGAATTTATTTAATACACGAGTTTCACAATTTGAGTTGAATTACTGAAATGAATGAACTTTTCCACGACATTCTAATTTATTGAGATGCACCTGTATATTAGTATTAAGCATACATGTACATATATATACATAGATACAGTGCTCAGCGTAAATGAGTACACCCCCTTTGAAAAGTAACATTTTAAACAATATCTCAATGAACACAAAACAATTTCCAAAATGTTGACAAGACTAAGTTTAATAGAACATCTGTTTAACTTATAACATGAAAGTAAAGTTAATAATATAACTTAGATTACACTTTTTTCCAGTTTTACTCAAATTAGGGTGATGCAAAAATGAGTACACCCCACAACAAAAACTACTACATCTAGTACTTTGTATGGCCTCCATGATTTTTAAAATAGCAAAAAAAAAGTCTTCTAGGCATGGAATGAAAAAGTTGGCGACATTTTGCAATATCTATCTTTTTCCATTCTTAAAGAATGACCTCTTTCAGAGACTGGATGGAGAGAGACGCTCAACTTGTCTCTTCAGAATTGGGTTCAGATCAGGAGACATGCTTGGCCACTGAATCACTTTCACCCTGTTCTTCTTCAGAAATCTAACAGTGGCCTTAGATGTGCGTTTAGAATCATTGTCATGTTGGAAAGTGCACGACGACCAAGGGCACGGAGTGATGGTAGCGTCTTCTCTTTCAGTATAGAGCAGTATATCCGTGAATTCATGATGATTCACCAGCAGCACTCATGCAGCCACACATAAGGACACTGCCACCACCATGTTTCACTGTAGGCACCATGCATTTTTCTTTGTATTCCTCACCTTTGCAACGCCATACAGTTTTGAAGCCATCAGTTGCAAAAACTTTTGTCTTGGTCTCATCACTCCAGAGTATAGAGTCTCAGGAGTCTTCATCTTTGTCAGCGAGGGCCCTGGCAAACTCTAGGTGGGCTTTTTTGTGCCTGGGCTCTAGGAGAGGCTTCTTTCGAGAACGGCACCCATGCATGCCATTCCTCTGCAGTGTCACAGGAAACAGTCACCCCAGTTTGGCTTTCTACTTCTTTAGATAACTGCAGTGAACTTGCATGCTGATTTTATTCAACCCTTCTCATCAGAAGACGCTCCTGTCGAGGTGTTAACTTCCGTGGACGACCTGGACGTCTCTGTGTGATGGTTGCAGTTCCATATTTTTAAATGTTTGTACCACTTTTGCTACAGTATTCTGACTGATAAGTAAAGCTTTGCTGATCTTTTTGTAGCCTTCACCTTTCTGGTGTAAAGAAATTATTTTCTTTCTCAGGTCTTGTGACATTTCTATTCCATGTGGTGCCATTGCTGACAGCATGAAAAGGGAAGGGGTTTTCTTTAAGTAATACCCTTTTATAGTCAACTGTCTGCTAGACACCTGTGTAATGAATAATTAGACTCACCTGTGGTTGAATTCTTGTTAAATTAGACATTTGTAGTCTTTTAGTCTTGTAGTTTTTCAGTGGGGTGTACTCATTTTTGCATCACCCTAATTTGAGTAAAACTGAAAAATATTTTTTAAAAAGTTATATTATTAACCTTACTTTCATGTTATAAGTTATTCATGTTATAATGAAGTGCTACACAGTGATCCCTGCTGCATTTTGCGTTCCTGACTGTCTCGGGGCATTTAGCATGGAATCAGATGTTCTTCATTCATTAAGGCTAGGAGGTGAGGCTATGCATCCATTAAGGCTATGAGGTGAGGCTATGCATAACTATTACTGTGTGTTTCTGTTTGTTCATTGAGCATTTTTCAAAAAGATGTTATGTAAGGAAAGCTAATTTGACTGAAATTAACTTCCTTTCTTCCTTTTCTTAAAAAAAAAAATTAGTTGAAACGTTATTTAAAAGAAAAACGAACATAAAAAACCCCAAAATGTTAAGATAGAACTCTTAACAGGCTTGTGTTATTGCATCATAAAATACAAGAGCCTATCAGGTTCCAGTATGCAAATTACAGGAGGATTCCACAATAATATTTTTCAGAATAAAGGATCAGAGCTCTTAGCTGAAATAGCTGAAATATTCGGGATGTGTGTTACCTGTAGTGTCGTACGGTGGGGAAACCTCCACCAAGTCACAGCCAACAAGATTCAAACCTTGGCAGCCTCGAACGATCTCCAGTACCTGAACACATGCAGCTTGTTATGTTACTGAAAAAACCCCCAAAAAAACAAAAAACAAACAAAAGAAAAACTCCCAGCTTCTAACCAATCACATTTAAGAATTCAACAAGTTTGGCTTAAACGCTCATCCATTATATTTCAACTTGATTCATTTTATCATATATTTTAATATACAGCACATATTTCAATCAGCGCACTTGCCTAGCTAATATTAGCAAAATATTAGTCATGATACTACTGCTTGTCCAATCGGGAGTTCTCTGAAGCCTGATTGATGTATAGGTTGACGTGATGTTTTTACACCAACTCACTGCACAACAAAAAATTTTTTTTGAAAAGTTTTGTTTCCTGAAAAGTTTTTGCTGATTGTGACAGGTACCGGGTAAGTATGCACAAATATAGTTTTGGTTTTGCTGCATCCTGTAGGAACTCTGAGAAATAGACAGTTAACAGTTTGCTGGCAATAACGTATTTAATCGCATCTATGTTTCTAATACGCTATTAAGTTCAACATAATTAAAAATGTTTTGCTCCTGATTTTCATTTGTATTCAATGTCTGGTGCATCACGTTGAAGTGTCCAACAGTAGTCATCAAGCATTGACGGATTCCAGTTGCCCTGATATCGCTTTTCCATTGTAGCAATGTGCTGGTGAAACCTTTCACCGTGTTTGTCACTGACAGCACTGAGATTTGCAGGGAAGAAGTCCAAGTGTGAGTGGAGGAAATGAATCTTGAGTGACATGTAGCACTTCATTGTTTTGTATGCTTTGAGAAGTTTGTCTACCAGCCGAATTTCATGTGGGGCTCTGTAATTGCCAAGAAAATTGTCAACGTCTTTGAAGGCTTTCCAGGCAATTTTTCTGGCCACAATAACAGATCTTTGAACCGCTTGTCACTCATAACATGTCTGATCTGAGGGCCAACAAAAATGCCCTCTTTGATCTTGCCCTCAGTTATTCTTGGGAAAATCTGTCTTAAATAACAAAAACCTTTGCCTTCTTTGTTCAATGCTTTCACAAAATTTTTCATAAGTTCCAAAAAAAAATCTTTGCCGGGTCGACAAGCGGTTCATGCTCCACATTTTTCTGTCCTGGAACTGACTTTTTACGGAGTGGCCAGCTCTGTCTACAATAATGTGACTTTGGCACGACTGTCCCATTCACAGATGAAACAACAGTACTTTGTATAGCCGAGCTGCAGTCCCAGTAACAGAACAACGACTTTCAGCTCTCCACAGATATTCCAGTTGTACTTGCTGTACTGGATGTGCTTCTGCAGCATTTCCATGTTCTCGTAGGCTTCTTTCATGTGTGCTGCATAGCCAACAGGTATTGAAGGGTGAAAGTTCCCATTGTGTAACAGAACAGCTTTGAGGCTCATTGACAAATCAATAAAGAGACACCACTCTTCCCGGTCATGGTCACAACCCAAAGCAGAGAACAATCCTTCAATGTCAACACAGAAACAGAGACTGTCAACTTGTGCAAAGAATTTGGTTACATCATCTTGGCGGCTTCGAAAAACAGAAATTTTCCTACCTAGTGACAGCAAACACCATTCCTGCAGTCTCGAACCCAGCACTTCAGCTTTTGCTTTTGACAGGCTCAAATCTCTGTCCAGATCGTTTGATTCTGACTGTCTTATGACATGATCTCCTGAGGAGTACGGTTCAAAATCTGGATCAATGTCACTGCCAGTTCCCTGCATTGCAGTTTCTTCATCTGGTTTGTCTTAGGTCCATTCCTCTGTTGGTTTCGGAATTGGAAGACTGTCGTCATGTGGCACGGATCTCATTGCTGAAGGCAGATTAGGGTATTCAACTGACTTCTTGTTTTCGGCAGAGAAACCAGACACAAGCTTGTACTCGCCACAAATATAGCAGAACGTATCGCGGCTGTTACGACATTGACAAGACATATCGCCCGACACTAATCATCCTGTAAAACGTCTAGAACATCTAACTTACTTGTTACAGCGCTGAGGCAATGCTATATTCTGAAACAATACGTACACACTATAAGGTTTATATTAATCCAATGAGCAGCATCTGTGTATGCAAGCCACTTTTATAGCCTGCTGAGACAGTGTCAAGCTGGCTCCAGCCTGCCGAGACATGCCCGGGCTTCATACTTCCACAAAACAGCTTCCAACCTGGCCTGATTTCATGACTGGACATGCCCAGACTGCACAAAACATTGTTCATAGGTCTCTTACAGAAACGGAAATTTTTGGACACAAATGTAAGAAAAAACATGACAAAATTGAAGATTTCAATGAAATTGTATGTGATCGGCAAATCTGGATGTGATTTTCATGATCAGCAGCCAAAAGTCTATAAGGAACACCCAACAGTGTTCAAGAAGCAAAAACTTTTGTGCAGTGTTACCTGAATAGATGTCAGGCCTGCAATCTCAGGTGTTCCAGTGCCAGGGGCAAACGCAGGATCCAAAGCGTCGATATCAAAGCTGAGGTACACGGGCCCTTTGCCCATCTGAGCCCGAACCTCATTCATGAGCGGCACCAGAGATTTGTACCAACACTCCTCCGCTCGTACCACACGGAAACCCTGGAGAGAAGACTTCCCGTTTTCAGCATGTCCACATCAAAAGCATGAAAGAACAGCAATTCTTTCACACACACACACACACACACACACACACACACACACACACACACACACACACACACACACACACATCATCATGCCTTTCAAACTGTAGATCACTATTCATGATCATCCTATACACTGGCTCATCACCTGAAATTATTTAAAAAATCTTACAGGTCCCCCTGGTGGCTCGGTGGACTTATTTCACTTATCATTATCATCATTTCCTGAAGTCAGACCTGTTCTCTGCTCCAGGAGTAGGCGTCTGGCGTATAGCCGGTGCCTCGGAGGCCGATCTGAGCCACGCGTTTACAGTCAAGCAGCCCCTCCTCCACACAGCGTCTGAACGGTGTGCCATGAGTGATCTTCACCCCCAGGGACATGTCACCCGTGTCAGCGTGAGCATCCACATGGATCAGACCCACTGGTCCGTGTCTGAAATTAATCAAATGAATCAACATCAATGGATTATATTTTAACTCCCATTTTCATAGAGGAGGATGTTAAACATTGTTTTCTGCCCTACCTTTCTGCCACGGCCTGGAGAATCGGGTACGAAATCGTGTGATCTCCCCCTATGAAAGCAAACAGTTAGTAATCCTGTGCAGAGGTTCGAGTACAGTTTGACATGTAAATCATTGATGACTCTGAATGTAGCTGCTGGTAAAATATATAAACACGGTTAATCATTATAGAAGCATCAGAGCTGCAGACGATGAAAGTTCAGTAGGTCTAAAACATTTGGAATGAAGTTATTCATTATTTCATCTCAGGCTGTCACATTTTTGTCTTCCTATTAAAAACCATCAATGGAGGCATTGGTGGCTCAGTGGTAGGTTGCTTGCCTATCATGCGGAAGGCCCGGGTTCGATTCCCAGCCAATGCCTCAACCCCAGCCACTGGCTGCAGTGCCGGTCCCATGCCCGGAAAAATGGGAGGGTTGCGGCAGGAAGGGCATCCAGCGTAAAACCTGTGCCAAGTTGTTGTGCGGACCAGTTGGTACGCTGTGGCGACCCCGAACAGGGAGCAGCCGAAAGCAACTTCTTCTATTAAAAACCATCACATTGGAACTCACCCAGAGTAAGCGGTATGCAGCCAGCAGCCATCACTTTGCGATACGCCTCACGAATCCGCTTGCAGGCATCTTTTAGGTCGTACAGGTTCACATTGACGTCGCCAATATCCGCAACCATCATGGACTCCCAGGGCGCAGCTCCTGTGCCAGAGTAGGTCCTGAGCAGCACCGATTCGGCTCTGATTTGCCGAGGACCAAACCTAGAACGTAGAAATTCAATTTTATTTGATCTGCATAGCACTCATAACAATGGACATTGTCGCAAAGCAGCTTTACTAGAATATAAAAATACAGAATATAAATGATTAAATTCATCCCTTAATGAGCAAGCCAAAGGTCGCACACAAGCCAAGACATTCCAACAAAGTCATATAGTGAAATATGAGGTGAGAAAATATTATCAAAGACAGACTTCTTTGCTTTTCTTCTTCTCACATCATACACACACAGGACCACGTACACCAACTCGTGACTACAGCTGGAGCAACATTTACACCGTTGGCTGACCATAGCCTCACCTCCTAGCCTGGTTCCTGTTGAACCCATTGGAAGCTGAAAATGGTCACCATCATTGTGCTCAGTGCCTCAACACTGAGCAGCACCAATGCAATGATGATGCTGAACCTGAACACTCATGTTTTGTAATAGCTCATAAACTATTACAAAAAGAGCCCAAAAACCAGCCTGATTTATCTTCTATGTGAATAAAAGACCTGGTATCAGGTAACAGATCAGCTAAAATCAATTCACAGTAAGTCCTCTTTTCAACCCAACGATACGTCGCCCACAGCATGGGATCTCCACCATGACCTGGAATAACTTAATGCCTACGTATTCCTATGCAAGACTCTGAACTGAAACGAGTGTCACCAGCAGATCTGCCTAACGTCATGTCACCATATTCTGTGAATCTGTCCAACAAGCAGAGAGGAAACATGCAGAAAGATATTAGGTGGAGGTCTTCAAATTACACCACATTACAAATGTTAGTTATATGTGGAACAGTTCATTTAAATCCAGAGTGGACATAACCATACATAAAGTTTCCATGGAATTATAACTTGGAAGTTCTCAGCATTTGTGCACACGAACACAAAGTTATTCCAAAAAATAGGTGGACTGATGCCATAGAGGCTGTTTTACTCAGGGTATAATCACCTCATGCCGAGTGATCACGTGATCACATTCTGGATACACTGTGACCCTGACCCTGATAAAGTGTTTACTGATCTTGAATAGATGATTGCATGAATGTTGTAACATGGCTTTATTACAAAAAAAAGTTAATTATTATTCAAACATTATTATTATTATTATTATTATTATTAAATAAATTAGCTTAATATTATTAACATTAAATTAATACTATTTAATAAAACACAAATAAAAAAAACTAAGTCATAATAAAATAAAATTAAAAACTTTTTTTTTTAATAAGATGCAGAATTGGAGCTTGGAGAAATGTATGCGATTGGAAATATCCTTCATATGTAACAGATTTTCATGTCACGAGTTTAGAGTGCATGGTTTCTAACAGGTCCAGTAAAAAAGCTGGAAAAAAGTGAAAAAATGACAGATGAGAGTGATGTGCATGAGCAGACCTGGTTCCGGGGCGGTTGGACGTCCCGGTGTCGATGGGCACTCCAATGAAAGCTGCGTCCAGACCCTCGGCTGTGTCCTGATAAGGTAACTTGGCCATGGTGGCGATTCCGGACACTCGCGCGACAAACTCACTGCTCGGAGGAACATTGTATGTTTTGCCGGACATCAGCCTCCTCGGGGTGGCTTTCAGATTCCCAATCCCAATCCCAATCCCACTCACACCGACCAGTTGACCCCGCATGAACGCCACGCATGATCTGCGGATTAGTCTCATGCTCATGAACTGAAGCAAGCCTGCTCTTTGCATGCACGAGAGATTTCCGGTCTTCAGGTCCTGCAGTTAGCAACACTTATAATTGTAAGTTCAGTGTTAGTTAGTGCTGCGAAACTTTCTGCTTCAAAACAGAGCTGAACTTTCGCACACCTGTTATCAGATCCTGGCGAGAGAGGGGCGTTTCCTCACCCTGGTGTTCATGGGAAATGTATTTCATTCATCCAGGAAGCGCCTAATTCTACCCATCTTTACCTGCTCTTACATGGTCTGTGTTTGTATACTGGAACATAGGTTGGTGCTGTTATAGGAAAATAATCAATGATACCTGGTGTGAGGTGGGCAGATGTCCTGTTTCTACCCATAAGTTTATTTTCCATTAACACCCTGCCCTGAGTGGCATTTTTCCTCACAGCTATTTAGATAACATTAAAGAGCATTATACTTTTTTAATCCATAAATAATTAGAGTAGAATGTCCAAGAACCGAGTTTGTTTGTGTTATCACTTCCAGCATATTCTAAAAGTTTAAACAGTTGCTTGCTCCCCAAAAGTATGGAGCTTGTCCTGTAAACAGGAGACTGGCTCCGGAGACTCCTTCCATAACTGTTAAGTTTCTTCTTACAAAATAGTCACCCTAACAATGAATGAGCATTCTAGTAATGATAGTAAAATAATCTGAAATATTTAAGCATTGACTTATTTAGTAAAATTGTGTATTATTATACAGTCTGAGGTGAGTTTAATGATGAGATGCCAGTTTAAAAGGATGGACTGTGTTTATTTCATGTGATAAAACAATTATATTATCCAGAGAAACTTACATTTAGCTATTTTTTTCTTTTTACACCTGAACAATTGAGTTGCTTAAAGGCCCAGCAGCGGTAGCTTGGTGGACCTGGGATTCGGGTTCACAACCTTCCGATCATTGGTCCAACACCTTAACCACTAAACACTTTCAAAATAAAATCTGTCCATTTAACAGATCTGTATGTGTTCTTGCAATCACCTAGCAATCACTACATTGTTGACACTCCACAGGGTTTAGTCACATCCTATCTGAAGACTACGTTAAACATATGAAAGTGCATGTACATAAAGCGGAGATAAAGTGCCATTGCATCCACAGTGTTAACTCAGGAATCTACAGTCTCTGTGCTTTTCTCAGGATAAACTCTCCTACAACAGTCTTCTCACAGAGCAGCTCAGACTCTAACGCTCGGCCGACAGCTGCAGTCCATACATGAGGTATCCCGCTGCCATGCGGAGCTCCTCCAGATCCAGGTTGGCGAGGAATCCTCTCTGGAGCTCGGCCTCCACTGAGGCACCGCCCCCACAGCCTTTCAGAAGAACCACAGCTGAGTGACACAGCAGCCAGTCGGCCATCTTCCCCAAGCTGGCAGGGTTCAGGCTGGCTAGTGCACGTTTGCCCCACAGGCTCAAGTACAGGATGTTGGCAGCAACACGTGCCGTTGGACGCTAGAGATAAAAAAAGGTGTGTGTTAAAAAAAATAATGTACTCACTTGCAGAACTATTTTGCTTTAAGATGTAACTCAGAAACATACAGGTGGAATGAGGAACTCTTACCTTGTTAGGGTTCCTGCACAGAAGCAGCCTGACCACCAGCTGCACATCCGAGGGCACGCTGGAACCCAGAGGGGGCAGCTGTTTCTCTTGATAACTGCGGCTTTCCAAGCCTATGGTGCTGTAAAACGGGTTCAGCTGACCGAATATCTCATAGCCAATGGCTCCCACTGCCCACGCATCTGCCTTACTGTAATCAATCTCCACACCAGGGCCAGGCTCGGCTGTGGCCACCTGCACAGATGTGTATTAAATTAGACAAGTTTTGTATTGGATTTAAAGCTGAAGTTTAGATTTTTTATACTGCCAGATGAAACAAGAGCTGTGCTGAATACCTTAAGAGTTACTTTTTAATAAAGGCTGATAAATTATAAATTAAAAGCTTCAAACCAGGATGAAGATGAAGCAAAATAAGACTAGTTTGAAAAATCTATTATCTAGGAAGGAAGAAAAAAAAGCCCTGTACCTCTGGTGCCATGAGGCAGGAGTTCCCTCCTCGGTACACATAGCGGCTGGTAAAGGGCAGTTTCAGTCCTAAACGCTCTTCTGCCAGGCAGCAGCCAAAGTCTGTGATAACCAGCCTGGGGCAGCCCGCTTCAAGACAAATACAATACAGCTGTTTTATGACATGTTCTTATATTGACACTATATGTTTTGTTAGAAGTTTACAGAGCACTAACCAGAGTCAAACTCCAGGAGGATGTTATCAGATTTGAGGTCTCTGTGAGCAATGCCCTGCCTGCACAGGTGATCCACACCCTCCAGCAACTGCAGGAGCATCATGGAGCCATGTCTGAAGCCTGACACACACACCTGCAGGTACTGGTGCAGAGTACATGGGTAACTGTACCAACACAATGTTGAGAGAAGAATAAATAAGGTGCAACAGATACTGTGCTCATATCATTATTAGTTATATGCTGCTTTAAACATGTAAACTGAAGCCAGATAAGGTCATGGAAATGATAGAACTCTTTTTTTCATGTATGTGAGGCAAACAAGTCTTTGGACAGAAAGTTTACAAGAGAGTGGTCATTTTAGTGGCCTCTTACTTACTTCTTCATAACCAGAAAGAGTGTGTGGTTGTTGCCCAGGCCGGCAGGGTTGAGTCTGGCAGGCAGGGCAGCGGGGTACTCTTCTAAAGCATCAGGAAGAAGAGGTACCTCAGCCGTGAAGGCACGATACACTTGGATCACGTTGGGGTGGGGTGTTACTCTCTTGGGAGTTTTTCCAAAATGACTGCAAACAGAACACATTAAGTTAAATCTACCAGCGAAAACATGCTGTTAATGGTGCAGTCCGCATTTGAAATAATTTCAGCAAAATGGAATTATTTTTAAAGCAAGTTTACTTTCAATCATAAACAACAGCTGGAAAAATATGAAATTGTCCCTTTGACGTAGCCAGTTATCAGGGACACCATCAGTCATAAACAGACTCACCCACTCAGGACAAGCTCTCCTTTTTCTTTCCTCAAAGCCTGAGGACTTGCAGGGACCAGCTCTTGGGACATGGCATTAAGGATCGCCTCGCTCGAAGATCCTGCCTGCAATGCAGATACGATAAAAACCCGTGAGAATTAAAAAAAAAAAAAAAAGTTTTGTTTACGGTTGCACAACAGTGAATTATTTATAGTGGTGTTGAACATACCCCAATATTCCACATCATCTTCACAGCCAGGGGAAAGCTGTGTGAACTGGGGGATTTTAGAGGTTCTTTGATGTCAGTTTCTTCTCCGATTTGTTTTAGCTCTACCAGGGAACACTTGTTTGTCACAAGGGGGGCAAACGGAGCTGCAGCCTCATAGACAGCAGCATTGCAGCCTTTTCCTATCTGCTTCCCAATGACATAGTCCTCCAGTTTATATCCACAGGAAAATGGTTTTACAGGGCTCTGAAATTTCTCCTTCTTCTTCATGAATAACGCCTTTATGTCAGTGGAAGTAAAAACAATAAATTGTTTCATTAATAGAACATGTTGAAATGATTATTCTCATAGTCATTTACGGTAGACCAATAAGTACCTTTAAAATCTTATGATCCTTTAGCCTTTTGACCTTTGGCATTTTAAAACCAATTTAAAACCTTCCTTCTATGATCCTAGTGTCTGTTTTATTTTGTGTTGTTCTGTCCTCTTTAACCTCCTAATACCTGAGCTTTGGTTTGGCTTGCATTTTAGATTTCTTATTTAGGAGGAACCAATAAATACCAAAAGATGACCGTGTAACCGTCCACATTTGTGTACAACAGGTTAAAGGAATAAAGTATTATGGTGCACACAACCAAAAATGTGATGTCCACGTATGTGGACGCCAGGTTGTAGGAGGTTAACGGTCATTTACACCGATCAGGCATAACATTATGAGCACTGACAGGTGAAGTGAATAACACTGATTATCTCCTCATCATGGCACCTGTTAGTGGGTGGGATATATTAGGCAGCAAGTGAACATTTTGTCCTCAAAGTTGATGTGTTAGAAGCAGGAAAAATGGACAAGTGTAAGGATTTGAGCGAGTTTGAGAAGGGCCAAATTGTGATGGCTAGTCGACTGGATCAGAGCATCTCCAAAACTGCCGCTCTTGTGGGGTGTTCCCAGTCTGAAGTGGTCAGTATCTATCAAAAGTAAGTCCTGCAAGTTGTGAAGCAGTGCCAATGGAGTCCACATCTCACAACTTACAGGACTTAAAGGATCTGCTACTAACATCTTGATGCCAGATACCACAGCACACCTAGTGTAGTCAATACCTCGATGGGTCAGGGCTATTTTGGCAACAAAAGGGGGACCAACACAATATTAGGCAGGTGGTCATAATGTTATGGCTGTATTGCTTAATTGATTAGAGATTTTAGTGCGCTGCACTTTGGCTATAAATAAAGACTCGACAGCCTGACTTTGACTTGCCTTAACTGGAACTCAGTATTGCTAAATTAATTATTCATTAATTATTGGCATTCATCATAAAAATCTTTCTAAGGATTAAACAGTAGCTCTGTTCCAGTTAGGAGCCGAAATTATTCCGGCCCTGAAAAATGTCATCAGACGACTGGAACGAATAAACTAGAGATGTTTTGTATGGCAATACTGTTTAGTCCTTCTAAACGACACCTAAAACACTTTTGTAAATATTTTACTTGCACCGGTTTCAGGCGGTGACGAACAGGGTCGCTGTAAACTAAAAATAATACCTGGATTTCCTGGCATGTCGCTGCGCTCCTTCGGTCTTCGTCCAGCTGTTGATCGATCAAACCCAAACCGACACCGAAAGCCAAGAAAACGGCTCGGTTTCTCGGAGAGCCGCCTCCTATCAGCCTCCTGAAACCGGCGGACTGAAGCTGCGCGGCGAGCCCGCTTAGGGACGTGCGGTAATACCGGTAACGGGCAGGCAGGAAAGTCCGAGGCTGGACGGTGCGGCCTGGTTGACTCACCCGCAGGCGCTCACCTCGGAACTTAACTGCGATTCGTGCCGCAGGTTTTAGGATTCCGAGCTGAAACAGCGACCTGCCCAACTCCAACCCACGACTGAGAGCGTGTTTAACCGACATGATTTTTACCTAAATCTAAAATTATTTTAAAGAAACTTCGCTGTTCGTCCTGACGGTTACATATCAAGGACAATGTTTACCTGATTCCTATTGGCTGAAAGGGCGCATGTCCAGTCACATGACACCTGCCGCAGTGTTGCTTTATTTTTGTCACAATAAAAGTATTAGTCATCTTTGGCATGTAGACAAGTGATACAGTATATTAATAAGGAATAAAATAGGAACTATCAAAGATAGGATAGTTGTGTTGCCTCCTGACAGAGGTACTAGTACCGACCAAAATCAAATCAAAGTGTTTTATTCTTCTTATACCACACACAGAAACATAAGTAAAATACCAAAAAAGACCAAAATACCTCTGTCAAGAAAACCTTGTCAGGGAGTGTCCATTACAAAGCACTGACAATGAAGGAACACCTTTCCTAAAGTATAAATAAATGTCTCCTTACATACAATTATGCATTTTAGAATAAGCACGCTAATGTAAACATATGATTTGAATTCCAGCTGGAACCTTCAGAGCAGTGCTGTTATATAAATGTAAAATTCAGCAGTATAAAAGTATGTGGCATAAAAGTGCATTTGGCATTAAATGAACCTCTTAACACTTTTAAATAATATTTCCTTTATTTTAGATCCACTGAACGGTTACATTAAGGTTTATACATTTCATCTTATAAATATAAAGACATATGAGCCTACATACATACAGCATTCTCAAATGCCAGCATATTTATTCAGTGAAATAATCTAAAGGCTATTCTCAGTAGGATCCATTTCACTCTTCAATAAGTCTTTAGGACCAAACGAGTTAGGAAGGAGCTCTTCCACGGTGTTCTTTATGAAAGAGCCATCCGGTTTTGACAAATAAACTTCCCATTGCAGGCCAAACTGCAAAAGAAAGAAAAGCTTAGACAAAAGGTCAAGCACTTAATGCCATAATGCAGGATTGCACTGAGCAAGAAGCCATATGGTCAGTCAAAGACAAGAAAAATGCAACAACTAACCTCCCCCATAAACTGTCTGCAGCCACCGCATGGTGAGATGAAATTATCCACCATGTCACTATGAAAAAACATGTTAATAACATAATCAAAAACCTTATTGAAATATCATTTACCTAAATAAATAACCCAAAAGTAAATATTATTCTTTAGAACCTGGATATAGCAATGGCCTTGAACTCTTGATGTCCTTCTGAAACAGCTTTGAAGATGGCAACTCTCTCAGCGCAGATACCAAGTGTGAGGCAAGCATTTTCTACATTACATCCTGTAGGAGGGACAAGTAAAACAATACACAAAGCATGTCAGTAATGTAATTATTTCTGAAAAATATACAGTATTTAAAGCAGAGAGCTCTTATTTGACTCATTTATTAGTGTGCTAGAATAATAAGACAGCTATCCAGTTATAGTTATTTTGTCAAAATCCTCATACACTAGTGTTAAAATGAAGAAAAATACTTCTCTAATATCAGGACAGCGAATGTGGTTGAGTTTAGTCACACAGGTCAGTTTAGCCATTATCAATTGTTCTACAGTTCAAAAGTGTCATGGATTCCTAATGCAGTT
Organism: Hemibagrus guttatus; assembly: GCA_033459395.1. Lineage (NCBI taxonomy): Eukaryota > Metazoa > Chordata > Actinopteri > Siluriformes > Bagridae > Hemibagrus > Hemibagrus guttatus. The sequence continues at coordinate 10,199,976 of JAUCMX010000017.1, read as the reverse complement.
CCCATGGCAACAAGTGACCCATGCTTCTGTTTTGGTTCCTGTTTTATTTGGATGTGTTTATCACAGTAATTTTATGGTATGAGTGCTAGAAAGTTCAAAGGTTTACATAACTTTCTTAAACTAATTATGTATATTACAAAACAATGTTTTGGTTTTAGTATGATAACAACTGATAACTGGTGGTTATAAACTAAAAGATAGAAAAAGCTTTTATTGCCTCAGCTAGTTGTCATAGCCTCAACTAGCTTTCATAGCCACAGCTAGTTGTTATAGCCTTAACTAGCTTTCATAGCCACAGCTAGTTGCTATAGCCTCAACTAGTTTTCTCAACCTCAGCTAGTTGTAATAGCCTCAGCTTGCTTTCATAGCAACAAATAGCTTTCATAGTCTCAGCTAGTTGTCATAGCAGCAAATACTTTTCATAGAGTCAGCTAGCTTTCACAGCCTCAGCTAGCTTTCATAGCTGTGGCTAGTTGCTATAGCCTCAGCTAGCTGTCATCGGTTAAGCTAGTTGTCTTAACAACTGATAGTTTTCATAACCTCAACTAGCTTTCCCAGCCTCAGCTAGTTGTTATAGCCTCTGCTAGCTTTCATAGCTGTGGCTAGTTGCTATAGCCTCAGCTAGCTGTCATCGGCTAAACCAGTTGTCATAACAACTGATAGTTTTCATGGCCTCAACTAGCTTTCTCAACCTCAGCTAGTTGTTATAGCCTCAGCTAGCTTTCACAGCCTCAGCTAGTTGTCATAGCAGCATATAGCTTTCAGAGCCTCAGAAAGTTGCACAACAAACATGTCTTGGTAAATAACCAAATTTATCTAACTCCATTAAGTTTCATTGTGATCACCTGAAAGGATTTTTAAACTTGCTTCTTCCCACTGATATTAAGAGCATCTAGTTTTAACTTAAAAATTCTTTTACTCTGGTATATTAACATGCCAGCACATGAATCTAAAAATATACCACAAGTATTCTTATATTTGACTAATATATTTGATATATTTCACTAAAACCCAGACACCTAGCCTAACAGGAGGTCACAATTATTTATTTATTTTTCTCCCTAACCAAAAGCTCTGTAGTTTGTCATGTTGAACACTTGACTTCTACAACTCATCTCTAGACACATCTTGCTTTTCTAAGAAACTTTAGTTTAACATCAAGCTGTGAAATGCGACACAGTTACAGTCGACACTCTAAGTTGCATAATCTCATGACACATGACATCAAACAAACAATTACTTTCAACGGACAGGCACACAAGGGTTACATATATAGGGCAGCACATCGAAGGAAACGGGAATCAGATGACAAAGGCAGGAAGGCAGAACAATAGGAAGGGCGTGGCACAAAGTACAAGGGAAAACAAACAGTGGTCTGGCCTCCAGTGGTCTGGCAGTAAACTGTCCTAGCGATTCCTGACAAGTAGAAGTAGTTATAATATTAATTTTAGTAACTGTACAAGCAGTAGTAGTTGTATTAGTAGCTGTAGCAGTAGTGGTAGATGAATAAGAAATACTATTAATAGTAGAAGCATAAGTAGCAGCATCAGTAGAAGTAGTTATAGTATTAGTTGTAGTAGTAGAAGTGTAGAAGTGATAATAGTAGTTATAATAGTAGCAGTAGTAATAGAAGTAATAGTAGAAGAAGAAGGAGATGAAGCGCTATTAATATATAGTAGTATTAGCCGCAGAATCAGTAGTAGTAGTAGTAGTAGTAGTAGTAGTAGAAGAAGAAGTAGTTATATTAGTAGTTTTAGTAATAGTAGCAGTGGTAGTAGTAGTAGTAGTAGTAGTAGATGAAGTAGTTATTTGGCAACTCTGAAAATTTCACTTCACTGAAAAAGTTTTGTTGACATAATCCCTTAAGCCACATAACACTGTTATCTTAAAGAAGTGCCATCATAAAACAGTTCAGCTTGTCCTACAATGTGTCTCTGAACTCACAGTTGATCAGTAATGAATGAACCTCTAAAGTATAAAGTCTCCTTACCGGTAAAGACTGTTCCATCGCGTGTGAGAAGAGCTGCTCCTACTCTGAACTTGCTGTAGGGAGAGTAGGCAAATGTTTTCGCTTCCTGAGAGGTAGTAATTAAATCCTGTGGACTGCACTTGATTTTAGCCATTATAATGAACGGATTCAGTGAAAATATCCAGAAAGTGTTCCTGCTCTAGCACTGTCCATGCAACTGAAAATGTGAACGTGTGTGAGGACATATATTTGAGCCAGAGTGTGAGTGTGTGTGTGTCTATGTGCACGCATGCAGACTGACTAATGTAATGATTACAGGAATGGGAATGTCACATTTCTAAGAGGATGTTGCAGCAGTTTGATTTCTGCATAACAGCATCTTCATTCATTCATTCATTCATTCATTGTCTACCGCTTATCCCATCTATTCTCGGTCACGGGGAGCCTGTGCCTATCTCAGGCGTCATTGGGCATCAAGGCAGGATACACCCTGGACGGAGTGCCAACCCATCGCAGGGAACACGCACACTCTCATTCACTCACGCAATCACACACTACGGACAATTTAGAGAAGCCAATCAACCTACAATGCATGTCTTTGGACCAGGGGAGGAAACCGGAGTACCCGGAGGAAACCCCCAAGGCACGGGGAGAACATGCAAACTCCACACACATGGCGGAGGTGAACCCCCAACCCTGCAGGTGTGAGGCAAACATGCTAACCACTAAGCCACCGTGCCCCCCATAACAGCATCTTGTCAAACTGAAATATCACACCTTGAAATATTAGTGGCTATATAGTGGCCATTAGAAATTGCAGTACAAAATCTGTATAAAGATCTGGACACATGGCAAGGAAAGGCTCGAGCAAAAGCCTTGTTAGCTGACTTTTAACAGGTAATAATCAAGTTTGGTCATGACAGAAATGTTCACATACTGGTAGAAAAGGTCAGACAGGGGTTGTACTTCCTGTGAAGTAAATTATGTTGTAACAAGCCTTAATTCATCACATCTAGCACATTCTCCTCTTTTTGCGTCACTGGGAATTACGGAATTACACTGGTGTGTATTGTCCAGACTTCATTCAAAATAGGGTTATTCAAAATAGGGTTATTTGGGGTTTGAGTAAACACATCTAAGGATAGTGTTTATATTCCCAACCATTGTGTTTCTACTATTGTGTAAGTTGTAGTAATAACTTATTTATTATTGTGTGTGTGTGTGTGTGTGTGTGTGTGTGTGTGTGTGTGTGTGTGTGTATGCATATACAAAATAATAAATCCTTTATTAAAGGATTGTGTATTGTGCTTTTTAGGATCATAGACTAGAAACCCAGAAACGTTTTTCTTGACTGAAGATTGAGGAAGTTAGAAAGAAAAATTGGAAGTAGTATTGAAGTAGTAGCAGTAGTAAATCTTTATCTCAGTTTCTTTTATACACAGACAGTTGTAAAAATCATTTCACTTCATGTCATACTGTGTATGATTGTTTATGTGACAAATAAACTATTAATAGGGTTAGTATTAGCTGTAGTAATAGTTGTATTAGTGGCAGTATTAATAGTAGAAGCAATAATAATTAGATTAGTAATAGTAGTAATAATAGTAATAATAGCAATACTTCAACTAGTAATAGCAGCAGTAGTAGTTATATTAGTAATATGAACTGTATTAGTTAGGAGTAATAACAGTAATAGTAACCTTTTTTCAGTTATAGTATTAGTAGCCTAACTATTAGTATTAATAGTAGTAGCAGTTCTAATAGAAGTAGTAGCTTGTATACCTTGGCATCATCAAACAAAATGCAAATTTCCAATTACAGTATTCTTTAGAAATAATCCAGAATCCCATAGTGTTGTATTTTCTCAGCTCTGCTGGCTCAGCTTTTTACCTGCAGTGAACCCACTGTGTAACTGAATCAGCACTTGGATGACCTTAATTTGACTCATGCATGTTTATTGTTAATATACAAACTGTAAATAAGGGTTTAAGGATTTTCCAATCAGGAAACACAAGATTATTTATTCATATAAAAATTATTAAATCAAAGTTAGTGCTACTTTTGTACATTAATGTAAATGTGCATCTTTTATTGATAGACTTTCAGTCAAGGCCTAAAGCCATTGTTAAATTATCTTAAGTCAATTTCAGATTTGTCCTCCAATGTTTTATTGAACTCAGTGAGTTGATTTGTGACGAGCGAGTGTTGCTCCTACTGTAACCCTGCTGTATAGACAGGAGACAAAGTTTTGTAGTATCCCGTGGATTATAATGACATCCAGTGAATGCAAATCCAGCTCCCACATACTCCACATTCCATATAAAGCTTTAAGTGTGAATGAATGAATATGTGTGTGTGTGTGTGTGTGTGTGTGTGTGCAATGCAATTTACATATATTAAAAATCACCACCACAACATGGTTTCTTTTTTCAATACCCTTAAATAACACCTTGAATCTATTCTGAGATATAAACAACAATCAATTACAAATATTCAGCTTCAAATTGGTTAAAAAAAGCCTTTACATATTGCCATGTTCACAAGTTAAAGCAGGCATGTTAAACGACAGAGAAGGATGAAATGAAAATGTGCTTACACATTATATGATCATTAATCTAGATCCTGCTGTGTCAGCAGGAGTCACTACCCTTTAATTAGTTAATGAATTATGCATGTGGATACACACCAAGGCTGTTTTTCCTCCCAGTTCAAGCTAAATTAACATGTGTCCAGCATATATGAATAGTTAAAGTTACTTATAACTGATGCTTGGCTTTAGTCTGAAACAAAAACCTGATTATTTTTTAGGCCTGACTGTCACTTGAGATGATCCCACTGATCCACTTGTTGTAATTCCTCACTTTGGTGTAGACACCTGGGTAATAGGGATTGGCACAGCCTATTCCCCAAGACACAATGCCTTCCAGAAAGCCATTGCACATGAGGGGTCCTCCTGAGTCCCCCTGTGGAAAACAGAAATATAAATATTATTTTAAAAATGCTTAAAAGGGAGATCACATTTAAAGATTTAAGTCCAACTGCAGAGCCAGACATTTTGATAGATTTCAGTGTTTCACTGTAAGGAATTCCCACATTGATAGATTTTAGGCATCCTTTTGCTGACTGACTGTTTCACCACTGTGTTCATAAAATAAATAACATGCTATTAATATACCAGTGCTTCAGCACAAACAGTTTTACTGTAGTTCATGAAGCCTTCAGTTGTATGTATTTATTTTCAAACATTTGATTCTAATTGTGATCACCTTAAATAGTCCCGATCAGCTGTGATTAGGAGCTTATACAATAATTAGGCTTGTTTAATTTAGCTATAGACAAAAAAGTCCTTATTGTGTCATTTTAGCTATAGACAATTTTCATTATTGAGTCATATGTCTTTTGTGGAATAGTAGGATAGTTAAAATAGGATTTGCCTTACTTGGCAAGAGTCTTTGCCTCCGTAGCGAGATCCGGCACATATCATGTTCTCATTGACCCTGAAGGAGTAGAAGTAATAACAGTTGGGGATGTAGTCCACATCCACAGCACGGAGCACTGGCGACAGGAAGAAGCTGTAGATGCGTGTGACGCCCCAGCCACTCACTGTGCATGTGGTTCCAGCATCTAGAGGAGGTGTGCTCTCATCTGGGAGAGGAGCCGGATGAACATAAGCATTCAGAACAGCTGGTTGGCTCAACTGTGAAATACAACGCAATTGTAAATACAAACACATTTTCTGTGGGGGTCCAAGCACCTTATGATCACTAAAAAACAATGCAACAAGCTTTACTTCCTGCCTACTACCTATGTGGAAATAAAAAGTAACAGGTAGCTCAGTTTTAGCACATTTTTAAGAAGCATGGTGTATTTAAAGTAGATAGTAGATAAACTAAAAATGAGATGCTGATTGACAAACCTAGCTAGCTAGCAACCCAGTGATTAGCTCTTAGTAATTAGCAAGATATGTTAACCAGTTAATGATAATAGATGGTGCCATATATATTTAAATAGCCTAAACCTTATAAGTCTACTTGTGACGTAAATATCTATATAGTATTTAACATAATTTTATTTAATTTACATGATTAAATGAGTGTTTAAAAATGCATCTTTTTGCCTTTGGCGGTCAGATGGTCCTTAACAACCCGCTGTAATACACTGGATTTAAAGACAATTCTTGACAGAACATCAGCTTTTCAACCTTTCTGAATTAGACTACAAAAAATAAGAGACCTATATGGCACTGCTCACCTTCAGAAGCATGATGTCACCATTGTATGTTTTTGGGTTGTAGGTAGGGTTGGCTATGATCTTGGACACGTTAAACACTTGCTCAGATCCGTCCTCAGCTACCAGATTATGTCCGCTCAGAACCACCTGAATGATGTTGCTCCTATCCAACAGAGAACATGCCAATTGCTATGCAGAAAAGCAACCTGTGATATAATTTTGGACAGATTTAAAGCAAAAGTACTGTACAGTCCTGTTCCATCATTTAAAAAACAACAACAACAACAACAAAAAAAACCCAATTGTATTAGCTCTTTATTCATGTTTGTGTTTCCTTCCTGCATTTGTCGCTCTGATAAAAAGTGATAAAAAAGTGGGAGTCTTTTAGTTTAAGGTGATCAGTAGTGAGTGGTCAGATAGGTTATTAGCTTGTGGATCAAAAAAGGGCACATCAATTAACAGAGATGTGGATGTGGATGAGGCAGTGGATTGATGGGTACACAGTGCTTTATTAGAAAATACTTTGGACAGGTATAAATAAAAGTTGGTCATTGGGAGTTGTTTGTATGAGTGGTTGGGATTGGTTCAAAGAGTTATCTGCATGAGTGGATAGGATTGGTCAAGAGTTGTCTGCATGAGTGAGTGGGATTGGTCGAGAGCTGTCTGCAAGACAGGCCAGATTGATCAAACCTTTTGCAGGAGCAGGAAATGACTGGGCTGGATTGGTCAGACTTTATACAGGAGCAGGAAAGATGGGTCAAACATTCTGCAGGAATGCGCAGAATTAGTCAAGAATGTCTGCCGCACTGGGCAGAATTAGTTAAGAAAGTCTATGGGAGCAAGTTGGATTGGTCAAGAGTGTCTGTAGGAGTGAGATTGGTCAGGTGTGTATTTGGGAACTGTGGGATTGGTCAAACATTCTGCAGGAGCAGGCAAGATTGGTCAAGAGTATCTGTGGGGATGAGCAGGATTGGTCAGAAGTGTCTCTGGGAGTGGGCAGGATTTGTCAAACTTTCTGCACAAGTGAGCAGGATTGGTCAAGCGTATCTGCAGGACTGGGAGGGATTGCTGTTTGTAAGTTTGGATGGGATTTATCATGAGTGTCTGTTGTAGCAAGTGGGGTTGTTTAAGAATGTATGCAGAAGTGGGTGGGGTTGGTCAAGAGTTTTGGATGGAGTTGGCTCTCCATACTCCATTTGTGTAAATTCCTCTAGTCTGTCATCAAAGAAATAGTGAAGATCTATCACTTTGCAAAAGAGAACTTCAGTACTAAATACAGAATGCTTAATGTCTTCATAATCTTAGAATCTGACCAATTTCACTAACATGTGGATATGGAAAGGTTGTCTACTTAATTCTGTGTAGCCCAATGCTGTGGGCTAGAATCAGGGGCGCCATGAATCATCATTACAAAAATAATTTTTAACAGTTAAAATTATTTGTAACAGTTTTCCTTTGTATTCTCAGTACGATATTACAATCTAGGCAGTAACAATAAAGAAATATAAAAACCCATAAAAGCAGCTAAACACTGCAACAAGCTTAACTGAATCTTAACTGAAGCTTAACAGAATTTTTAACTCTGCAGTCTTATTATACCTTAAAGAACTGGTAGCCAGCAAAATTAAGAGTTTCTTGTCCTAAACTTTTCAGACATAAAGGTAACACACAATTAAATTTGAACACGTCTTGTTTTCATGCTTGCCCATTTTTGTAACACTTCATAAAAGGCTGTGTCTCTGAGGTCATCATCGCTGGTGCTGCCACTAACTTAGATGCTTCATCTCTGCTTCGTACTGTTTCATCTGTGCAGATTGTTGCCTGTTTATTGCTAATCTGCTGTCCCATTTTGCTGCTAGTGTCGGCACTGAGGCCGTAACAATTAGCATGTTCAGTCTGTCACTACAATCATCTCCAATATTGTGTTTATTCTGATGTATAAGAACCCAGTTCGTAAGGGAAACTTTCATTCTTTTTACATCTTCATCTCTAGTTTTATTTACTTTTTCACTTTTGTGCTCCTGATAGGTGTTTCTTTCCATCCTTTGTGTTATTTTTGTGTGGGTAACATCATGCGCATTGTATTTTGAATTGATGAGCGCATGATCACTTCTCACTTTCTATAATTTTAATTTTTTAATTTGTTTTACTTTTATTAGTTTATTAAAAAATCGACCAAAGTCGTGATTTGGGGCCCCTTAGCGTCCTAGGCTCATATGCCCAGGATACTCTGCATCCCCCATAAAGGCGCCCCTGGCTAGAATGTACAGTGGAAATAGCGTTAACGTAAACATGGCTGCAGTACTTACGGTCTCCAGCAGTGGGCAGCAGACACCACCCATTGCTGGTGGATCAGGATTCCTCCACAATAGTGATTTCTTTCATATTGAAGAGATGCTTGGTACTTGATGGAATGAGGCACGACTTCTTGGCCTCCAATGATTCTTTGGGTCAGAGAGTCTGATAATCAAAAAGAAGGTTGAAAACACGAAGCAAGTTTTTACGTGAGACCTACAGGAGATTACCATCTACTATGTACTGTGAAATATGAAGAGCATGTGGAACAACTAACATCTTGTCTTACGAAGTAAAGATCATATTATTATAGTATAGTTCCAGCTATGGATATATATTAATCTGAAAAGAATTGCCCAGTGATTATAATTTAGATAGGAATCTTAGAATTTGACATGATTACGATGCTTTAGATTTCAGCTAGACATGCAATTTTGTATGAAGAAATAGCGACAAAAATATTTAAACTTCAATACCTACCTCCGATCATCACAGTTAGGACAAAGATCACTACTCTCCAGACCTGAGCCATATCGTTAGCACCTGCTGCTGAACACACCAGTTAATAATAATAAAATCTAAATGTCATGCAAGCAAAAAGCAGGTCATTGTATGATTTATGAAGACAGTCATGCAGACATGGCACCAGTGTCCATTTGTATCCTGCATATCTCAGTGTCAGTCTGATTTATCACTCTGTGCATTTGAAAATGAAGGCTTTTGTCGGTCGAGTGTAGTTCCATTACAGTAAGTGATGCAAAATAAAGAGTGTGTGATCCATCATATTCCACACAGAGAAATTTAATTCGACTTTTTTTTTTTATATAGAAATATATCACATAAAGCTTAAAGACTCACCACACACAGTCGCCATCAAACGCTTGGGATATGTTCAGATAGGACTGCCAGAGGTTCTCATAATGCTTTTATAATAGAGCCATGTCTTTTGTGTATAGCTTTTGTTAGCATGTTGTGTTGTCTCAGAATGAACTCCGGGAATTGACCTAGTACATGACAAAGCAGAGGGGTCCCTTGGTACCCAGTGACCAAGTCAGAGCTTTCTTCACTCTCACACTGTTGACTGTGGGTGTAGTCAGAGAGAACACCTCTCCATGGGAGAGATAAACACTAAGGGACTGTGTAAAAGAGACTGAAGTAATTGTCATGAAACAGTACTGGGTGCTGCACGTTCCAGTTACAGGGGTAAAACAATTCCTAGTGGAGCAGAGGGCAAACGTCTTCATGGGAGCTGCTTTGTACGGTCAAAGTTCTAAAGTCTGTTCTCTGAACAGCATTGCTCCAGGGCCCCCAGTTCTATCATGAGCTCGGGTTACAGTGTGTATGGAGTTTTCTATGTTCTCCTCGTGCCTGCTTGGGTTTCATCCAGGTTCCTCTGGGTTCCAACCTCACAAAAACATTATTCAAAGTTATTCGGTTAAAATCAAACCTTGTAAATTTGTGTGCAAGTTTGGTGTCTAAAGATGAACTGGTGTCCCATCCAGGGTGTTTTCCTAGTGTAATCTCCAGATCTACAGCTGAAAAAACCCTAGAACTTTGCATACCTATGCCAGGAACTTTGTTCAGATCCTAATTTTATGGTCTGTGAGTCAGAAATCACAGTTTTATATAGTTTTACTATACAAATTACTATTATTAAGGCTTGTATCATTTGTAGCTCAGGTGACTGCTTGTGTTACTTAAACCTTGTGTTTAGTTGTGTTCTTTCTACATCTATCTTGCCATTGTTTTGGGTCCAGTGGTGTCATTCCACAAAACCCATCACATAACAAAATTCTGATTTCTCCATGCAGCTGCTGTTTAAATGTATATTTATAGCTAAACAAGACACTTAAAAATATTCTACCTTTTCAGCTGATTGATTGTATTAGGTACCATTGTTCCAAAGCTCAATAAATTATTGGCATTTGACTGCACTGACATAATGAAGTAAAACCCTGAGAAATGTGCAGCCTTTTAATTAATTATTTACATTAATTCCTGCAACTGCCACACCTTGCCTACCCAAATGACACCCTGCTTAGGTCAGTTGGTGGAAACTTACAGCAGTATTTCTATTACTGTCAGCTCCGACTATATCAAATAGAACAACTCCAGTCTTCTCTTGGATTGGATTTCTTTTTTCTTGCATTCTCTTTGAATAAAAAGGATGAGGTGGATGAAATAATGCAATATACTGGGTAAATATAATGGTATAGATGCAAACATTCTGATTCAAATCTTAAGCCTTGAATCTGATATGATTGTATGGAAAAAAGTATTGTACCCTAGACGGTATATTTAAATGCTGTACAGCAGTCATACCTAACAAATAAACATTGTACAGGACGCTTCAACATATCCATACTTCTCTCATTGTTTTTTAAAAAAAATAAACCTTTTCATTGTTAGCTTTAGATTATTGTGGAACGTCTTCCATACAAATCCCCCGAGAGCTATCTTCCTCATGATGTCTCATAAACACCGATTGTTCATCCAGAACTTCGCATGATGTTTTTTTTTTACATTTTTTATTCAATATTAATGTTTCATCTTCTACAGGGCTGCACCTCAGTGATGCAGTGCTGGATTTTTGTGTTAGTATTAGCGATTCACACAGAGGCTGTCTTCGTCTGAAATATTTTATAGAGCCTACAGTCACAGTCTGAGTCTGCTTAAACATCTACAAATCAGACTCCTCGTGGGAAAAATCCTCCCAGCTGCCTTTTAAAATTCTTAAATCCAAAACAATATGTTTCAGGGGTTAGTGGGATTTAACAAAGATACCTCAGAGAACAGCAGGATTAAACAGGAATAACTGTGAGTAATAAACAACAGACTCTCATTAGCCCCTGTAGGTAAGAAGGCCATGGATATCCGAGTCTTAGTTAAAACCTTTCTGAGATATTCTGCACATGGAAAAGTGATGACTGCAAAGTCAAAACATCTCAAAATTAATGCAGCAAGAATTGATTGAATCACAATGCTGCATTTTTATGCTCAAAGATTTTCACTACTTGCAAAATGTACTTAAGAAATTCCTATGATTAAGTAAAATGAAAATTCTAATCTGAATGTTTAAAGCACCTTTTCCACCATCCCACCATCCAAATTCCTTACTTACTTTAATAATTTAAAAAAAGGTATTTCAGAAAACAAGGATGTTTTTCATGGATTAAAAAAATGTATTATTTTATTTATTATATGCACACAAATGAAGAATTTGGGTCGAGAAACTAATTCTCTTTTTCAGGACTTTAATAAATTAATTGTTAAAAAAATTGTTCCGGGTTTGACGTCCCAAGCTTTTGTTTATAGTTCCATGTAGATTTTTTCCAGTTCTGTCTCTGTCCCTGTCTTGTCACTGCTATTTCTTTGTTTCATCATCATGTCTTGTCTTATTAATCTGAAATGCTCACCTGCAGCATGAAGCACGGGAAGTGTGTAGCAACTAGCATTTGTGCATTCTCCGAGGAACTTGCACCACATTGCAGCAGACATTTAAGATTACCCCAAGCTAAAATTTTGAAAATAGGTCGATAAAGATGTGTTATATGGAACATGGCCGTTTTAATCTTTATATGCTTAGTAGGAGCTCAGGACTGGAATGACGGGTCAGCTGTAAAAACTGCCTGTGGTCAGCACCTGGGGGAATGAAGCATGGGATAGAGATGCGGAGAGAAAGAGATATTGGAGTTGTAATGAACAGAAAAATGAATGAAGCCTGCTGTGTCAGGCTCCAACGGTAGATATTAGCTGTACCCTGTTTGGGGGAGTTGTTCAGGGAAGCGAAAGGGGGATGGAAGACAGTGTCTCGAATGAACACTGACGGAGAGCAGCTCCAAGTTTACGAACTTCTCTTCAAACTAGCCCTCAAACTAATTTTTCCATCATGGTCCCAGATGGTCTCATTATGCAAATCCATAACAATGTAGGAGTGAGCTGAATGTCTGTGTTTTTTTTCGAATTAATTTTGTATGAAATTTAACCATGATTATTCTGCTCTATCGAATTTGTTTCAGTTTTCTTATGGGTCAGATTTGGATGATGGGAAAGCTTTTTTTGCTGCTATTACTGTAAAATGTATTCATAATCTGTAAAAGTGATTTATAATCTGTTAAAAATGACATGCAATGATCAGTAACCTGTACTAATCATCACACTGTCCTTAAACATTCAAATTAATTCCAGCAGTATCACAGAGGCTGTAAAATTTCTGGGCAATTTTCAACGCAGTGCAAAATAGTTTTCATGCCAGGAAGATTTGAATAGAATGTCTGAATCAAAAGGTCACGGGTGGGGTTAAGAAAGGTACGCTTCAATTATATATTGTTTTCGTGCCCTCGGTCATCATGGTGTCCATGGAAACAGAAATCGGAACTGAGAAACCCGAGAGGGCTTGAAATGATCCTGCCTTTGCAAAGCAATCAGAGTATGGGGTGGAAAGGTTCCTCGCAGTTCAGCCTGGCACCTGTGGATCCTCTCTCTCACTCTCTTTATCTCTCTCTTTCTTCCTCTCTCTCCCTCTCTCTCTCTATCTCTCTCTATTCCTCTCTCTATCTCTCTCTCTTCTCTAACATGAATCTGCTCACCTTTTCGGTGTGCATCCTGCTGGAAGTTCTCGCTGTCACCTGTAAGTAAAGCTGTGGACATTTGAGTTAAGCTTCCTGAAGATAGTTTGATGTAACTGATATGTAGCACAATTGGGTTTTTCTTTTTCTTTTTTTAAATATTGAACAAAAGCGGAAACGTGGATAAATGTAAAGGTTTTTCACTTCCAGTAGCTACAGCTTCCCAGAGATGTATAATATAATGATTGTTGATTTTTTTTTTTCTTTTACCAAAACATTTGCTTCTTCATTTTTGCAGTCTTTCAGGGTTTCAATACATGTCTCAAAATCACTAAAATGCCACAAAAATGTTATATTTTGCTCAGTATTTTCTTATCTGATTTGATTAATGATCAGGTTTTAAACCAATTTAGAAATTAAACATTCGTCTGAAAATCCAGGCCTGTCTTTATCAAGATGCTTGAAAAATATTGACAATATTTTATACATATTGTCTCTACTCTCCATCTGTTACTATATTTTTAAGTTAATGTACTATTAAATTGCACATAAAATCTTAAACGATTTTGAAAATGTAAATGCATTTGCCCAAAGAGACTTTTTAGGTATAATACTGTATAATTTATGGAGATGAAATCAGCTGGTAAACATTAAGCAGAAATTAATTTTACAGGAATGTGGATCCCATGATAATGCTTTCATTATATCCTTCCTTTACACTGCCAGATGCCTGTGTAATTTCTCACGAGCAGGGCAAAGAGCTGTTAAGTGAATCTATATAAGCACTGATGTCAAAGCAGATCTAGGAACGAAGAAGAGATGCCAAACTCCGAGCACGTTTGAGGATATTTCTGCTCTGTTCCAGCTTAAAGCTCTTTGTAGATTGTGCAGGTTGACTTGCTTGGAACTAAGATAGACTATATAAAGAAATTACTATATGTAGTACTGTTATTTATGAGCTGAAACTGGAGCTGAGTTTCAGCTGATGGTGGGGATAAGGATGAAGATAAGCATTTTCAGTAAACAGCTTCATAACTTAAAATAAAACAAAACCTGTCCTTTTTTATACGAAGCTGATTGTATCTACATGTAATAACAGCACACCGAGAAGCGTTTTATTTCCTTTATACCAAAGAAATTTGGAAAGCAAATATGTTATAAAAAATTTTATAACAAAAGACATGTCAGGGTTTTTGTTTATTTTGCGTTAGATTTAATATCATGGAATGTCAGAAAGACAAGTTAGTTGCTGGTATTAATCAGCAGCTTGTCTTGTTTTCTCTCTCGTGATGTTAATATTGCAAAAGAAAAAAGGAGTATGTCATGTTACTGAGAAACCAGAACGTCCTCAATCCTGAAGAATTTTTCAATGGGAAAACTTCCAGACTTCCAGACACAACCCCTACAGACCCCTAACATTTGAGCTAAATTTGACCATATGAGTTAACTGTTACTATAGAAATGATAACATATTAGAAAGAGTGAATTATGATATAATTAAAACAAATATTAAAAAAGAAGGCTCGATAAATGTCCGCTGATTCACTTCGCTACTCAGCTTGTGTTATTGTGTGATTCATGGTCTGAACGGATTCAAACGCAGACGCCGTCATCCTTTCAAGAAGGCAGTTCATGTTTTTTTCAGAAATGATCTTTGAAAAAAAAGTACGATAAGATTCTCTGAGGTTTCACTCTCATGAGATTGCAGGTCTTGGGTGCTCTGTTGCATATTGAGTTTCAATCCAGCGCGTGTGTGTTTCACATGAGAATCCAATCACTGTCATGAGGTTTATGCATTCAAGCTCAAGGCAGTTCAGAGATGTATGGTGGCACTTCATGCACGCTTGTATGTATGCTGTATTTATCGGTTTGTCTGTAAAGACGAGAGAGAATCACATCGCAGACTCTGAGAATTGTTTGCCAGGAAGTATAGTAGAGGATTGAGTTACTGTTTGACCAAATTAGCACTGCGAACCTGAAACTGTGGCTTATGTTACACCTCTCCTTCCTTTTATGCTCGCTTAGGCTGAGATGTAGATAGCCATAGATGAGTTAACACAAGGGATGAGTGATGTAATGATGTAATGATATAAGTATCATGAACCAATAAAGTACACTTTTTGGAGATACTTAAAACATCCAAATTTTTTTTGTCCTATTTTTACTTGAATGAACTGGGTGCATTTTATTACCAGTGGAAATATAATATAATATTATATTAATGTTGTTGCTAATATATTATATTATTTTAATAATAATATTACTGCATATATTATATTATATTATATTATATTATATTATATTATATTATATTATATTATATTATATTATATTATATTATATTAATCGATATCATAGTGGTATTTTTGCCTATTTCTTTGCAGCCTTATATATAAAAATATATACACTACTAAATGTTAAAATATTGAATTACATTTCATTATTTCATTTACACTCTAAGCTCTCCAACATAGCATTTTTTATGGTAGGGATTATTTCTGTTGTTTTAATCCCACTGTGTATTTCTCAGGTCAGGAGATGATGCAGGGCCGAATAATCGGTGGCTACACCCCTGCGCCCTACTCCATCAAGTACATGGTGTCCATCCAGACCATCGTTGGACAGCACTTCTGTGGCGGTACTTTGATTAACAAGTACTGGGTGCTGACAGCAGCACACTGCAACGTAGGGTAAGCTTCCTAAGCAGCTCTCATTCAGGTGTTCTATATAATAATGCAGCACTGGAATTGTTACAGCTGCTGTATTCTCTGATATATTTCACTTCCTGTAGCACTTTTATGGATGTAAATTATCCATCACAGTGATTCCAAACTCCGAGCAGTATATTACAAAACTGTAGTATTACAGGATGTGTTCAGATCAAGATCATTTTACATACAAAAGAGGCACACTTAAAGGCAGATGATGCAGTAAATAATCTGCAACCACAGTCTCAAAAAAATCTCAAAACAGTATCTAGTACAGAAAAAGGAACAGAAAAATTGCCTCAGTAAAATAAAATGCTAGGAAGTGAAAAATATCAGCTCAATTGGAGATCAAATCTAGGAGACGTGTCACTCTGGTTAAATGACTGTCACTGATAGGATGAATGAATGTACAGTCTGGGCTAGAAAGAAGTCAGCCTCAGCCTTGCCTCTTTATACCAGTCTGTTTATTTGTCGTAACAATGATTTGTTAAGCCAAAAATGAAGCTGTCTCTGAAAGATAATACTGCTGGCCCAGTTACACCAGAAGCCCCTGATGCAAACTAAGCCCCAAAACACACACACACACACACACACACACACACACACACACACACACCCCACCACCACCACCACCACCACCACCACCACCACCACCACCACCACCAGAGTTGGCAGGAAATACTCGGAGTAAGCATCCCAAACACTCTGAGAGACAGGAGATGAATTTCAATTTTAGGGTACAGGTTTTGTGGCCTGTGACTTTGGAAATAAAGTAAATGCATTAAAGATAAATATGACTGAAAAAGAATTTTTTTTTCCCTAAAGCTCTGTACATTGGATTTCTTGTGCAGGATTCAGGTTAGCCCGGGAAGCTTATTGACAAATAAAAAAAAAAAGACTAGGTCATGAAATATTTTTCAAAAAAATTTTTTAGCACAGAAACTTTTGGCGTTTGAAATAAAAATGAAAAAATTTTAAAAATGAATGTTCATCAACCTGTATTGAACCAGCATGCTGTAATTATGATATTGGAAGACTTGTTTTTGTTGACTCCGACCTCTGGATATATATTGTATAATATAATACTAAGAGTAATAAAGAAAAATAAATTGTAAAGAGGAAAAGTGCAGCAGAGAAAAAACAATGTATTGTTTTATGTCTAACCTTTGCATGGCTGAATTACAGTGAAATATTCAGGTTTACATTCATAAAATATGATCTAATCATACCGAATAGTTAAACCTTATGCACGGAGCTATCGGAAATGCTAATCAAATTCTATAGTTCAGTGTTATGTCACATTTCCACTGTGTCCTTCTCTGGAGGGATTAGTTGTATGTGTTGTGTCCAGTGCTGGGAACATGAGGATTGTCAGTGGAGATTATTCTGTAAGTGTGTATGAAGGGACAGAACAGTACCGCTCACCACAGCTCCTAGTACCTCACCCACTGTACAACAAAACCACCAACAATGCAGACATCATGCTGATTAAGGTAAGAAACTACACAATGTCATCTTCAATCCTGAATTTAAAACACACGTTTTACCTTAAGGTAAAAGAAGAGTCAGAATTGCTCGTGCTAACCCATTACAGTTTCTAGTAACAGTTTATACAGGGATGTGTCTGGTTGATACTCTGGTTGATCATTGAAGTTCATAAATCTGTTTAACAACAGGAAAGAACCGGGAATATTGCATGTTGTGTATTTTCTACAAGTTTTTTTTTTTCCATTGTTAATATACAGGATAAACTTTGCAAAGATTCCAGAACATTAAATGTAACCAGAAATTGATAAAAATGATTACGTTAACTGTTCTATAAGAGGAAAATAGTTCAAATCGAGACAAATTACATCACCATGTTGTTGATTTCTTTTGTATAACAGATCAAACTGATGTGTTTTATGCCTAGCATATGAACACCTTAAAAATAAATAAACAAAAATGAAACGCTCAGCTTCCTACTGATAATAATAATAATAACTACTGCTACAAAGACTACTACTGCTAATAGTAGTAGAAATAATAATCATACTTGTGGGGTTAAGCTGTGTACGTCTTTATATTTGGGAAGCTCATACATTATTTATAATGAAATGTGTAGCCAGTGTAGCTTCTGGAATATTCATCTAGTGTGTGTTGAGTTCTTGGAATGATTGAAGCATCTAGCAGCTGAATTTTTAAAATGTTGATGTTTTTTTCAAAAGAAGAGATCATTAAATTTATATATATATAAATTTAATGATCTCTTCTTTTATATATATATATATATATATATATATATATATATATATATATATATATATATATATATATATATATATATATATAAAACATACACATACACAGTGGGGCAAAAAAGTATTTAGTCAGCCACCAAATGTGCAAGTTCTCCCACTTAAAAAGATGAGAGAGGCCTGTAATTTTCAAACTATGAAAATCTATAATTTTAAAACTATGAGAGACAGAATGAGAAAAAAAAATCCAGAAAATCACATTGTGTGATTTTTAAAGAATTTATTTGCAAATTATGGTGGAAAATAAGTATTTGGTCACCTACAAAAAGCAAGATTTCTGGCTCTCACAGACCTGTAACTTCTTCTTTAAGAGGCTCCTCTGTCCTCCACTCGTTACCTGTATTAATGGCACCTGTTTGAACTCGTTATCAGTATAAAAGACACCTGTCCACAACCTCAAACAGTCAGACTCCAAACGCCACTATGGCCAAGACCAAAGAGCTGTCAAAGGACACCAGAAACAAAATTGTAGACCTACACCAGGCTGGGAAGACTGAATCTGCAATAGGTAAGCAGCTTGGTGTGAAGAAATCAACTGTGGGAGCAATTATTAGAAAATGGAAGACATACAAGACCACTGATAATCTCCCTCGATCTGGGGCTCCACGCAAGATCTCACCCCGTGGGGTCAAAATGATCACAAGAACGGTGAGCAAAAATCCCAGAACCACACGGGGGAACCTAGTGAATGACCTGCAGAGAGCTGGGACCAAAGTAACAAAGGCTACCATCAGTAACACACTACGCCGCCAGGGACTCAAATCCTGCAGTGCCAGACGTGTCCCCCTGCTTAAGCCAGTACATGTCCGGGCCCGTCTGAAGTTTGCTAGAGAGCATTTGGACGATCCAGAAGAGGATTGGGAGAATGTCATATCGTCAGATGAAACCAAAATAGACCTTTTTGGTAAAAACTCAACTTGTCGTGTTTGGAGGAGAAAGAATGCTGAGTTGCATCCAAAGAACACCATACCTACTGTGAAGCATGGGGGTGGAAACATCATGCTTTGGGGCTGTTTTTCTGCAAAGGGACCAGGACGACTGATCCGTGTAAAGGAAAGAATGAATGGGGCCATGTATCGTGAGATTTTGAGTAAAAACCTCCTTCCATCAGCAAGGGCATTGAAGATGAAATGTGGCTGGGTCTTTCAGCATGACAATGATCCCAAACACACTTTGAACTTGCACAATTGGTGGCTGACTAAATACTTTTTTGCCCCAGTGTGTATGTATGTATGTGTGTATGTATGTATGTGTGTATGTATGTATGTATGTATGTATGTGTTTTATATATATATATATATATATATATATATATATATATATATATATATATATATATATATATATATATATATATATATATATATATATATATATATATATATTAATATATTAATATATATATATATATATATATATATATATATATATTAATATATATATTAATATATATATATATATATATATATTAATATATATATATTAATATATATATATTAAATATATATATATATATATATATATATATATATATATATATATTAATATATATATATTAATATATATATATATATATATATATATATATTTTAATATAAATATATATATATATATATATATATATATATATATATATATATATATATATATATATATATATATATATATATATATATATATATTAATTAAAAAAATATATATATATATATATATATATATATATATATATATATATATATTAATATAAAAATATATATATATATATATATATATATATATATATATATATATATATATATATATATATATATATATATATATATATTAATATAAATATATAAATAAGCTTGATGCTATGAAAGCCTAAGCCAGGATTTCAGCACAAATCTGAACAATGTTGTGAAGCTCAGTATGTGAGGTTTTCAGTAAATGACTTGATATGAGGTTTGAATAGCATGCTATTAGGAAATGAAACCTGAAACACTTTTAGATAAGGGTAGGTGTCATGACTTGTCACTGATCCTTCTTCTTCTGGTAAACTGTTTATTTGGCTTGACAGAACAACCATAAGAAGAAAGTCCTTTAGTGTCTCATTCTATTACATTATTAGAAGAAAATAAATGAAAAGTGTGTATTGTGTGTTTTAAAATGTACTGGGTTACTTAAAAAACAGTGTTTGGGGAAATGCTATAATTACAGCAATGGAGTATAAAACAAATGATATGTTTGATATTTTATACACTCTTTATAAAATGGTGAAAGTATTTGCACAGACCTAACATATCCACATAAACAGAGCATTAAAAAAAGCTATTATTTAGATGTAATAAAATATTTGGCTCCAAACGTTGTTCCTGGATGATTAAGAGATGGATAGATGATTAAGATTAACTAGAATTATTTGAAAGCTTTTTATTGTCTCAGCATGTGTCCTTGTTTATGAAAGCCAGTTTTGTGTCAATGATTTGTTTCAGGGAAATTTAGTTCTCAGTCCCCTCACATCTCACAAAATATCCTTCAACCTCAAAGCGCTCCAAAGTCCTCTTAAATATTGCATAGAGATCTGGGGCAGTGCCTTTGGACTGGAAAAAAAGGATGGTGTAGCTTTTTCTTTTAAAGAGGGGCCAGAGGGTAAGTTCCAATTATAGGGGAAAAAGTCTAGGCCAGAGATCTGGAGAAACAGTTGATTCTTGTATTCATGAGGAGCAACATAGGTTCTGCTTAGGATCTAGAACAGCAGGCCACCTTGCACAACTTTGTCAGGGGTCATGGAGTGTGCTTATCTAATCTATATGTGATTCATAGATTTGGACAAGGCAAGACGAAGTTCCTTTATATTTAGTGTTGGAGGTACTTCAGGAGTATGGGTTATCTGGGCTGATACTAGGGTAGCGGTCTTGAGGGACAAAGTTGGAGTTTTCCAACAATGTTTATAAGGTATGCAAAGATGACTAGACATTGATCAAGAATGCCAATGGTATACCTGACCACTAAGACACACCCAGCTATAATCACTTAATAACCAAGTTCTAGTGAGTGCCAGTAGCCTATTATTGGGCCTTCTTGCCCTGGTAGACCTTAAACATATTGCCCCCACAGTTGTTGATCAAATCTATTTTACCTCACTGACAGGAAGCATGTACCCAATCCTAGATCTAATAAGTAGGGGTTAAATGCCTACTGTTTCATGTCACCCATAATGTCTTCATATTGACCCAGATGGTTCTGAAAGTTATTGGTGATGCAGGTCTGGTGGCCAGGGTACTCTTGTATATCTCACTTGCATGCGTCTTGGACAAAATGGTTCTTGACCTGAAATTGGTGGAGTTGTAACAAAATAAGTAAGTAAAGTTTTCTCCTGGGTTCTGGTTTGGGTGCCAGATTGGGATAGAGTCTTTCAAGGGTCTGCAGTGGTAGTAAATGATTTCCAAAGACCTCAATGAGGAGTGTAACCATTTACATTTACATTGATTGATTGATTGCTGCTTTTTTTTAATTGATTTTTGAGGACAACCTTTTGATCAGTAGCCAAAAATCCTTGGATCCACAACTGCAAAGAAAATTTTCTTTACCACTTTTTAAAGTTTCCTTTATTACTTATTTTCTTGGCTTTTGGATTTATTTACTGCAAACATTAATATAATTCTGTCAAGAGTGCCTTTATGTGAGGTTTATAGAGTTTCTTTCCAGAATTCTGAGATTTGAATGTCAGTTATATAACTTTATAACCATAAATGAAAGCTGACCTCAGAGACTAAGACTGCTCCATTAGTGGTATCTGAAAACAATGTTGTTTCAACTATTTGGCATTTAAATATCTTCAGACTGGCTGCTTTTTGTTATGTTGATGACCGGTGCTAAAACGTATTCTGATATTCAAAAGGCATTAGACAATTTTTATTAATTTTGGCCTTTCATTGTGAACGATGTCATACGTAATGGCTAGCAAAAAAAGTAACACTGCTTTTTTTCTCCCATTCAGATGCAGACTCCAGTGATTGTGAATAACTTTGTGTCCCCTGCACCGCTTCCTCGTCAAGGGGACAACATGGCAGAGGGTCGTGTGTGCCGTGTATCTGGCTGGGGATTCACTAGCCCCACAGGGGGTATCCCTACATCTCTTCACACCGCCACAGTGCCCATTGTCTCCAGCACCCACTGCAACAGCACGGATTCCTACAATGGCAACATCACAGAAAACATGATCTGTGCTGGCTATGCG
Source organism: Hemibagrus guttatus (assembly GCA_033459395.1). Lineage (NCBI taxonomy): Eukaryota > Metazoa > Chordata > Actinopteri > Siluriformes > Bagridae > Hemibagrus > Hemibagrus guttatus. The sequence goes on along the minus strand of JAUCMX010000017.1, from coordinate 10,177,687 downwards.
GAAGGAGGAACCGATGCTTGCAGTGTGAGCTAGACATTTAACCACATTATTTCAAAATAATTGTCACATTAGGGGTTTTTAATCAGAGACAAATTTAATTTAATCTTCAGGAAGTGGACAGAGACACTTCCTCATTAGCTAGTAAAGCAATTCTCAGATGCAACCAAAGTCAAACATGTGGAGAACCACTTAATCAAAATGAACAAAAATAAACAGACACATTTAGAGAATTTGATTTAACATGATAAATATAGAAGTAGAGGGGCATGAAGCCTTTATTATCACCACACATGCATTAAAGCACAGTGGAATTCTTTTCTTCGCATATCCCAGCTGAGGAAGTTGAGGTCAGAGCGCAGGGGCAGCTATGATACAGCGCTCCTGGAGCAGAAAGGGTTAAGGGCCTTGCTCAATTGCCCAACAGTGAAACAGTTCATCATGTGATATCAGTATTTAGAGATATTGTGCAGGGTTTATAACACTTCCCTCTTTGCAGGGTGACTCCGGAGGGCCGCTGGTGTGTGAAGGTCGTGTCTACGGAATCGTGTCTTGGGGCAACGGCTGTGCAGATCCTCGCTATCCTGGAGTTTACACTGCTGTGTCAAAATTCCGCAAGTGGATAGACAACACCGTATTTGGCTTTTATGGGAACTGTGGCAAAAACTAGACTGTGCTTCCTCAATACATCTTCAACTATTAACTTGAAACCACAAAGAGATCAACATGCCAAATTCCATGTTGTATATCAAGAGTATATTTTCTTGTTGTGTTATTGTGTTAATAATTATGTTAAATATAACTTAGGATGAACGGTGGCTTAGTGGTTAGCACGTTAGCCTCACACCACCAGTGTCCTGGGTTCGAGTCTTGCATGTTCTCCCTGTGCTTGGTGGGTTTCCTCTGGGTGTGCCAGTTTCCTCCCACAGTCCAAAGACATGCTTCTAGGCTGATTGGAGTCTCTAAGTTGCCTGTAGTGACTGAATGAGTGTGTGTGCCCTGTGATGTGTTGGCACTCCATCCAGGGTGTATCCTGCCTTGATGCCTGAGATAGGCAAAGGCTCCCCGTGACCTGAGAATAGATCAGATAAGCGGTACAGACAATGGGAAAAAATAACTTAGGATGATTTATACCACTTGCTCAAATCCAATTCTCCATTTGGATTGAAAGGAGTCTCCAGCACAGTGGTTGTAAACGATCAGAGGTAAAACTTTGGCATTAAATTTTCAGATAATGAAATCTCTTCACGACGTTGAAGGTTGTTGTTGTGTTTTGCGGTTTCTTGGGATTTTTTTTCTATTATTAACTTCTTAAGAGAAAAAGGGAAGCATGTGAGCATAACTGACATAATAAAGGATGATAGCAACTAACCTCCACAAATGTAACTGTAGCATAAAAGGTATAGCATGTTTACAAAAAAAATCATATAATGGTATAAGAGGATTAAAACCATTGGGATGTTCTGTTCTGGGAAATTTTTTGAGTAGCTTTCTTTTTGATTTGTGTCACCTCATTGTTGATTCATTTTCTCATAACTCGCCCCCCCAATGTTTTGTTTTTCACTCAATAAACTAGATTAAATATAGTTTATTAATAGTTTAGCTAAAGTAATAACAATATTTCAAGAAATATTAAAGTTCCTCAGTTTTACTTGCCTATTTTTTTCTTTATTGGCTTGTGACTGAGCTGAGTAAATTGTTGCATATGTTCTTTAGGAGGTGCCATATTATGTAGCACAAATATTATATTAATATATTATATATAAATATAATATAAATATATTAATAAATTATACAGATACAACAAATACAGTGTGTTCCTACCAAAGAATTACCATAGTGTAGAAAGTTTTTTTTTTCTGAAATTCCAGCATACCGTCTCATTTTAAATTCAGTTACTATAACGGTGCTGAAAGAGACGTTTATTCTTGATGAGATCAGGCTGACTTTTCTATTCGTGCCTACACTGTGTGAATTTCCAAAATTAGCTACATTAGCTACAAAATTAGCTGCACACACAAATGTCTTGTAGTTAGAACAGACAAAACAAAACACAGTCAAGAATGTGAGGGTTGTTTTGTTTGTTGGTTTGCTTTGTCTGTTTTGTGAGGAACTTCTTGCAGAAACAGTTCTCTGTTGTTTAATCCCTCCAGATTTAGACAATTTAGCCAACATGCTTAAAAAATTCAGTGGTTTTTATGATTGTGGTTCAGTTTTTTAAAAAATGACTAGATTTGTAGTTATGCCAGAAGAAGAAGTTGCTTTCGGCTGCTCCCTGTTCGGGGTCGCCGCAGCGGACCAACTGGTCCGCACATCAACTTGGCAAATGTTTTACACCGGATGCCCTTCCTGACGCAACCCTCCCATTTTTCCGGGCTTGGGACCAGCACTGCATCCAGTGGCTGGGGTTGAGGTATTGGCTGGAATCGAACCCGGGCCTTCCGCATGATAGGCGCGAAACCTACCACTGAGCCACCAATGCCTTCTTGTAGTTATGCCAGAAATGACCTGGTTAACATTACGGATAAACTAAAAAGTTGTGTGAGGATTGTACATGAAAAAAGCAATTGAATATTTGTGTGATAAACTGAAGTAATAAATTGTTAATGGTATAAACACTTTTTGGCATTTCATTTTCTATTCACATGGTAATGAATTAAATTATGATGAAATTTATAATCTAAAACACAAATTCAGAGCAAAACGAAGCTCTCATTAAAATTATCCTGCCATGTTGTTGCTATAAAACAGTTTAACTGTCCTTTTTGTGAGAAGGTCAAAAAATATTAGTGTGATTGTTTTTCTTTGTACTTGACTGAAAAGCAAAGGCATTACTGTATAAACCTCCTATATCTTATCTGCTTATTTTTCTGCTAATTTTAGTTGTATTTTTTTCCTTCACAGAAAGTTAGTGAGAACATAGCTGACATCTAGCCAAAGAACATAAAAATGATTTAGCAGCAAACATTTTAAGCATTATCAAAGAACATAAAATACTAACTGCACTGTATTCATTCAAATAAATGAAATAAAATGTAAAATAAATAAAATGTCTTTTCTTCAGTCATCAGAAGAAACAGAAAAAAAATCTTAGCATGTAGGATCCCATGCTAAAAATTAAATTAGCAGCACTTCCGTATTTTTTTCCACAGAACTCTACAGTCTCGTTTGTTAAGCAATCCTCCTGTAACACTATGTGTGGTATATTAGCTTCCTGTCATGCTCAAACAGCAGTCAGGGGGACAAATCACTCAGCCGTTACACTCGGAAGTGTAAGGTTTTGCTGCATCATATCTTAGGTGTCATATCTGCCTTAAGCTCTGCTGTAAATCTGCTTTAAAGGTTTTTAGCAGGAGTTTGTATCTCTGATTGGAGCCGATGTTTTAGCTCTAGTTCACTATGCTAGTTAGCAGGGAAGTGTCCAGTTCAATACATGAATTAATAAAATCTGGATGTTTCTGTCATTAATAATCTTTGAGAGAAATCTGTTCTTGCATATGTTTCGCTAAAATTCAAATTCTGGTTGATGTTCATGATGTTCTTTATTTATCAAAGATGTATTTTCTTCAGCATCATATTGCACTGTTGTTAACTATTTTCCTATTTCAATCCTATAAATCCACACCCACTTGACCTTTTATTGTTTTGGTTAAAAAATCTGCATGCATTTCCTTCATAGTAACAATACCACAGTCATGATTTCAGATAAAAGTCTTATCTGGGGTAATTTAAACTCTCTTGGGAGGACACACCCGTTAGGATTGCTGTCGCCGTATCACAGTGACATGAAAATAATAGTCCTAGTTTTCTGACTATCGCCTTTCCCAAAATCTTTCTGATCAATGGCGTGCCCTTGTCGCAGTCTTGACTCCACAGCTGCAGTTTAAGGGATGCGACCTCACTTTGGCACTACTCCTTATTGTGTGACATAAACAAATATTGTACTATATACTGAATCTTAAAAGAACAATATAGCATGTTAGATTGGGTTGGAGAAGACAACAACAACAAAAACCCCTAAATTGTCCCTGCCAGTACCGGTTCTCATGAGAGCTAAAGGTTTAAAAGACAAACCCTGTGGTGTAGCACTCAGATAAAAATGGCCTTTTATCTGAATCTAGGTCATATATTCATAACACGGCTATTTCAAGTGGACAGAGAAGACCCTGATATATATTCACATATTCAAATTGAAGTACTTGTTAGACATGTACACTCACAAAGTGCTTTGTGTTATGTATGATATCATGCCTTAGCAAAAATGACTTTTAGTCAATTTGCATGACCAAATGAATAGAAAATGTGCGATGAGAGGCTGAATTACTAACATCTCTGATTAGACACTGATGTAACAGATGATGTGTTGGTTAATTGTCTTGTTGTTTCTTTAAATCTCCTGCACAAATCATATTAAAGGTTAACGTTTGAAATAATTAACCCCAGTTTGATTTAATGCCTAATAACAGATCCATTGCATATTTCCTGGCATAGTGAGTTGTGCTGTTATAGGAAAGTAATCAACTATTGAGTGGCACAGTGATTTACCAGCTATAATAATCATGTGTACTTTGTATCCATTTATATTATCCATCCATCCATCCATCCATCCATCCATCCATCCATCCATCCATCCATCATTATTCTCTAGTGCTGATGCTACACAGGCTCACAACTGGAGAACTGGAGCTTATCCCACTTATGGAAAATTTAGAGATGCCAATCAGTCTACAAGGCATGTCTTTGGACTGAACAGAACACCAGAGAACCAAGAGGAAGCCCTCAAAACACAAAAAGAACATGCAAACTCCGCATACAAGATGTGGAGGTGAGATTTGAACAATCAACCCTGGAGGAGCAAAGAAACCTGCCTCCATTTATAGCTATAAAGTGCAACAAGTGTGTAGAGATAATGTCAACTTCGACTGGATGGATGGATGGATTTTTTTTCAGTCAGCAAAACCTGTTTTGAAAGAGTTAGCCCGCGATACCAACGTTGCCTTCAGCATGTGTTCAAAAGCTACGTGATCTTTCGCAATTTTTTTTGACAATTTGGTGGCGTGGGTGGTCTAATCTAGCCATGGGGGTCACAGTCCAGTGAGTTCTGTGCCGGTTCCAAGCCTGGATAAATAGAGAGGGTTGCGTCAGGAAGGGCATCGGGCGTATAACATTGCCAAATTTAACCATGTGCATCGCCAGTACTCTGAATTTCATACCGGATCGGTCAAGGCCCGGCAGGACTTCCATCGGCGCTGTCTGAAGTTAGAGATTGAAGGGGTGATATTGAATGTTGTTAGTGGTTATGCCCCACAGGTAGGTTGTGAGTTAGAGGACAAAGAGAGATTCTGGTGTGAATTAGATGAGGTGATCGAGAGTATTCCCATGGGTGAGAGAGTGGTGACAGGAGCGGATTTTAATGGATGGGAGGTGATGGGCAAGTTTGGAGTTAAGGAAAGGAACCTTGAAGGACAGATGGTAGTGGACTTTGCTAAGAGGATGGACATGGCTGTGGTTAACACTTATTTTCAGAAGAAGGAGGAGCATAGAGTGACGTACAAGAGTGGAGGTAGGAGCACACAGGTAGACTACATCATATGTAGAAGAGGCAATCTGAAAGAGATTAGTGACTGTAAAGTGGTAGTGTGAGAGAGTGTAGCCAGACAGCATAGGATGGTGGTGTGTAGGATGACTTTGATGGTCTGTAAGAAGAAGAGGTCAGAGATAAAGAAAACCAAGTGGTGGAAGCTGAAAAAGGAGGAATGTTGTGAGGAATGTAGACAGAAGTTGAGGCAGGCTCTGGGTGGTCAGGTAGTGCTGCCAGATGACTGGGAAACTACAGCAGAAGTGATCAGGGAGACAGGGAGAAAGGTGCTGGGTGTGTCATCTGGAAAGAGGAAAGAAGATAAGGAGACTTGGTGGTGGAATGAGGAAGTTCAGGATAGTATCCAGAGGAAGAGGTTAGCCAAGAAGAAGTGGGACATGGACAGGACTGAAGAGAATAGACAGGAATACAAGGAGTTACAGCGCAGAGTGAAGAGGGAGGTGTCTAAGGCCAAGCAGAAGGCATATGACGAGTTGTGCACTAGGTTAGACACTAGAGAAGGAGAGAAGGACTTGTACAGGTTAGCTAGGCAGAGGGATCAAGATGGGAAGGATGTGCAGCAAGTTAGAGTTATTAAGGATAGAGATGGAAGGGTGCTCACAAGTGAGGAGAGTGTACAGAGGAGATAGAAGGAGCACTTTGAAGAGCTGATGAATGAGGAAAATGAGAGGGAAAAAAGAGTAGAAGGGGTGAACTCTGTGGAACAGAAAGTAGATAAGATTAGAAAGGATGAAGTCAGGAAGGCTTTGAAGAGGATGAAAAGTGGAAAGGCAGTTGGTCCTGACGACATCCCGGTGGAGGTCTGGAAGTGTCTGAGAGAGGCAGCAGTGGAATTTTTAACTAGTTTGCTTAACAGAGTTTTAGAGAGTGAGAAGATGCCTGATGAATGGAGAAGAAGTGTGTTAGTGCCGATCTTTAAGAATAAGGGTGACGTGCAGAGTTGCAGCAACTATAGGGGGATAAAGTTGATGAGGCATACAATGAAGCTATGGGAAAGAGTAGTGGAAGCTAGGTTAAGGAAGGTAGTGGAAATTTGTGAGCAGCAGTATGGCTTCATGCCCAGAAAGAGCACAACTGACGCAATTTTTGCTACGAGAATTTTGATGGAGAAGTATAGGGATGGTCAGAGGGAGTTGCACTGTGTGTTTGTAGACTTAGAAAGAGTATGACAGGGTGCCAAGAGAAGAGCTGTGGTACTGTATGAGGAAGTCAGGAGTAGCATAGAAGTATGTTAGAGTGGTGCAGGACATGTATGAGAGGAGCAGGACAGTGGTGAGGTGTGCTGTAGGTCAGACAGAGGAGTTCAAAGTGGAGGTGGGACTGCATCAGGGATCGGCTCTGAGTCCCTTCCTGTTTGCTATGGTGATGGACCAGTTGTCAGAGGAGGTCAGACAGGAGTCTCCTTGGACAATGATGTTTACAGATGACATTGTGATCTGTAGTGAGAGCAGGGAGCAGGTGGAGGAAAACCTGGAGAGGTGGAGGTTTGCACTGGAGAGAAGAGGAATGAAAGTCAGTCATAGTAAGACTGAGTACATGTGTGTGAATGAAAGGGAGGGGAATTACTCTGGTCAACAGTCCAGAGTAATGGAGAGTGTGGGAAAGAGGTAAAGAAGCGAGTGCAGGCAGGTTGGAATGGGTGGAGAAAGGTGTCGGGAGTTCTGTGTGATAGGAAAATATCAAGGGGAAGGTGTACAGGACAGTGGTGAGACTGGCCATGCTGTATGGTTTAGAGACAGTGTCACTGAGGAAGAGACAGGAGTCAGAGCTAGAGGTAGCAGAGCTGAAGATGTTGAGGTTCTCTTTGGGAGTGACAAGATTGGACAGGATTAGGAACGAGTACATCAGAGGGACAGCTCATGTTGGACGTTTGGGGGACAAAGTTAGGGAGACCAGATTAAGATGGTTTGGACATGTTCAGAGGAGGGAGAGTGAGTATATTGGTAGGAGAATGTTGGACATGGGGCTGCCAGGCTGGAGGCGAAGAGGAAGGCCAAAGAGGAGGTATATGGATGGAATTAATGAGGATATGAAGCTAGTGGGTGCAAGTGTTGAAGATGCAGAAGATAGGGATAGGTGGAGAGAGATGGTTCGCTGTGGCGACCCCTGAAGGGAAAAGCCAAAAGAAGAAGAAGAAGAAGAAGAAGAAGAAGAAGAAGAAGAAGAAGAAGAAGAGGAGGTGGCGTGGGTGGCCTGTTCAATTTTTAGCCAAAGCTTGGTGGCACGACTTCCTGTGTGGACCCTTGACATGGAATGCTTGGTTTGGGCCAGTTCTTTGTAAGCAGCCATACAGTTTATATACGCTTCATATTGGTCATATAACATCGGCAATATTTTTGCGTGGCTGGAACGGGTTTTCTGCATTTAGATTAATTCTTATAGGAAAATTCTTTTCACAATACAAATTTCGCCTTAAGAACTTGCCTCCAGAAAGAATTAAATTTGTATGCCAAGGTTCCACTGTACTTTCTAATCAGCCTGAAGGTGAAACAGATCAAACACTGATATTAGCTCTTATACTGACTGATTTCATTTAAAGTTTTGCTTAATTTTTTTATCTAAACTCTCCATTTCTAGAGAATAGTAAGTTGACTCGCCCTTCAGATCCACCGTAGGCGTATTTGCTTCTCCTTGTGACAAGACAAGACACTTCAGATTCTAGGCCATAAATCCAGGCTGGCAGAAACGCTGTGGAACAGAGCCGCAAACCTCTGACTGATGACTTCCTGTCTTTAAATGGACGAAGACACGAATGACTCAAAAAAGAAAATCAATACAAGCTTTCAAACCCAGGCTGACTAAAGCTCTGATTTATTTTCGAAAACACATTATAGAACCTTGAATTTGGAGATTTAAGTCGCAGAAACGTAAATGTTTAGTGGAGCTAGATCAGTCCAGAGCAGCACTTTCTCTTTTTGTCCTTTTGGAGTTATTTTTCAGGCAAATAAAGCGCTCATGCTGTCATACTGCTCTCTAGTAGCAGCCTTTTATTTGGATGTGGGTTAATGGCATGCTTCCTCTCTTCTGGTTGCACTGAGTGCTTTGGTTGTGCACTAAGAAAATAATAAATAGCAGGTTGCTGTGGCCTAACATGATGTTTATTATTTACAACATTACAATTGCCAAAGCTGCTTTAATCATCTTATCTTTTTAGCAACCGTCATGATTGTGATTGTTATCACTTATGTTATAACAGCTAGAAACATAAGCCTTATTTTTTTCCTTATAAAGTTAAAAAACCAAACCAAACCAAACAAAACAAAACAAAAAAGCCTGTCATGTTAATGAGGATCCAGAAAGACATTCATATGTTGGAAAAATCAAAGGTATGAGACAAATGTGCTAACTGCCAAGTCTCTGTGCTTCTGGTTTATAGTTCTGACTTTGACAAATAAGAGCTAGATCCTGTTATTTTTTACAATGTAGCAGAAAAATGAGTAGGTGTTGAAATTATTTCAATTTGGACTTGATGTAACTGCTTTCAGTTCTAAAAGCATTTATGAATGTAAGTGAAATTTTATTGGCTGTTACACAAAGTTGTGACCCTGGTGACTCCGTCCATGAATGTTAAATAAACAATACTTTATTAAAAAAACATCATGTATGGATTAATTTCTATATTTATATACATATGAGATACGAATAGTAATATGAACTTTGCAGATGGCTTGACTCTCTCCTGCTGAACTACTGTTAAAGAAAATTAATCAACACCTTTTTTGACCAATCAGATTACACAATTCGTCAGCACATTGTTTTATGTGTTAACTTTATAGTCCACTTTTTCAGAACAACACATTCAGTACTTTCCCCCTTTAACCTACTAAACCTACATTTTTATCTCATGGACAGACTGTTTTTGATAAGGCCTGAATATTTTATAGTTTTCAAAGCTTCAAACACCAACGCTGAAAAAGCAGCCCAGCCCAGAGAGCAATCACGGTAATTAATGAATTTATTCGGTGTCCTAGTTCTTCATAATCAAGAAAGACGAGGCCTCAAATCTCACAAGCATGACAGGGTTCTAACAAAAAGGACGGTATCCATCTTCAGATTGTACTTGTACTTGAAATGTCAGCCTGGCTTTTCTGTCAGTAATGCAAAGCCTGCACACGCCGGATAATGTGCGTAATTTGCTACATCAGTCAAAAACTTGGCTTAAAGCGAGCAAGGACTTTATAACCTCAGTCTTAAGGGATGTCATAACCCTAGTGACAGCTCCAAATGCAAACGGTCATTCAGTGTTTGAGAGGCATTAGTTCTGAGACAGGAGACATCTATTTTTCCTCCTCATTGAGACGAGCAGCCGAGCACGGCTAAATTGAGATGAATAGTACTGAATGGCCGGGCAATGTACCTGCTGGTGCGCAGACCTGCATTAAAAATCTCACAAACGTTTATAGAATAGTAAAACTCTGAAGGATAAGCAAATCATAAATTATGCCATCCTCTCTGTAAATGATCTAAAGGGCCTGTCCTGTTCTGTAATTGCAGGGGCTTATGGGAGATTTCCACACACTGGAGATGTTTGCTCATGTAATCTTAACAGCTTGGGAAAGATTTGCACGAGAAAGAAAAAGTGAATATCCTGAATGGTGGACTGTGTATTTTATGCGAAGAGTACTTGAGTGTACCTGTTTTAGGTTTATTTTAATTTTTTTGTTTTCTTCTTGTTCCTTTTGTCACATCGCAGTGAAATGTTTATTTGAAAATACTTCAACATTTTATTTTTCAGTTGTGATAAAAGTTATTCATGTGTTAGGATTCACCAGTGACACTTTGTGAAGATTTTTGGCTGATCCTCATATGGAAAACTTTAAACAAAAAATAAATTACAAAGGTTTGCTGGGATTATTGTAAGGCTCAGATTTTTTTTATACTGTTTACTGTATACTGTGCTCTGTATCCTTCCTGCACCTTAGCACAGCTATACAGTATATCATCCTGTCGTGATTACGCCAAATCAGCGCTTTTATATTTTTGTCTTTCAATTTTATTAAGTTTTTCTATATTTTCATTATTTATCTTTCTTTATCTTGTATTTTTTATTTAATTCTTAATTTATTTCTTATGTATATATTATTTAGGGGGGCACGGTGGCTTAGTGGTTAGCACGTTTGCCTCACACCTCCAGAGTTGGGGGTTCGAGTTCCGCGTCCGCCATGTGTGTGTGGAGTTTGCATGTTCTCCCCATGCCTCGGGGGTTTCCTCCGGGTACTCTGGTTTCCTCCCCCAGTCCAAAGACATGCATGGTAGGTTGATTGGCATCTCTAAATTGTCCGTATTGTGTGTGCGCGTGTGTGCGCGTGTGTGTGTGTGTGCCCTGCGATGGGTTGGCACTCCGTCCAGGGTGTATCCTGCCTTGATGCCCAATGACGCCTGAGATAGGCACAGGCTCCCCGTGACCCGAGAATAGTTCGGATAAGCGGTAGACAATGAATGAATTTTATTTAATTTTTCTGTATTTTCATTATTTATTTTATTTTATCTTATGGACCTCCTGGTGGTCCAGTGGCAGGATCCCATGCTCTCATTGCCGTGGCCCGGGTTAGATTCCCAGGCAGGGTGCTAACCCAGCCAAGAGCGGATAAAAATGGGACAGTTGCGACAGGAAGGGCATCTGGCGTAAAACCTGTGCCAGACCATGCAGATCAAATAATCAGCTAAAAACAGCAGACCCTGCCATTGTGTGGGACAAACACCAGGATAAAAAAAAGTACTTTATCTTATTGTATTTTTTATTTAATTCTTACTTTATTTCTTATATGTATTTGTATACGTTATTATATGTTTTTATGGTTTCTGCTGAAATGCTTTAATTTCTCCTTTGGGATTTTAGTTTTTTTACGTTTTATCTTAACTTAGGTGTAGCATAGTAATACTGAGCTGGATTAATAATTCTTAATAATTATGTCATGGATAGGATAGTAAAAGTGTGGGTGTGTGTATGTGTGTGTGTGTGTGTGTGTGTGTGTGTGTGTGTGATGAAAAGAATGTGACAGCCTATAAAATCTTTTATATAGTCGTTTTAAACACTTTTATTTCTCCTTATTACTATAAAATGAACCATTTCAGCCATGTAAATCTTACATTTAAAGTTCTTCTTCCTGTTCACTGTAATAAACTCCTCTTTATTTCTTCTTTAGTAAAATAAACCCTGCACTTTAATCTACATCTCGTCTTGTTGGGTTTATTTAAGAAATGAAAACATGCAAAGCCTCATAATGAAGTATGATCTTACGCTATATTGACAATGTTATATGAGTAAGGAGTAAAATATAAAACCACATGCTGAAGGCTTCACAAATTGAAGTTGCTTCTTCCTCAAAACAACATGTCCAGAAGTGTTTTATTCCTCTTACATGACAACAAATGACCAGTTATTTTGATCATTTAGTATTTTAAATTAAGGCACCTCAAATTTTTATCTATTATAGTTGCATCTAATGTTGTACTTCCAATGAAAGTTATTTCCTGTTATCATTTATAGTAACTATAAACAATTGTTTGCTCCTCAGAGTCTCAGAGTTTGTTTATCATTAAGCTTTAATTCTATGGAAATAAGTTGTATTAGATTAAATGCATTAACAGAGATTTGTGATTTGAATAAGGATCATATGGCGTGTAAAACTGAAGTGTTATTTTATGTAATTTATTTGTTTCTAATTAATTATAACCAGAAGACTGAGGTTGAAAACAGTTGTGAGTCGTAACAATTAATTAATTAATTAATTAATTATTTAGTTAATGTCTTTTACTGATTTTATCTTTTATTCTAAGGGTTGTTTTTAACCATCAGCATCAGAAGTACTCTTAACAGCTTTACAGAAAAGGATGTGACCTGGTTGTTGCATAAAGCCTCTGCGAAGGCTGCAATTACCAGAGCTGCTCATTTTTCGCCCCCTCTTAAGTCTCAGCTGCACTTTTACTGTTCTCCCTGAATAACTCCCCGGGCAAGAAAGGCAGCTAGTGAGGAAAGCTTGCGTCAGTGCCCAGACCTTTTAGGAGCGAGTGTGAAGTGAAGAAGTGAGTCAGAGATGAGTTGAGCCTTTAATTATGTTTAAAAAGTGGCCATTATTCAGACCTGTAGCTTGTTGTGTGAAGACAAGCCCTAATGAGGTATTATGTATGCAAAAAATGGCACTCTGCTTCGCTTTTCTTTCCCCTCATGCCCTCATCCTGATTGTGATTCATTGAGCTGCTCCTGAGAGGAATGTCAGAAACTCAAGAGCTGTAATGTTTCTTAACAAGACCTGTCAGTCAGGAGACAGAGCTCTTTGCTGTGTCAGTTGATAACAGAGCTTGTTACCTAAAGCCCAGATCAGACCTCTGTGTATGTGTGTGTGCGTGTGTGTGTGTGTGTGTGTGTGTGTGTGTGCGTGTGTGTGTGTGTGTGTGACACATAACATCCTCCACATCTCTCCTCTGCACCATTAATTCTAAAGCAGACAGACGCAGACATAAAGACACCCACATACTGTATCCGACTAAGCATGTTACATTTCTAAGGTCTTGGGGATGTTTTTCCTAACTATATTATTCATATTACATTATTATTTCCATAAAACACACACACACACACACACACACACACACACACACACACACACACACACACACACACACACACACACTGATCAGCCATAACATTATGACCACTGAGAGGTGAAGTGAATAACACTGATTGTGATCTGAACACTGATCTCCTCATCATGGCACCTGTTAGTGGGTGGGATATATTAAGCAGCAAGAGAAAATGTTGTCCTCAAAGTTGATGTGTTAGAAGCAGGAACAGTGGTGAACTGGCGACAGGGTCATGGGTGGCCAAGGCTAACTGATGCACGTGGGGAGCGAAGGCTGGCCCGTTGCTCAAATTGCTGAAGAAGTTAATGCTGGTTCTAGTAGAAAGGTGTCAGAATACACAGTGCATGACAGTTTGTTGCAACTGCATAGCCACAGACCAGTCAGGTTTCCCATGCTGAACCCTGTGCACCATGGAAAGCACCAAGAACTGAGCATCAGAACTGGACCACAGACCATGGAAGAAGGTGGCCTGGTCTGATGAATCACGTTTTCTTTTACATCACGTAGATGGCTGGGTGCGTGTGCATCACTTACCTGGGGAACACATGGCACTGGGATGCAATATGGGAAGAAGGCAAGCAGGCGGAGACAGTGTCATGCTTTGGGCAATATTCTGCTGGGAAACCTTGGGTCCTGCCATTCATGTGGATGTTACTTTGACATGTACCACCTACCTAAGCAGTGCTGCAGGCCATGTACACTCTTTCATGGAAACGGTATTACCTGATGGATGTGGCCTCTTTCAGCAGGATAATGCGCCATGCCACAAAACAAAAATGGTTCAAGAATGGTTTGATGAGCACAGCGAGTTTGAGATGTTGACTCCAAATTCCCCAGATCTCAATCCAAACGAGCATCTGTGGGATGTGCTGAACAAGCAAGTCTGAAACATGGAGGCCCCACCTCGCAACTTACAGGACTTAAAGGATCTGCTGCTAACATCTTGGTGCCAGATTCCACAGCACACCTTCAGGGATCTAGTGGAGTCCATGCCTCGACGGGTCAGGGCTGTTTTGAGGCAGATGGTCATAATGTTATGGCTGATCAGTATATATACATATATACATATATATGCTTTTCACTTCCCAGGCAGCAGAATAAAATGATTACATTTTTTTGATAATATCTTACCATACACTTTTACCCATTTTGCATAGTATTGGTTCAAATATTTTCGAAATGGAAGTATAAGCTGTATTCTAGTTGATGATGAATTTGATGCCTGCTAACTGAAATGTGTGTTGAAAAATAAATCACACAATCACACGAGAGATCATTTAAAAAATGTCCACCGGAGTGTCATCAGTCATCTTGGAATTTTTTTTCCAAAAAAAATGGGCTCCGCCCATTTTTCACTACGTAAGTGTTGAGTACATGTTGAATAAGTGAATCATCCAGGTACTTTAAGTGCACGTCTTCTTCTTCTTTTCAGTGTGAACACACTTGTCACACTATTTATGCTACACTGCATGTGATTTGGGACACATCTCCTCTATACACTTGTATATACCTCACATTAGGTTTAATCAGCTCTCGAGCCTCTAAGACTGTATATTACTGCATCATTTTATCTTAAATAAATCATTGTATAAAACATATGATGTCAGAGTTGGATTGTAATCACATAACAAATTAAACCAAATGACTGATCACAGATCAGGTGCACTTAATACATTAATCTATAGATCTCTTTATAGCTATGTAAGTATTTTTCTTCTGAAGTACTTTACTAGTATCCACCAAATCTGTCAGCCACACAACCCCACACACACACACACACACACACACGCACACTCACATGCACACACACACATACACACACACACACACACACACAAACAGGATTAGAAATAGGCACACACAATCCCATAAACAGAAACAAGCAGTGGAAATGAAGGGGGTGGCTGCTTTCTGACTCAGACTACAGCAAAATCACACATCTATCAAGTAGCGGCTAATAAAAAGACAGCAAATGGAGAGGATGGGGATTGGGGGTGGAGGGGAACAACGGGGGGTGGCTGAACAAAGCGTGAGAGGATTTCTGAGGCTGATGCGTGGGTGTGCTGTCTCTCACTCCTAGCTTTTTCTCTGTACATATGACTCAGTCAGACTGAAGCTTAAACACACCTTCAGGAGGAACATTAGCCTTGCACACATCACAGAGCTTCCAAGTTAACGCTCTAAAGTTAAAAGCCAACAGCAAAAAATGTACTGGAGAGAGAGAGAGAGAGAGATGGAGAAGAAAAGCAGGATTACTGACATCCTACATTAATGCAATTCAATACATATTCTATGTAACATGTGCAGGAATTGTTTGCTTTGATTTTTATACAGCAGAATCCAGTTCTTTAACTAATTCTCATTTTATGTCACTATTTTATGTCATTAGTACCATAAGGATCTGTAATAACTTGTTTAAAATAATAAACTGATGTAATAATGCTGTTATGGAACTAAGAAAAACCTGAACTTATTCATATGGTGAAGTTTTCTGTAACAAGAGTCTCTAGTGTCAGTTCTTTGTATCAGTCAGTAGGTTTTCTTCCGCCGGAAAGTTTACGTTTTTTCTCCCACTGTATCACACATCTCTGTCAAAAGGCCGTCATGTTTTACTTCTTAAACAATGTTGTTGTTATTGTCCTTTAGCTTCTCCCTGGTTGGGGTCACCACAGAGGATCATCTGAGCTGCATGTTTGATTTTGGCACAGATTTTACACCTTCCTAGATAAGATGCCCTTCTTGTCATAACCCTTCCATTTTATCTGGGCTTGAGATTTAACCCCACAGTAGCTGGGTTGGTTCCCTGCCTGTGGATCGAATGTGTAGGATCTTGCCAGTGGAGTACTAGGGACTTTAGTCCTTAAATAATAAATCTTTATTTAATCCTGAAACAAAATCAGGTAGACAGTAATAATCATTTATAAGACAAAATTATAGTTTTCTCATGAATTGTCACCATAATGACAGCTCAGATGATGGGTATGAGCTTCCATGCTGCACCCTCTCACTTCCAGAATCAACTGTACACATATTTTTTAATTTAATTTTGCAATGATTTTTGATTTATTTATGTTGTTATAAATACCTTGTCACATTTATTTATAGTACAGCCTATTATTTATTATCATTAACCAATTAATGCAATAATATAAATCATGTAAATCATGTCCTGAATCTGCTATGCATAAATACATTTTATTTTATTTTAATAACTGGTTGACTAATAAATAATTAATACTCTTCTCACCCTCTACGGATTACTCATGCATAGATCACAGACTAGACCAAGCTCTTTGTATGCACTTGAGAGCAACTACCATTTCCACATTTGTAGCGGTTCTGCTTCAGCATTATCCAGGAACTGATCCATCCGCTTTAATGTTTCCTCATGGGGCTCGAGGGGGTTCAGAGTGCGACGTGTGCAAGCCGACCGTTCACAAACTGCTGCAGCGGTACTGATTCTCTCCCAGTGTTTAGCTTCAGGGATGAGCCTGAGTGAGGGCAGAGTCAGATCGATAAGTAAGAAGCGTGATAGGGTAGTGTGGGGCACGGGGCTAATGGGAATAGAAGACCATCTCCTAGCCTTCGTGCACCTCCGACTGAAATGAGCAGGAGGCCTGAGGGAAGCACTTAGGAGTAAAGCATAGCGCAGACTGTACAGTATTTCTGGAAGAGAGAGAAATATAACGACATAAAGGCAAAATGATAGGCAAAATAATGACGTTCCTTATATTACTTCCATTTTTTTTTTTACAGGTCAACTTCTTTTAGTATTGTATTGAGGGCATGTTCTAGCAGAGAGTCATTACAAGCAGTTACATCGTTTCATTGCTCAAAATTGCATAGCAACCTCTCATGTTTTATCTGAACAGGAATTTGTCTTGCCAGTGTACAACTGCAATCAAGCACTTTACATAAAACAGCTGGCAAACTTCCTCCTCAATTACATGTGCAAATGATTTCCATAAACAGCTGTGATCAAAGCGGGTATGAATTATTAATTCACGGGCCCTGAAGGTGTAAGTGGTATCTTGAATAGTAATTTTGGAAATTGTACCCAGTTTGCTAATAAAAAGCGGGCATTTCTACTTAAGCGCCTCCTCAGCATGTGGGCCTGTGAATAATCATAATATTTTGATCTTATATGAAGAACTAAAACATTATTTATACTTTTTTTTCCTTCTCTTTTTGATTATTAATATTTTTGATTACATTTGAAATTTTTCATATTTTGGATTTTTTTTTTTTTATTGAGGAGATGGTGGCATGATGTTGGCAATTTTTTTATTTTTTTTAATCTTTGCTGATAAGAGCTCACAGGGAGGCTACAGTGGCTCAAATAACTCTTCTTTACAACCGGGGTGAGCAGCATCTCAGAATGCACAGTTTATGAAAACTTGGGCTAAACAAACACAACACATTCCACTCCTGTGAAACCAGACATTGCAAAAGAACATGGTCTGAACTTTTTCCAGTCTTAACCTGTCCAGTTTTGGTGAGTGTGTTTATATCCACAGCTATGACACCTTACCTGTGTTGCAATTTGTTGCAACTTAATTAGTGTAATTTTTAATTAGACACCGAAGCATCACTCATGCTTACTTTTTTTCACACCTGTTCTTCTCTTCTGCTGAAAATGTCTAATTTATCAACCTACATACATTCTTACACTACTGATAGATCAGATCAAGTGAGAATTTTTTTGGTTTTCTTTAATTGCAGGTACAGTGGATGTGAAGTCAATTCTCCCTTGTGGCTCTGGTTTAAGACACTCTCTGTAACAGAAACTAATTAGCACTAACAAGCTCCCTTATGTGCTTTTTTTGCTCTGTGCTGCCATTGTTCTCAGTGCTAGAAAGACGCATAGAACAGCAAATCAGTGGATAATGTTTAGTAGGCTGTCTTAAAAATAGGGGTGTTAATGCACCAGTGAAGGACTATTAAGTCAGGATAATTTTGGTGACACTCCCTGCTGCTTAAACGCCCACTCTCGCTCAGTTCCCCAGAGTCAGTTGTAGCACGTTCTGCTCTGAAGAAAGAACCCAGGAAGTCACAAAGCCACAACAACTACAGTTAGTATACAGTATAGAGAGTTTCTTTATTAGGAAACATTCTAAGTAAAACATTTTTTTCAGAAGCGAGGAACAACTTATTAGATTATTGAAGCATTGAACCTTCTGGGAAGTGTACACTCAAAGATTTCTAGAGTTCTACTTGGAACCCTTAGGTGGTTCTAGATACTTAAATGGGTTCTATGTGGAACCCTCTGTGGTTTGTGTACTCTTACTGAGGTTTTTCATGGAACCTGTTGGTGAGTGTGTACTTTGTGGATACGTTCCACATATTTAGATGGGGTTCTACAAGAAACTATTGGTAAGAGGTGTTTAGACAAGGGTAAGGTTCTACTTAGATCCAAGTAACAGGTCTATAATCTTAAAAAGGAACATTGCTTTGGAACCATTTGTGAATGTACATCCATAAAAATGTCTGAAATCTGTAGAAGCCAATTTTTAAAATCGTAGCACATTAGAAAATCATTTGTTGGAAAACTAACAGAAAATACATAAAAGCAATAAAACATTAACAATAAACCTGATATCTTCTGATTTTCTTTTTAAAGATACATCTCTATACTTGTGCCTAAGCGTCAGAATGGAAGTGTGCACTCAGCAGCTCTGTCCACTGCAAAATACAACATCCACACCAAACAAAAAGTGGTCAGCAAAATTCATCATCAGACTCAGACATTGGCAGGCTGATTTATCTGAAGTCCTGGCAACCAGACAAAAGCCTCGCAGTCTCTCACTTTTTTTCTTTTAATCTGGGGAATTGTGGATAAGTGTGCAGGTGGCTGAATTAATAACACACTCTCTGCTGACAACAAGGATGCAGGGAGGCGTCCTGGAGAAAGTATGTATGAAATATACTGTACTAGTAACCAAAGAAACCAAAGCTGTATAATTATGTAATAATAACATATGATTAATTAAATGAAATTCTAAATACCACTTTTTCACCCACACAACCCCCTCAATCCATCGTCCGAAAAGTGCCATGTCCATGTTGATGTTATGTCTACTTTCTTGTCTTGTCTGTTGTTTTGTCTCAACCTTCGAAAAACAAAGTACAGCACCCTCACGAATATGACTGAAGTAAAATAAATAAAGTTTTAATAGTCCCCCAAGAGGTGGGAGGGATGTCAGGGGGAGGGGTTTAGTTGGTGGGCAAAAAAGTAGCAGCAAGTTTCTATATATTGTGTACTGTATATAGAGTGAAGTTGCTTTCGGCTGGTCCCTGTTCGGGGTCGCCACAGAGGACCAACTGGTCCGCACAACAACTTGGCAAATGTTTTACGCCGGATGCCCTTCCTGACGCAACCCTCCCATTTTTCCGGGCTTGGGACCGGCACTGCATCCAGTGGCTGGAAATCGAACCTGGGCCGGCCGCATGATAGACGAGAAACCTACCACTGAGCCACCACTGCCCTTGTACTGTATATAGAGTACCAGAGCGTTTTTGGAGTCTTGAATCTGATTGGTTGTTTATAACAGGAGCTCTGAAAGTTGTAAGGTTTATATGAAGATACATATTTAAAGGGTTTTATAGTAAAAGCTTTCACATTTACAGGAACTGTGTATCAGGCTTTACCAATATCATTTAAGCCACAAAATGTTTTCCCTATTGTGGTTAGTGTCTGAAAAATATCCAGTCTAGGTTTTTGATTTGAGACCCAGTTCTTGATACCAACATTGTATAGTTAACATCTCGCTGCTGCACAGTGACAAATATGCAAATATGAGTTCCAAAATAGCTGCCTTGAAATCGATAAACATTGACATAGAAACCTGATGGACATGGTTTCAGCTCTGACAAAATCATCTATAAGATTTAATCCCCCAGATGCACAAAAGATGAGTACACAGTCGAGTATGCGAACAGAGCCGTTTGTATTGTTGTATTTACTATGCCCTAGTCAGTATATAGTGCATTATTTATGTAATACGCTATTTTTGTAGTGTAGTCAATGAAGCTCACCCGGCACTTCCTACACTATTTGTTTCACCATTAAGTTACGTAGCCTTTATTTGTCACATATACATTACTGCACAGTGAAATTTGTTCTTCGCATATCCCATCCTTGGAGGGTTAGGGGTCAGATTACAGGGTCAGGGCCTTGCTTAAGGGCCTAACGGTGGCAGCTTGGCAGTGCTGGCGCTTGAACCCTGATCTTCCGATCAACAATTACTTGAGCTACCACAGCCAAAAACCTACCCTGAAAGTTCGTACTCTTAGTACCATGATAGTACAAATTGTGTATCCATGCAGGCAGCATCACTTTTACATGAAATACATTTATGTTGCTCTCTAAAATTTTTCCAAAAGAGCTGACTTCAACCAAAAAATCAACCAAAAAACAAAAGAACATGCCACAGCTTGCTAATATACAGCTGTGTTACGAGCGAGCTGGAGGGATGAGGAATAAATCAAACTGAACTTCACAGCTGCACGTGTGCTGTGACGCAAATAGTCCATAAGAACAGAAGAAGATTCATGGCATGTCAGACTTGTATGCTTGGCTTATAATTCATTAGAACGACACACTTCAGGCCTTCCTTGTGTTATTAGAAACACTGTCTATCATTGTATTGTTGTGTTACTCACTAACGTGAATCTGAACCTGCTACATCATCCACTACATACTTACATACATGCATAATATGACATTATATCACTTTTTTCACATAGAGGAACTTATAGTGTCGTAAGTTTTATTTCCCGGTGCTGAGCTCTTCACATAATAATAGCTACACATAATGTATTTTTTCTGTCTTTCTCTGAAAAACATGTTTGATTTTCCTTTAATTTGATCCATCCTCCAAACTGAATGTCTGAAAAAAAATCTAAAGGCTGTTCAGAAAAAAAAAATTCTTTCAAACGTCCTTCAGCTATGAATTAAATGGCCTTGCTGATGATAAAGCGATGACGCTGTTCTGGTCTTCTGCCAGATCTCCATTATAATTGCAGTTTATCATAAGGTCGCAAAACTCCGTACATCTTCCCACCATCCAACGTCTTGTTCTTAGACAAAGGTGACTCGCAAAACTTTACTCGAACTTTTCTAAAAAGAAAATGTAGCTTTTGTTCTGCAGAACTTATGATTCAAGTGACTGGAATACAAATGTGTTATAATTGTGACTTCTGGAATGCAGGCTAGGAAATTAAAAGTGCATTAGAAAGTGATTATTACCTGCTGGCGAAATAATCATCACAAATGAGACTTTTTCAAAAGAACAAGACTTGTTTATATAATTTGAGATGAGTCATTTAGGATAAAATCCATGAGGCTATAGTATAGTAATAATTTCAACATAAAGGGTCAGAAAATAAAAAACAAAACAAACAAACAAAAAAAACTATACTTCAGACAGTCCAAAAATTGAACTCTGATATTTTTACTATAATTATACATCAGATATTATACAGATATAAATACATTAATACAGTAAGACAGTTTCACCCTGCTGAATTGAAACAAGTCACATCTCTCCTCACACACAGATCAATACAGTGTGCACACACTGTTCTCTCTGCCCTCATTAATCAAGAACTGGAACTTCCACTTTTTTTTTTGTACGTTACTCATATTGCGCTTCTTTCATATTGATCAGATTTAGACTCTACATATTTATTACTGGATCTCTATAAACCCATCTCACTGTACCTTGCTGACCTATTTATTGCTTAATCTGCATTTTTCCACTACTGCTGTTGTACATTTTGCTGCACTAGTACTTGTACTCTGTATCTTCTTCTTCTTCTTTCGGCTTCTCCCTTCAGGGGTCGCCACAGCGAATCATCTCTCTCCACCTATCCCTATCTTCTGCATCCTCAACACTTGCACCCACTAGCTTCATATCCTCATTAATTCCATCCATATACCTCCTCTTTGGCCTTCCTCTTTGCCTCCTGCCTGGCAGCTCCCTGTCCAACATTCTCCTACCAATATACTCACTCTCCCTCCTCTGAACATGTCCAAACCATCTTAATCTGGCCTCCCTAACTTTGTCCCCCAAACATCCAACATGAGCTGTCCCTCTGATGTACTCGTTCCTAATCCTGTCCAACCTTGTCACTCCCAAAGAGAACCTCAACATCTTCAGCTCTGCTACCTCTAGCTCTGACTCCTGTCTCTTCCTCAGTGACACTGTCTCTAAACCATACAGCATGGCCGGTCTCACCACTGTCCTGTACACCTTCCCCTTGATTCTCGCTGATATTTTCTGATCACACAGAACTCCCGACACCTTTCTCCACCCATTCCAACCTGCCTGCACTCGCTTCTTTACCTCTTTCCCACACTCTCCATTACTCTGGACTGTTGACCCCAAGTACTTAAACTCCTGTACCTTCTTCACCTCTTCACCCTGTAACCTTACTGTTTCACTTCCCTCCCTTTCATTCACACACATGTACTCAGTCTTACTACGACTGACTTTCATCCCTCCTCTCTCCAGCGCAAACCTCCACCTCTCCAGGTTTTCCTCCACCTGCTCCCTGCTCTCACTACAGATCACAATGTCATCTGCAAACATCATTGTCCGAGGAGACTCCTGTCTGACCTCCTCTGACAACTGGTCCATCACTATAGCAAACAGGAAGGGGCTCAGAGCCGATCCCTGATGCAGTCCCACCTCCACATTGAACTCCTCTGTCTGACCTACAGCACACCTCACCACTGTCCTGCTCCTCTCATACATGTCCTGCACCACTCTGACATACTTCTCTGCTACTCCTGACTTCCTCATACAGTACCACAGCTCTTCTCTTGGCACCCTGTCATACACTTTCTCCAAGTCTACAAACACACAGTGCAACTCCCTCTGACCATCCCTATACTTCTCCATCAAAATTCTCGTAGCAAAAACTGCATCTGTTGTGCTCTTTCTGGGCATGAAGCCATACTGCTGCTCACAAATTTCCACAACCTTCCTTAACCTAGCTTCCACTACTCTTTCCCATACCTTCATTGTATGGCTCATCAACTTTATCCCCCTATAGTTACTGCAACTCTGCACGTCACCCTTATTCTTAAAGATCGGCACTAACACACTTCTTCTCCATTCCTCAGGCATCCTCTCACTCTCTAAAACCCTGTTGAACAAACTAGCTAAAAATTCCACTGCTGCCTCTCCCAGACACTTCCAGACCTCCACCGGGATGTCATCAGGACCAACTGCCTTCCCACTTTTCATCCTCTTCAAAGCCTTCCTGACTTCATCCTTTCTAATCTTATCTACTTTCTGTTCCACAGAGTTCACCCCTTCTACTCTTTTTTCCCTCTCATTTTCCTCATTCATCAGCTCCTCAAAGTATTCCTTCCATCTCCTCTGTACACTCTCCTCACTTGTGAGCACCCTTCCATCTCTATCCTTAATAACTCTAACTTGCTGCACATCCTTCCCATCTCAATCCCTCTGCCTAGCTAACCTGTACAAGTCCTTCTCTCCTTCTCTAGTGTCTAACCTAGTGTACAACTCGTCATATGCCTTCTGCTTGGCCTTAGACACCTCCCTCTTCACTCTGCGCTGTAACTCCTTGTATTCCTGTCTATTCTCTTCAGTCCTGTCCATGTCCCACTTCTTCTTGGCTAACCTCTTCCTCTGGATACTATCCTGAACTTCCTCATTCCACCACCAAGTCTCCTTATCTTCTTTCCTCCTTCCAGATGACACACCCAGCACCTTTCTCCCTGTCTCCCTGATCACTTCTGCTGTAGTTTCCCAGTCATCTGGCAGCACTACCTGACCACCCAGAGCCTGCCTCAACTTCTGTCTAAATTCCTCACAACATTCCTCCTTTTTCAGCTTCCACCACTTGGTTTTCTTCTCTATCTCTGACCTCTTCTTCTTACAGACCATCAGAGTCATCCTACACACCACCATCCTATGCTGTCTGGCTACACTCTCTCCCACTACCACTTTACAGTCACTAATCTCTTTCAGATTGCCTCTTCTACATAGGATGTAGTCTACCTGTGTGCTCCTACCTCCACTCTTGTAAGTCACTCTATGCTCCTCCCCCTTCTGAAAATAAGTGTTAACCACACCCATGTCCATCCTCTTAGCAAAGTCCACTACCATCTGTCCTTCAAGGTTCCTTTCCTTAACTCCAAACTTGCCCATCACCTCCTCATCACCTGTGTTCCCCTCGCCAACATGTCCATTAAAATCCGCTCCTATCACCACTCTCTCACCCGTGGGAATACTCTCCATCACCTCATCTAATTCACTCCAGAATCTCTCTTTCTCCTCTAACTCACAACCTACCTGTGGGGCATAACCACTAACAACATTCAACATCACCCCTTCAATCTCTAACTTCAGACTCATCACCCTGTCTGACACTCTCTTCACCTCCAGGACATTCCTCACAAACTCCTCCTTCAGGACCACACCTACCCCATTTCTCTTACTATCCACACCATAATAAAACAGCTTGAATCCTGCTCCTATACTACGAGCCTTGATATAAACAAAAGGTTTAATAAAACTCTTCTCATATTTTCCATGAAATGATTTGCTAATATGATAGAGACTGTATGTGTAAATCCTAGTGATGCCATGGCAACACTGTCCTCTCTCATCTCTCAGTGCTAAAAGATGTAGCAGCTTCATTTTTCTTCTTTGAAGTACTCTCAAGTGGCAGCAGGAGACCCAGATAGAGTTTGGATTCATTTGTTTATTTTAAAGTTCACTTTTAAGATTCGGGTATATAGTTTATTTTCAATTCATTTCATGGATAAGGTGTTAATAGCACCTGCATCAGCAGTAAACTCAATTAAAATAATACTTCCTCTCCAAATGTTTTTTTCTTTTTAAAGTGACTTCACCGATAAACCCAGCGACTTTGTTGTCTGAGCGATTTTGTTTTCCAGATCTGTGGCACGGATAAATGAATTTCATTCTCATGCTCGGCTTTGTTATCTGTTACGATACCCCTTAGTGTCAAGAAGAGCATGGGTTAGCATTTTTGTGGCCTCGCGCTCGAAAAGCTCGGCATTAATCTATAATTAACTTCAACCTAGCAGAGAGAAAATGTGCAAACTCGCAAAGAAGAATTTGATCACTGCCATATCGAAATGTAAATTTGCTCAGTTTTCGGTCTCCTTTAAATGCCGCTTGCAGAAGAACGACTTCAGAACATTTCTCTCGGTTCACCTCTAAGGAGAAGATATAAAACTACAAAGCGGGCTTGATCTAAATGAGATTTTCACTATTTATGAGCTCAGGGGGTGTACCATTGAGCCAGCACATATATTCATCTCAGTATACTCAATAGACAGATTTATAATCAGGAACTATTAACGTTGGAAGATAGATCATCTCAGAGATAAAACTACTAATTTAAAGATTTTAATGAGAATTAAATACATAGAGCTGCCTAGTAAAGCAATTAAAAACAACTTGCTCTCATCTGTAACGCTGTAAGATGAGCATGTGGTATATTAGCAACATAAATTACTTTATAGTACCGCAGAGAAGCAGAGGTCTGGAGGAACTGCTGCATCAGTAAAGGATTGCAGTAATGGCTTAAAGATCTTTGAGCAAATTCCAACTCATGAAGACAACTTTTTCACTGCAAACCATCTTCAGTGACTTCTCTCATTTCCTTTCAGCTATATATCTCCAAAACCTCAAAACTGATTCAATTCAATTTAATTCAATTCAATTCAAACTTTATTTATATAGCACCTAACAACTACCACGTAGAACCTAGGTGCTGAACAAAGTGCAAAATAAAATTAGAGATATCATAAAAGTAAGCAGACCCTCTACTACAAAACAAAGGTTTTGGTGAATAAATACGTCATGTAGTAAGCTTGGAACCCATCAGAAAATTCTGACCAAAATTCTTAGTTTTTTTTAAGCTACTATCATAGAACCATCATATCATAGTATCATAAAAGTTTGTGGCTCATTCTTTCCTAATGTGGTAGCTTAGTGGTTAAGGCTCTGGACTGCAGTTCAGAAGGTTGTGAGTTTGAATCCCAGAACCACCAAGCTGCCACTGCTTGGTGCTTGAGTAAGGCCCTTAACCCTCACTTTCTCAGTTGTATAAAATGTGATAAATGTAAGTTGCTCTGGATAAGGGTGTCTGCCAAATGCCATAAATATAAATGTCTTAAACTGTTGGAAGCACACAGCTGTATAGCATATTGGCCATATCGTAAACCTTGACATCTCTCATTTAAGAACCCTAAAATATATTTCAATAAAAAGATATAGAAACTTTTTATTTATTTTATAATCTTAACCAGACTTCCTGCATCTTCATGCAAATATGTTTATTAAAGTCACTGATATAGATCATATCTGTATCTGTTCGAATATTCGTTTCTGTTTCTGTATTTTGATCTCTATTTGAACCCAAACAGATGTGGCCTAAACCCCTGAAATTTTGTTATGGTAAAGCATGATGTATGGATTCTGGCTCCTCATCGACATCACTTGAGTTCATGATTGGTCTCAACTAGTATTGTTATTATTTTTGTTTCTACCTGTAGATGATATTTTATAAAACATTTATTTGGTTCTGTTTTTAATTTAAAAGCACTGCCACCCTAATCAGGCATTTACTAAGGATGAATACACGTATGCTGTAAATGCATCAAATGTGAGTGAACAGGGTCATTGTTTGTCCTGTGACCTTCATATCTGACCACTAACTCAACTTTAGGGATAGGTAATGTTTTAGTAAAATGATGAGATGTTTGGGAAACCGAACAGACCTGAATGGAATTATGTATATTCTTCATGTATATGCTAGTAACCTTGAGTGACTTTTACCTCAGATGATGAGACAGAAACTGCTATTTATGTTGGTGTTAATCAAAATGAGAAGACATTTCCTGTTTTAAACTTTATTTACATGTTTTTCCTGAACATTTTCTGTACATTAAATGGAGGTGAAATCAATAATGATCAGCATGTTGCCGACTTTGAGCAAATTTCTCTTGTTTCTTATGCTTTAGATATGTGCAAAAGGAAAACATATGACCCTGTAGATTTCAGCTTTTCCTACCGTGTAGCAGAAAATGTCAAAATCTGACCATATGAATGGATTACCCAGGCCACCACACCCAACGTGTCTTCCCTGGACTAGCAGAAAAATACATTTTTAATACATGAGCAATAGTTTAAGATGTTCTCCTTTCTCCACAAGCATGAGTTTATCCAAGGGTCACTTGACATCGAGTAATTCAGAGGTTCAATTAAATTTCAATTTCAATCTGCCTCGCTGAAGGACAACCATGAATGAAAACAATTAGTGCAAAAATGCAGGCTGAGCTCCGTATCACATATATAATGTAACCCTCCGTGTGGCAGTGTTATTAAAAGTGGACAGATGGTTGAATACCACCATGCTTGTCTCTTTTATGGTTTTTGCTTATATAAATATTACCCTATGCGATCTCTGATCTTCACAGGCCCATATGAATGGCAGTTAGTCACAGATGCGTTCTTGCTATGAATAGTGACTGTACTGCCTTGTGAACTTCACTCTTGTTTTCTGAATATTTCTGAGAGAGAATGACAGACAGTGTGTGGCAGATGGCTGAGGACGTGTGAGCTTTTATATGTAGCCAAAGATGTGCATTTGAGCATCTCTGATCAACAAACAAGAAGAAACATTTTGTGTTTTTTAATTGTGCATAAATGGAGCAGATGTTTTAAAAGCCATTTTTTATTTGTTTTAGTTATCAGCGTTATGCAATCTGAGCTTAGCAGCTCATCTGTGTTCTTTCGGGAAGGATGGAAGAACATCAGAGAGAGAGAGAGAGAGAGAGAGAGAGAGAGAGAGAGAGAGAGAGAGAGTTCAGTAAGTGTGCAAAATAAGATTAGCTGGTGAAATTGGCCAACAGGCAAACTCAAGCGAATTTAAAAAGTGTGATTAAAACAAAAACATAGAATCACATGCAGAATCACAACAACCAAGGCCAGAGGGAAAGCCATTATACTAGCTTTAATATCCTCATATAATATCTGTGTGTTGTAAAGGCAACTTTCCCATGCGTGTCATGAGATTAGCAGAGCCAGTGCCTCTATGCTCTTAGAAAAAAGGGTCAGATCTATAAAGGCTCTACGTGTAACCCGACAACAGAGTGCTGAAGTAAAGAACCCTCAGCTGTACAAAGAATGCTTTTTCAGTGTGAGGGTCATATCACTCCAGCAGAGTCGAGAGCACGCTCGGATGAACTGCCCACACTAAGATCGACTCAGGGGTTTGACTGACAGGAGTATTTATCCTGGCAGAGGATATTAATCTGTGAGACAGGGAGATAGGAGTTAGTCAATATACACACTCCTCATTACTGAGCCCAGAGAGGAGCAGCTGTCTCCACTGCTATTTCACTGTCTGCTTATTGGAAGAAACTATAAACTGCCTGGCGATTAAAATGACAGAGTAATTGTCTGACTATTAAGTCAGGAATTAAACACGACATGTGCCGTTATATGAAAATAATAAAGAAGGTGGTGTGATGCGGAGTTCAGGATTGAGAAAATTTCTGAATCAAGTTCAGTTGAATCAAATTCAGTCTTGAGAGAATTTCTGTCTTGAAATGGATTTGTCTTATTTGACTTATTTTAATTGGTCTGTAACACAGAGAACTTTCTTGTTTCTCTGTAACATGACAAGCTGGACCTCTTTTTTCTTATTCATTTTAACAGAGAGTAAAAATGACAGGACGGCCTCGGGACATGCTGTTATTGGAAAATAATCATTTTTACACATTGTTAATTATCCTTTTTTTTTTTTTTTGCCACCACATCGTGTAAAATATCACAGACAAACTTCCAGCATCTGTTTACAGGCTATATAAATGGTTCTATATCTGAAGTTGCACTTTAGTTAATATATTTTTATGATTTAAGCAGTAATGCTACTCACGGATGTAGTAATCATTTCTAATGTTATATACTCCAATTCCTCTGCACTAGTTTTACAGTAACATGACCTTTTTCCTACCAGAAATATGTTTATTCAAAATGTCAGTGTAAAAATAAAGGAAAGAAAAATGAGCCAACAATAAAACCTTTGCATGAAAAATAAATGCTAGCATACAAGGCTGTGTGTTGGTGTTCAGCTCCACTTGGCTGTGTGCATGTAAATCAGGAGGTGTGTGAGGTACATGCTGCACCTCGTGCTGTAATGAAGGCATAATTCTTTTTCTCTCTGTGGAAACGGCATTATTTTCCTCACGCTGCTGTCTTGTTAGCGACGTGCATGTCTTATTGCTTTCCATCCTCTGAGTCACTTCCATCATTCCCCGAAAGGAATTAGTAAAAGGAGAACAGCATCATGTTGAGAATGTTATTTTGCAAGCTTATTACATATAAACTTCTCCCTAATAAAATCACTGCAATCAAGATTTCTTTTATTGCTTTGATTATCAAGCCAGCGGTGAGTAATCAGAGCCTTGTTTATTTATTTATTTCTGTATGTGTGCTACAGTGAACTGAAGACTTTGGGCACTGTATTTTTTAATCATCATCATCAACTCGAGAAATGTTTCAAACCCAATCTATATATGTGTGATTACCACAAAATAGCAAAACACAAACAGAAATGTTTCCCACTTCGGGTATAAATCCTAACCCAGATATTTAGAGCACTAAACAGGGAGAGATAGTGGTCTTTAATAACAACTGTGACAACAAATACAATAACAATGACAAAAAAGATAATAATAATAACTATAACAATGACAACTGTGAAAGTAACATAAATGGCAGCTACTGTTGACAAAGACAACAGACAACAACAATGACCACAATGACAATAGCTACAGCAACAATGACAACTATGACAGAAACACCAATGACAGCTATGTGTCAAGTCAAGTCAAGAAGCTTTTATTGTCATTTCAACCATATATAGCTGACGCAGTACACAGTGAAATGAAACAACGTTTCTCCAGGACCCTGGTGCAACAAAAAACAACACAGTGCTAAGGACTTAAAGTAAGTTGTCCTAACCACAAAACGTGCAACCAAGTACAAACAGTGCAAGACAAAAAAGACACAGCAAACAAACAATACAAAACAAAATGGTACAGGATAGATACACAAAATACACAAAATAGAGCTGACCAGTATATATTTTGTATAATATGTTATACAGTACAATGTGCAAAAATAAGAGTGTGTGACATAGAAAACAATGACCACAACTATAATAATTACTACAATAATGACAACTATGACAACAATGCCAGTGACCACTAGACTATGACAACAGACAATAATGATCACTAATGACAACAATTATTGCAATGATGACAATTGTGACAGTAACACTAATGACAGCTATGACATTAACAACACTTATCGCAATTACAATTACTACAACAATGACAACTATAACAGTAACATCAATGACAGCTATGACTTTAGCAACAATGATCACAATTACAACAATTACTACAACACTGACAATGCTGACAACACCAATGACAGCTATGACTATAACAACAATGATCACAGTGACAACTATTACTACAACAATGATGACTATAACAGTAACATCAATGGCAGCTATGACTATAACAACAATGATCACAATGACAACAATTACTACATTGCGGACAAATATGACAGTAATACCAATGAGAGCTATGACTGTAACAACAATCACAATAACAACCTTTACTACAACGATGACAACTAAGACAGTAACACCAATGACAGCTATGACTGTAACAACAATCACAATAACAACTTTTACTACACCGATGACAACTAAGAGAGTAACATTAATGAAAACAGACAACAACAATAACCACAATAGCTACAGCAATGAAGATAACTATGACAGTAACACTAATGAAAGCTATGACTGTAACAACAATGATCACAATGACAACAATTACTACAACGAGGACAACTATGACAGCAACTACATACAACAGTAACCTCAACAACATAAGAAGCATTTCACTACATTTCCTACTGTGTAGGGTTCTGTATTAGTGACAACAAACAATGATCCCAGTGTAATTACACCAATATAAAATTATTATTTATGGCATACTACAGTTTGGATAAAAGCTCAAAACTGGTCAGAAGGTGTATGTGATGTTTGTATAACAACATGGCTTGGGCTGTAGTAACATATGATGTTATCTTTTCTACAATGTTAGCGTTGCTACAATAACAGCTCATATACAGGGACTTGTACAATCTAGCCATGGGGGTCACAGTCCAGTGACTTCTGTGCCGGTCCCAAGCCCGGATAAATAGAGAGGGTTGCGTCAGGAAGGGCATCCGGCGTAAAACATTGCCAAATTTAACCATGCGAATCATCAGTACGAATTTCATACCGGATCGGTCGAGGCCCGGGTTAACAACGACCGCCATCGGCGCCGTTGACCTACAGGGCGCCGGTGGAAATTGGGCTACTGTTGGTCGAAGAAGTAGAGGAGGGAGGAGAGTGCACAGACAGAGAGAGAAGAGGAAAGGTAAGAGTGTAGGACTGAGAATAGGAACTCTGAATGTTGGTACTATGACAGGGAAAGGTAGAGAGCTGGCTGATATGATGGAGAGAAGGAAGGTGGATATACTGTGTGTACAGGAGACCAGGTGGAAGGGTAGCAAGGCTCGTAGTATAGGAGCAGGATTCAAGCTGTTTTATTATGGTGTGGATAGTAAGAGAAATGGGGTAGGTGTGGTCCTGAAAGAGGAGTTTGTGAGGAATGTTCTGGAGGTGAAGAGAGTGTCAGACAGGGTGATGAGTCTGAAGTTAGAGATTGAAGGGGTGATGTTGAATGTTGTTAGTGGTTATGCCCCACAGGTAGGTTGTGAGTTAGAGGAGAAAGAGAGATTCTGGAGTGAATTAGATGAGGTGATGGAGAGTATTCCCACGGGTGAGAGAGTGGTGATAGGAGCGGATTTTAATGGACATGTTGGCGAGGGGAACACAGGTGATGAGGAGGTGATGGGCAAGTTTGGAGTTAAGGAAAGGAACCTTGAAGGACAGATGGTAATGGACTTTGCTAAGAGGATGGACATGGGTGTGGTTAACACTTATTTTCAGAAGAGGGAGGAGCATAGAGTGACTTACAAGAGTGGAGGTAGGAGAACACAGGTAGACTACATCCTATGTAGAAGAGGCAATCTGAAAGAGATTAGTGACTGTAAAGTGGTAGTGGGAGAGATTGTAGCCAGACAGCATAGGATGGTGGTGTGTAGGATGACTTTGATGGTCTGTAAGACGAAGAGGTCAAAGATAGAGAAGAAAACCAAGTGGTGGAAGCTGAAAAAGGAGGAATGTTGTGAGGAATTTAGACAGAAGTTGAGGCAGGCTCTGGGTGGTCAGGTAGTGCTGCCAGATCACTGGGAAACTACAGCAGAAGTGATCAGGGAGACAGGGAGAAAGGTGCTGGGTGTGTCATCTGGAAGGAGGAAAGAAGATAAGGAGACTTGGTGGTGGAATGAGGAAGTTCAGGATAGTATCCAGAGGAAGAGGTTAGCCAAGAAGAAGTGGGACATGGACAGGACTGAAGAGAATAGACAGGAATACAAGGAGTTACAGCGCAGAGTGAAGAGGGAGGTGTCTAAGGCCAAGCAGAAGGCATATGAAGAGTTGTACACTAGGTTAGACACTAGAGAAGGAGAGAAGGACTTGTACAGGTTAGCTAGGCAGAGAGATCGAGATGGGAAGGATGTGCAGCAAGTTAGAGTTATTAAGGATAGAGATGGAAGGGTGCTCACAAGTGAGGAGAGTGTACAGAGGAGATGGAAGGAGCACTTTGAGGAGCTGATGAATGAGGAAAATGAGAGGGAAAACAGAGTAGAAGGGGTGAACTCTGTGGAACAGAAAGTAGATAAGATTAGAAAGGATGAAGTCAGGAAGGCTTTGAAGAGGATGAAAAGTGGAAAGGCAGTTGGTCCTGATGACCTCCCGGTGGAGGTCTGGAAGTGTCTGGGAGAGGCAGCAGTGGAATTTTTAGCTAGTTTGTTCAACAGGGTTTTAGAGAGTGAGAGGATGCCTGAGGAATGGAGAAGAAGTGTGTTAGTGCCGATCTTTAAGAATAAGGGTGACGTGCAGAGTTGCAGCAACTATAGGGGGATAAAGTTGATGAGCCATACAATGAAGCTATGGGAAAGAGTAGTGGAAGCTAGGTTAAGGAAGGTAGTGGAAATTTGTGAGCAGCAGTATGGCTTCATGCCCAGACAAAGCACAACAGATGCAATTTTTGCTCTGAGAATTTTGATGGAGAAGTATAGGGATGGTCAGAGGGAGTTGCACTGTGTGTTTGTAGACTTGGAGAAAGCGTATGACAGGGTGCCAAGAGAAGAGCTGTGGTACTGTATGAGGAAGTCAGGAGTAGCAGAGAAGTATGTCAGAGTGGTGCAGGACATGTATGAGAGGAGCAGGACAGTGGTGAGGTGTGCTGTAGGTCAGACAGTGGAGTTCAATGTGGAGGTGGGACTGCATCAGGGATCGGCTCTGAGCCCCTTCCTGTTTGCTATAGTGATGGACCAGTTGTCAGAGGAGGTAAGACAGGAGTCTCCTTGGACAATGATGTTTGCAGATGACATTGTGATCTGTAGTGAGAGTAGGGAGCAGGTGGAGGAAAATCTGGAGAGGTGGAGATTTGCACTGGAGAGAAGAGGAATGAAGGTCAGTCGTAGTAAGACTGAGTACATGTGTGTGAATGAAAGGGAGGGAAGTGGAGCAGTAAGGTTACAGGGTGAAGAGGTGAAGAAGGTACAGGAGTTTAAGTACTTGGGGTCAACAGTCCAGAGTAATGGAGAGTGTGGGAAAGAGGTAAAGAAGCGAGTGCAGGCAGGTTGGAATGGGTGGAGAAAGGTGTCGGGAGTTCTGTGTGATCAGAAAATATCAGCGAGAATCAAGGGGAAGGTGTACAGGACAGTGGTGAGACCGGCCATGCTGTATGGTTTAGAGACAGTGTCACTGAGGAAGAGACAGGAGTCAGAGCTAGAGGTAGCAGAGCTGAAGATGTTGAGGTTCTCTTTGGGAGTGACAAGATTGGACAGGATTAGGAACGAGTACATCAGAGGGACAGCTCATGTTGGACGTTTGGGGGACAAAGTTAGGGAGGCCAGATTAAGATGGTTTGGACATGTTCAGAGGAGGGAGAGTGAGTATATTGATAGGTATATTGATATTGAGTATATTGGAGGTATATGGATGGAATTAATGAGGATATGAAGCTAGTGGGTGCAAGTGTTGAGGATGCAGAAGATAGGGATAGGTGGAGAGAGATGATTCGCTGTGGCGACCCCTGAAGGGAAAAGCCGAAAGAAGAAGAAGATACAGGGACTTGTACACTGGTATACATGTTAAGGATTATTTTCGAATAAGATTCCTTACAGAACAATGTGTTATCCTCTAAAGCCTCTAAAGCTAAATCTATACTAATCCCTAAAAGCCAGATGTACTTTGTGCACATTTTCATTTTTGTGTTTTTTTTTTTATGCATAATTGTGTGTACACAAACCACAAAGTGTCAGTCACTACCAGCTGCATGGAGATGCAGCAAATATGAAGAAACACTCATAAAATCTCAAAGTTTGGGTCAGGAGACATTTCACTGAAGCACCCTGGGGAACTTGTAATTAGTGCACCTTTAAATAGCTGAGTGTTAGCCTGTCTGCTCTGTGCAAAAATAATTCACACAGTCACACATGGGAAAATCTGCTTTATAGGTCATTGTATTAAATATCACATTTGAGGCTCTGGAGTCCTTATTGGCAGAGAAAGTGAAGTAAATCCCATAATACATAGCAACAAATCTAAGGAGGATAGAAGCTTGTTTTAGGACAGGGAGAGAAATTGGTGTGAGAAATGAGTTTGAGCACAATCTTGAGATATTAAGCTCTATCTGGTGTCAGCAATACTGCATACAAACTGTCTCTCTCTCTCTTGCTCGCTCACACACACACACACACACACACACACACACACATACAAACCATCTTGGCAGCCAGTCATTAGATTAAGGTGCTGCAATGTAACAGTTACACAACTAGATTTGTGTCAAAGCCAAGTACCGGCTATTCAGCTTGTCTATGAAAAAGAAAACTCAGACATGATGCTTTGTACGTTCTTTTTTTTCTGATGTCTGAAGACACAGCCAATCTATCCTCTCCTCACACAACATCCAGTAAGTGTGTGTAAAATTACGTTGAAAATTCAAGCAGTAAAATGACATTGCACCATAGTTGCTTGTAAAAAAAAAAAAGAAGCTCATTTTATCAGGAGAGTAATTTCACACCTCGCATCTGAGTTCCTTTCCATTAGTATACAATCCTCGCCCTGTGTGTGTGTGTGTGTATGTGGGTGACAATGATTCTGCAAAGCTTAGCTCCATGCAGAGAGAATGTTCTTGAATCATCGAAGGTATAAAATATAATCAGGCAGTACATTGCTTTCTAGCTTGCTCCTGATTATAAATTCAACTACTAAATGCTTAGAAATGCGCACACATGTAATAAATCTAGTTATATCTTTAGAACAATTTATGCCCGTGTAATTACATATGCACTCATACACACCCTCATTAAAGCTCGGCACATCTGGCTCTCAAAAGCAGAACGACAGCAGGTATAAATAATGCACGGGCCAAAAGTATCTGCTTTGTGTTTTCCATCATAAAATGACAAGGCTGATCTCTATGCGAGAATAATCGAGACATTCATTTTCCCGCTGAGTGCAGGAGACAGAGACGAGTGCAGAAACATATTAACGCTGTGTCTACAACCCCAGTGTCCCTCCAGCTTTCCTTTACATAACTGCGTCACATTTTTGGAGTCTTATCAAGAGAGCAGCTTTATTATTGGCAATGCAGAGATTAAAGTGTTAAGGAATTTGATCTCGGTCCTTGGCAGTTCTGTCACGGAGCTGTAGACTCACCCACTTGTCTCTATAACTGTTAAAAACTTCTAACAGCCAGATGATTGTGCTTAGAAAGCAATTATCTGCTCTGTATTTTAAAACACAAGGACAAATATAATAAAAGGAGTTCATTAACAATTGTGTTTTGATACAAAAATAATTGGTCTCTTATAAAAGTCTGTGGAAATATTCTGTCTGCCAATTTATAGAAAAATTGCATCAATATCGAACTGGAAGGAAGTTCATCAAGCAGTGACCCAAAAGACACTGCCAACACACCTGCCAAATGACATCATCAGAGCAAAAAAAAAAAAGGTGGGAGGTTGCATTCCGGCTATGTCAATCACCAGACCTTAACCAAACTGCTAATGTATTGCACCTTGAAGTCATTTAGTAAGGAAGTAAACCTGCAAAAGCATTGCACAAGAAGAATGCAGTAGTTTGCTTGCTAAATATCTGCTTCTGCCTTTAACTATTATCATAAGCTGCGAAAGCCAGTGCAAGATTATTGTCAATTAAAGCAGCCTTTTGGAGCTTGTTATCAATGCTCCAGCTGTTTCATAGGTGATTTCTGCATACACTGGACGCCATCTTCAGCATTTAAGGATGAGATCGCTTGAAAAATGATCAAAAAAGAGAGCACCATGTTTAACATCAGGAAGAAAAGCACTACTGCATTAGTACAAAGTTCATCCTGATAGAATCTGAATCATTTGGTGCAGTTTGTAACGTCTACAGATGAGAATTTTATTCATTCATCCATACATTTTATTCACTCATCCATACACAACCCGGAGTCTATCCCAAGGGACTCAGGATGGGATGGCAAACTGTCACGATGCAGGGCTCGAACCCGGATCTCCGTGGTGCCGCATGCTCTAGCACGCCGTGAAAACGCAGACCCAAACGCAGGATTCAGTGAAGCACTGTTTTTATTAACACAAACACGATACAGGGGAAAGACGAACATAACACCAGACTCCGTGGTACATAAAAATAAACTTACAAACATAACCCCTAACGTAACGTAACACCCACGGGACAGCTATACACAGAACATTGACCCACGCCACACATGCACACCAGGATCCCTTTTATAGGAAAACACAACAGGGTAATAAGGGACAGGTGACACAATCAAGGTGGAGAACAATAGGCAGGAAATCACACAGACACAAACAGGCTTCCAGGATTCTCCTGCCAGCGCCCTCCCCGGGTCTGGCAGGGAACTGTCCAGCTGCTCCTGACACAAACCATCAAAGAGCACAATACGGACAATTTAGATATGTATAACAATCAGCCTTTGGATTAAAAAAGGAAAGTGAAATAGTAACGCAATGCGATTAGCTGTTCCGAAAATATACACCGGCATTAACAAGCCAGAGAACAACCGATTCATCATGATGTCACTCATTGCAAATCTGTCCAGTGCATTTACCAGTGTCTTCTAAAAGCCTCTTTGAAAATCCTGCCTAAAAAGGTTCCTTCAAAAATAAACTGTCAGATCTTATTGTGATTGAAAAATAAAGCAGAGTTGCAGTCCTTCCTGAACACAGCAGGGAAGACATTTAGCAGAGTTGAAGTGTATGAGAATTAAAAAACAGTAAACATGGGAACTGGGCCAAGAGTCCACAAAAAAAAAAATGAGGCAAAAAATGCTGACATCAAGGCTACGTTTCTGTCCCTAAATAACAGGCCATTATTCTTAGATGTGCAATTCTTTTACTTAGTTCTCAAATACACATAGAAATACAAAGAGAAGCTCATTCGCACAGACAAAATAAAAGTAAAGCTTGATTTGCGTTTTCATTGTGCTATGCAAAGCTGTGTGTGTGTGTGTGTGTGTGTGTGTGTGTGTGTGTGTGTGTGTGTGTGTGTGTTGTGAGAGAGAGAGAGAGAGAGAGAGAGAGAGAGAGAGAGAGAGAGAGAGAGAAAGCAGTTGGAAAAGACCTTTACGGTTACAGACCATTACAGTACTGTAAAACTGACAGCACAATAAACTCATGTAAACTTGCACAGCAGCAAAAAAGACCCTTCAAGTCACATTCCTGAGTTTTATGACAGTGCTCGCTACCGGGAAATACAGCATGCATGGGTGTGTTATGTGTTCAAGTCTACAGCAAGAGATCACTCTCGAAGATCTCTCAGTGTAGTAGAGACCAGCAGCAGAACGAATGCAGGTCTGGGTTTCTTCTTGTCTGCACATGCTGAGGTGATCTGTCTAAACTCCTGAAGGCACTTTACTCTCTCACACAGAAAACACTCTAGAAGCAGCATATTAGAAGAAGACAATCAGTGAGAGAGAGAGAGAGAGAGAGAGAGAGAGAGAGAGAGAGAGAGAGAGCGAGAGAGCAGATGGAAAAGACCTTTAGAAGAATTATTGAATCACTTCTGTTATTGCACATTCGCTCAACTGAAGTACCAAATGGTCCCCAAAGGAGAACAGCAATGTTATGAGCTTTAATCTAATATATCGGTGTGTAGGAACGTAATAAGGAGAGACTCCACTCTCTTAACTGAAAGGATTTTATCAAGGGGTCAGTGCTTATTAGCTCTCATCACACACTTTTCTCTGTTGTTTATTAATTGATTGTTTTACTTTTGAATTTTAGACCTGTTAGATCTGTAAGTTTTTTGTCATGCAGCTTTAGGAAGCTAAGAGTCTATGAAGGTCTTGTCCAGTGTATTAACCATGTCTCTGTCTTTGACAAGTTTTTTAAATTAGAAGTGAAAACTATATTTGCCTAATTTTACTAATTTTACTAAATGCAAAGGAAGAATATACAAAGAAAAGGCCAAAGACAGTTTGTTAATTAAATGTGTTAGTTTAAGTTTGTTAATTAAATGTTAGTTTTGGAGGAGATCTTTTTTTTTTTTCATTGTCTGTACCTCTTATCCGATCTATACTCGGGTCACGAGCCTGTGCCTATCTCAGGCGTCATCGGGCATCAAGGCAGGATACACCCTGGACGGAGTGCCAACCCATCGCAGGGCACACACACACTCTCATTCACTTACACAATCACACACTACAGGCAAAGACTGGAGGAGATCTTAAGAGCTAATATTTTTCTGAAATTACTGTGAAGTGTTTCTGAAATTAAGGAATAAAACACTTGGGTTTATGCAGTTATATTTGCAAAGAACAACATTTCAAAGTCTATTTATATTAAATTACATTAAAAAACATTAATGAAGTTAAAAACATTCATGAAACAAGTTAAAATGTATACCTTATTATAAACTGCAAAGCAACAATTCTACATGTTTTTAAATAATCCTTTATGTGGAATATTCTATAGCTGTTACTATAGCAACCATACTATATTAGAAATGAACCTTGTATCCAACAAAATTAATCAACTAATTAAACTGCCTTTTTCCTCCTTCATTAGAACAGAATTGGATCGAAGACTGTTTGGGTTTTATCGATTTACTGTTGGATCAAAATCACAGAGAAATTATTGGTAGTGATCAGATAAAGATTTCTGTGTTTCTACAACTTAAGGAACAATTTCATTTAGGTCTATGCACCTAATCGTCTTTCACTGGTTCATAATATACATGGTATTAGGGTTTATTGGATAAATCAGGGCTCTTAGCTTCTCCTCAAAATTTTTTTTCCCAAAAGCTGTCTCAAGTAGGTTAGAACTGGAGCTGTTTCCCGAAATGTAGGCGTCTTCTTTAAACTGAAGAGCCATTAATCTTGTTAGATCTTGTTGAAACGTTTAATTTTCCTTCTTGAACTGGTTTCCTATGTCCTAGAGACTATAACTATATATGTCCTTTATCTATATCTTTAGCTATGTTGCAATCCAAGGTTGTTGTTGTTGTTTTTTTCGAAAAAAGTTTGATATGTTAAATTTCATGGGTTTTTAGTGCATAATTTCTATGTTGTTACTTCAAATGTTGTGGGAAAATAATTTGGAAATTGTTTTCGGCCCAAGAAAAATTCATGCAAATAACTTGAATTGGAATGGAAATGAAAGAGGGGCAGATTTCTTTTGCGATACAGCAACACTTATGCAACAATTTCATTTTTATTGATGATGTCATCACAAATACCATTTTAACTGATAAATGGCCAATCGCATGAAAACAAGCAAGAGAGCAAGTTTAAAATAATTCATTTTGTTTATAACTGAAAAATGGATGAAATTTGTCTGATGTTACTTTATTTCAAAATTTTTGTCTTATTCATTCATCAGTGCTGATTTTGACTGTTTTTTCCTCCAGTCATGGATTTGGGCCATGATTTCTGGACATTCACATGGACTTTGGCAAAATCCTTACTGAATTTTGATTTTTAAGGAATACAAATTTGGAGGTAGAGAAATGAACACTTGCAACTTTATAGCGTATCATTAAATAAATCTAAATTTTAGAACTAATACATACTACTGTGTTAATAAAAGAGTTGTTTGTTAATTCATAACCGTGCTCCTGAATGCCGGTATGACATTTAGAAATGACATCAGTCTTGACGTTTTGTCAGTAAATGGGAAATGTAGAACCCGCTCATTTAGAGCACGCTCGTTCACGGATTCACACTGACGGTTTCATAATCGCTCGTTTTATGAGAGAAATGATGTCAGCAACATGGCAGGCCAGCTGGACAGTGTGGAAGGTGTCTGAATCCAATCTGTAAGCCATCACAGTTACATTGCCATTACCTTACATTACATTACACCTACCATTACCCTACCAGTTTCCTTACATTGCAATCATGGTGAGTTAGATGTCTGATCTCAGTGTCTGTTGTTTAGATTTTTATTCTTTACATTCTATACATTCTGATGCGTGAACGCCCAAAATATTAGGCAGTCTGAGTGTCAGAGGGCAGCGAACTCAGTGGCGGAGAAAAGAAAGGAGAAATACGGCTGGGGTTTTGAGTAGAAAAGTCTGTGTATGCTTAAGCATCATCAATCATCTGTGGTCACTAAATGTGGTGTTTTATTCACTCGCGTGTGAGACTGACCGAGAATTGTCTCTCCACTGAGACACCAGTCTGTAGGCAGGGATTTATTCATGCAGCACAAATCCTGATCGCTGGAATCTGTTAAGCCTTCCACCTTCGGGATTGAGCAGCATCTAAAATAGCACTTGATCCAGCACATCTTAATATTCTTCATTTTATATTTGTAGATGCTTCACAATGAAGCCATGAGATACTTAATCAAGGTCTATTCAGTGATGGAACCCACCATTAACAAAGCTATTATATTCACGATTGATATATTATAAATATTAAATGATTTGATTGGTGGTTGAATTTAACAGGTTTAATCTGAATTTCAATTGCTCAAAAACAAATAATGTCAAATTAGACCAAAAATGTGTTTTGGACCTCATGTGTTCTGTGTGTGGAAAATTCAGGGAAAGAAAAAAAAGCTTTGGAAACTAGAGAGGCTGCAAAATGTTTGATAACTGGCCTAAGTGAGACAGCCTTTTCCATAACATATCTAGATTGATCTTTAATTAATCTTAATGTGCCGTTGCTCATCTGTGGGTTGGATACAACAAGACGGGAAAGGCATATTACAGTATTGTATGTACACTATCTATATATGGTAATTCAAAGTGGTAACAGAGCAAGCACAAGGTTAGAATTCTCCTCCATTCCATTAGGGGTCCATTGATGTGTTGTTAAGCGGTTCAGTGATACTCTCTGGAAGTAGGTGAGGTCTTTAAGAACCGAGTCTATTGTTTGTTTTGCATTTCTCATCTCTGCTAGCTGGGAGATGCTGTCAGAAACTTGTTTTCCTTCTTGTTCAATTCCATTGCAGCTGCCTAACTGCTTTAACACAGGCTGACAGAAAATACTCGACAAGAAACAACATCTTTACAGTGAAACCTTGCTACAAAAAAAAAAGACTCTGCAAAAGTCCACACCAGATTACTGGAATTGGAAAGAAGATACATACAAAAGAAGATGTCATTAAAGTAGCACAAAGGAGTCAGACTGAATGTAGAGAGAATAGAAAACATGCCTTTAAATGAAACTGTATATTTATTTTACATTTATAACTGTACATTTATTTATATTTGAGGTGCAAATAATAGACAAAAGCAATTCTACATATAAAAGTGTGTTTTACTCCAGTGCTAGCAGTGCAAGTGTGTGTTATTATACTATTGTATTAAATCCCATGGATGTTGTGATGTAATGAAAATTGTGATATTAATATACTGAGCAGTTTTCATGGCATTACACTCCATCAAACAGTAAATAATGAGAGAACTGCAGAAGAAGTGTTGCAGTGGAGATAATGATGCCTCAGTTGAGGTTCAGTGCTGATTAAAAGAAATGTCTTTTTAAGTTTTTTTATCACTGTCAAGCTTTGAATAGATTGTACGAAGCTCTTTGCCTCGCTTACTGTGAAGTTTTTTAAAACCTGAATTTTTAATCTGTTTGCATAAAGTCTTTTCAAACTTAGTTGATACACACTGTATTCTCTAACAGTATAACGAATAATTGTATTTAAAATTGTTTAACAGTTCATTCTTAAACTCAACTTAAAACTTTTAAGTGTTTTGACTTCCAAAAACTAAAATAAAATAGTTGTCATTCAACTCAAAAATCTTAATTATAAGGGTTTTTTTTTTTTTTTCAAAAGCTAATGGCAAGATGTTAATGCATGGAGATTAAATGTTCCTTTTGATTGAAATAATGAATTCCCAATAAATAGTAAAACATTTGCTTCTGCATATGGAGTTGAGAATTCTCTTCCTTTATAAAGTTTAAGGAATTAGATTTTTTTACTGAATGTAAATTTTGAGGTAATATTTCTTAAGGTTTTGTTTTCTTTTAATTAATGAAAATGTTATTTTTAGGGAATTCAAAATTTTAAGTATTGTATACTAAGGGGGCTTGGTGGTTAGCACGTCTGCCTTCCACCTCCAGGGTTGGGGGTTCGATTCCCGCCTCGGGGGTTTCCTCCGGGTACTCCAGTTTCCTCCCCCGGTTCAAAGACATGCTGATTGGAGTCTCTAAAATTGTCTGTAGTGTGTGATTGCGTGAGTGAATGAGTGTATGTGTGTGTGTGTGTGCCCTGCAATGGGTTGGCACTCTTTCCAGGGTGTACCCTGCCTTGTGCCTGTAGTCTCCTGGAATAGGATCCAGGTTCCCTGTGACCCTGTAGTAGGATAAGCAGGTATAGATGGATGGAAGTATTGAACACTTAAAAATATATAACAAACATGAAATATCTTTAATTTTTGATAAATTAAATTTATTGAGCTTATTTATTATTAACAAAAAAAGTGTATTCAGATAAATAATTTTGAGTTAATTTGAGTTAATCTGTTCTTATGTATTAAGTGTACTTAATTTAAAACAATTATGTTTATCTACTTTAAAAAATTGAGGAAACGTATTACCTCAAAACTTTTGATTTATCTTAACTTGCCGGGGTTTACAGTGCATAGTGAGTTAAAAACAAAAAGCCCTAAGAGCAACATTATGCTTAGCAGAACAGATGATTTCTGATTCCTATGAATTCATTGAATTCATCAATTCAATTCAATTCAGTTTTATTTGTATAGCGCTTTTAATAAAAAGCATTGTCTCAAAGCGGCTTTACAGAACATAAGAAACAACAAACATACAAACAGACAGTTCTAGGCGTTAGACAAAATTATCCCCATTGAGCAAGCCTGAAGTGACTGAGGTGACTGTGGCAAGGAAAAACTCCCTTAGATGGTATTAGGAAGAAACCTTGAGAGGAACCAGACTCAAAAGGGAACCCATCCTCATCTGGGTGACTCTGGAAAGTGTGATATGAACAATGACCTTTCTACATTTATGTATAGTCAACTGTGTGATGCAGATACAGCATGTGTAGAAAGTTATGTGTAAATTAATTGGGTGGTTGTTGTAGTCCACATAGGGTTGGCAGTGTTGCT
Source organism: Hemibagrus guttatus (assembly GCA_033459395.1). NCBI lineage: Eukaryota > Metazoa > Chordata > Actinopteri > Siluriformes > Bagridae > Hemibagrus > Hemibagrus guttatus. Next base: position 10,133,679 of record JAUCMX010000017.1, on the reverse strand, counting down.
TTGAATACCTCAGTCCTCACAAAGCAGAAACCGGCAGGAGTTTGTTCATCTCATGCCACTGGAGCTGGCACAATCTCTATATGTCTCAGCAAATGTATTTGCAAATATATGAGACCTGAAGACAAACTCTAGATCCGTCTGTTTCCTCACTTTATTTTCTGTCGCTGTTCCTTTCTACAGGAATCTGATGAGATTCGTTTTTAATACGTTTTACAGCTTGTGCAATATTTAGTAGCTGAGACTATGTAGACTAAAAGTCAGCTGGTGGGCACCAGATTTTACTCTGAAGTGCTAATCACGGTGCAGAACTTTGAGCTGAGATTGGTGCGATTCACACAGGGAGCGATGGGTTTCTGTAGTTTGGTGGCGATTATGATGTGTTAAGTAACAGTGGAAACGCATAGCATCTGCTCAGAGACTCTGACAAGTGAACATGCAGTGTTTATATATCGGTTCAGCTGAACTCTTGTGGATAGTGTAAGAAGGTTATGTAACATAGCAGGAGGTTAGTCAGTAGACGTCAATAAATTAGGTAAAAGTTTTGTACGTAATTTTTTCTTTTTTCATGATAATCTCCAGGGGAGCACAGTGGCTTAGTGGTTAGCATGTATGCCTCACACCTCCAGGGTTGGGGGTTCAATTCCCGCCTCCGCCGTGTGTGTGTGGAGTTTGCATGTTCTCCCCATGCCTCGGGGGTTTCCTCCAGGTACTCCGGTTTCCTCCCCGGTCCAAAGACATGCATTGTAGGTTGATTGGCATCTCTAAATTGTCCGTTGTGTGTGTGCGTGCCCTGCGATGGGTTGGCACTCTGTCCAGGGTATATCCTGCCTTGATGCCCAATGATGCCTGAGATAAGCACAGGCTCCCTGTGACACAAGAATAGATCAGATAAGTGGTAGACAATGAATGATAATATCCCTGATATTTCAATTGTAGCATTCTATATGTTACTGACTACAAAGTATTAAAGTAATACATCTTTTATAATTAATATGTGAGTAGAGAAAATGGAAGGCTTTTCCAAACTCACTTATTATGGATCTCTAAGGGAAGAATTTTATGGGGTTTTGTACTCGCCTTATGGCTTATTCAGTTCCTGAAGGATTTCACTGGAGTTGTTGCATCGTCGCAGCCGAAATGCTTGATTTAGCTTTTTATGCAACTTGTGTAGTTTTTTGTGCTTATTTTGAACTCCTACCAGTGAAGACTAATTTGTAGGGCTTTGTCTGCATGCGTCTTCTGATGACATCACGTGCCGCGTTTTGGCCCAAATCTGAAAAATATCTGCTGTAATTATGAGAAATTGCAGCTCCTCTGAATATTGTGGAGTTTGCTTGATTCTGTGTTCATTTCTGAAATCCTGGAGGGACTGATTCTCACATATGGATACCACAAATCCATCCTGCAAACATAACTATCCAGTATTGCTCCAATATTGATCCAGTCTTATATCAAAAGCTTTGTATAATATAATAAAAATGAATCAGATTTAGTGTGCAAAATATGATTTAAAAATCAATCCTAACAATCTGAAAACATTTCCAGATCCAAAAAATAATAATAAATGTTTCATTCATTTGTATTGGATCAAATTCAATCTTTTTAAATTTCAATTTCATTTCTTTTTCTTTTGTCTTTTTTTCTTTTCTTTTTTTTTTTAATGGATCTGATCGGTGCCATTTCTATGTGTAAGACTTGTGGTGGACAGAGGCATGACAAAAAATAGAATATCATTTAAAGAGTTTTTGATAGGGCAGAGTTAATAATGCATGGTTGGGGAGGTGGGTCTAAAAAAATGTGTAGGTAGTGATAATAATGCTGTATCCAGCAGTACAGCACAAGAGGACAGTTGAGTGCTACTGTAGAATACAAATGAAACACACACACACTAAAATGCTAAATACGGCTCTCAGCTTGCATGCTGTAGCTCATTGATCGGGTGTGTTCTGTCCCTAGCACACCTCGTTCTCCTTTCTGCTACCAGAAGAACTCATTAGCACTTTCTCTAAACCCTTCCTTAAGCGGCACCACAACCTTGTACCTCCCATGGTTCCTCAGTAAGCAGGTGACAGGAGTTGACACACACACACACACACACACACACACACACACACACACACACAGCTCTGTTCTTTATGCCAAAGCCAAGCACACTCTCACACCCACTACTCCTTTAATCTGTCTCCAAGAATGCTCTCTAAGTGTGATTAAAAGCCAAATCACCATCTCCACCACAGGCTCCTCCATTCGCTACACACCAACAACACGCAGGAAATGTTACAGCTCACACTTGGTGCTGTTGGGCCGTTTTGTCCCTGAAGGCCCACATGTGCTGTGTGATTTGATGCAGATGCAGTCTGTGGATTCCCTACAGGGCTCAGCATCAAACACTCGTCTGCTCTGCACATGGGCCACAGTGATGAAAGACATCTTTTCTTCCTCCAGCGTAGCTTCCATCTGGACCTCATCTTCTGCTTGGTGATGTGTACAGGATGGCATGTTTTGTCTGTTGTGGTTCCTCAGTCAAGGCGGTGGCCGTAGATATGAGGCATCACTCCACATGTTAAATACTTTAAATGATGAAACTATGAGGAATTATACATGATTTAACATTATTTAATTATTTATAACACCTTCACCTTTATGAATATTTAATTTAGTTTAATTTGTAATCCAAATGCACATTTATGAGCAAACCAGATGAGGAAAAAGTAGAAAAAATACCATCAAGACCATCAGTAACAGCATTCATAGCAGCAGACAGTAGCTGGCTAGTTTGCTGCTAGCATAAGGTGCAAATAGCCAATAAAAAATGTTTTCAGTATTACAAGAGTCTTCTCTTGCATCATCATCATCATCATCATCATCATCATCATCATCATCTCAGTGATTTCTTCTCCAGTAGTTACACCTGTCTAAATATGCCACAGCATCAAAATAAACAAAAATATTGCATTCATTACTAAATTAGCTGTTAGCTAGTTGATTAGCTAAACTAGCTTGCTTCCCTAAAATATTTATATTTTTCAGAAGCAGTGAGAACTTTCTTTTGAACTGTTCTATTTATTTATTTATTTATTTATTTATTTATTTATTTATTTATTTATTTATTTATTTATTTATTCATTTTTTAAAAAATTTCTTAGATCATGAATGACTATGATAATAATATACAACAGATTCTAGGACAAATATTATTTGGGTACTTTAGCTAGTGTACTAGTGTTCTAGCTAGTCAGTTAGTTAATGTTGCTCATATGTGATGAATGAAATATTATTTAATATATTATTGTTTATATTATTTAAAATTCCAAATATTATTCTTAAGGTGTATTTCAACAGTTTATACCATATTGTGTCAAATGTAATATTTTATATATTATTTAAATATAATTAATTCTAATTAGATATTATATTATTATTATTATTATTATTATTATTATTATTATTATTATTATTATTGTTGTTATTATTATTACTATTATTATTATTTAATATATATTAATCTTTAATTATAATTGCAGGAAAAATGAGTACTTAGATGTCATATTTGTAGCAAATATGTCTACCTGTGGTAAATGCTAGCTTGTTTACTTACAGCTAGCTATTAGGAAAAAGCAGGTGGACATGGTTTCCAAGTTGAAAATTCATGTAAATCCATATTTAAAGTGATCAGTTGCAACAATAACTGGTTGTAAGTTTCATTTGAACACGTAATGAAATATATGTTCTGATCATGTCTGAGCACCAGCTTCAGCTTGCCTTTACCTGTCTGTCTCATAGTTTTTTTGGTTGGCGATTAGGTGAGATGTATATTGATTGATCCTCAACAGCTCCCTGTAGACCAATTCATCTGAATAATTTAAATCTCACTCAACTACACGGGCTGTTCAGCTCAGCAATCCTTGCATACAAAGTGGAAAAATAAATAGACAGCTTTGTAAAGTGAACCTGCAGATTTTAATTAAGCGTTTGACTTAGAGACTGTTCGATTCGCGAAGTGAACAAGACAAAATTAAATCCTCTCTCTGATTTGGGCAAATAGAAATCGTTTTAATACGAGGTTTCTGTTTTGTTAATTAAAGGTCATGTGATTTGGTATGGAATAGATTGAGCATTGGGATGCAGAAGCAGTTGAGTCATACTGGAATATTGAACCATGGTCATTTCCTGTACATTTTGATCATCTGATGAATCGGCTTGCTTGGAGAGGGCCAAGTGTGTGTGTGTGTGTGTGTGTGTGTGTGTGTGTGTGTGTGTGTGTGTGTGTGTGTGTGTGTGTGTGTGTGTTTGTGTGTGTGCGCGTGTGTGTGTGTCTGCTTTCCTCTCTAGAGCCCACTCACAGCCGGTGTCAATCTGCATAGCCATTTGTGCAGAGATTGTTCATCTTTTCAGCTGGTGTGAAGCATTGCTGTGAAACATGGCCCAAAAAACAAGCATCATTCTGAAAAATCCTTTTCTGTTTTTCTTTTGAATTCAGACACACAAACACAAACAACTCACATAGTCAAACATTTCTGTTTTTTGTCTCCAAAAACAACATCTTCACCTAGAATTTTTATTTCAACATTTTATTAGAATTCATAACATTACCATGTTATTAGTGCAATTGGAATGACAGCTTGTGAAATATCTAGTACACTATTATTATTATTATCATTATTATTATTACTATTATTATCACAGAACAACTGTTAGATAAAAACAAATATGAGACAGGGTTTGTTGGCATACAATTTTGAACAATGCATTACCTCTTAAAGCAGTAAAGCTTATTTACCTGTTTATCAGATCAAGCTGACATATAGACGTGTGTATCATGTAGAAAGAAACAGATATATTTATATTTTCCTCATATTGGTCCCAGACATGTCACAGTGCAAACCAGGGACGGTAGTAAAACTGCGAACATTTAAAAACATCTTGCCTTAAATGCCATGGCCGACGTCTCCACTGGTCATACGGTAAATGATTCTGGGGCTGTAATGTGCGGCAGCTGTAAACCCGTCAAATCAATGGCTGATATCCTAAATCATGGATTAATTCATTAGTGCTGCTGCCTTGGTGTAGATGCTGAATGCTGTCACAGAGGTTTTGGCCAGAAAGGAAAGTTATATAGAAGAGGGAGCTGGTTAAGTAGAAAAAATACATAATACACAAATAATATCTTTCCAAAATTATCCAGTAAAATTGGAGAAATGCACATATTTTGAGCAATCACATGAAAAAAACACAAAGGCTCATTGAAGGTCTCTGTTTTGTCCTTGTTTGGTTTGTAGCCAAAAGACTGAGCTCCCTCTGTGTTTGTCCTCACTGGGGTCCTTTGCAGTGTGGCGCTCTCTCTCATTGTGCTTTTGTGTTTATTCACAAAGTTCCACTTTATTAAACACCCATATAGAAAGTGCTCACGAGGCGAGCCAGCAGCAACTCAGCATTAAAACCTGCTGATGATGGACCAGATCATGCTCTGCAGGAATCGGGGAGCTCTGAGAATAGAGCGGTCTTGCAAAATGGACAGAGAGAAAAGAGGACAACAGGGAAAGGAAGAAAGAACTACACAGTGTCCAATGTCCATGTGCGGTCACACAAGTGTGCTGAGCGTCATGTGCACATCATCTCTGATTGTAATTGAAAACCCATCTAGTCCGTGAACTATGCATCCCAGTTCTCTCTCAGGGGGTTCTTCTGGCTCCAAATTTGGTGAATCAGTATTTGATGCTTTTTCCTCTTTGTTGTCTGCCTGTTTTTCCACCTCCACCTCCTCCTCATCCTCCTCATCCTCCTCAGTGATGGAGAAAAGACGGTTGGAATTGCCAGGCTTGTCTACTGGTGGCTGATAGTGACACTGTCCATTCAGCAGCTTCCTTAGAGGCATGAGTGGCATGATATCCTCTCCCAGCAGCTCCTGCTTGCGATGCCGGAAATCACTTTGCCGCTTGAGCCTCTTAAACTCACTAAAGGCTGAAATAGAGTTCTGGTACAGACTGAGAGCAATAGCATGAGCCTTGTCAGCCTTGGCCAGAAGCACAGCATGGCAGCGAAGAACCACTGCCTTGTGCTTGACCTGGTGCCGGTAAATCCAGGCCAAGATCTTGGGCCGGTAGGGGTCTGTTGTGCAGTATGTGATACGGTTAAGAGTGTAGAGGTGTGGGGGTTTCCTGCGGCAACCCATGCGTATGCCGTGTGGCCCAACACTCAGCTTCATCTTAGCACTCTGCTCACCATAGTTGCTGGATGCCCAGATCTTGGCGACAGCATCATGCGTGCAGCCCTCACCCTTGGCCACTACAGTCACTACACTTCCCAGGTAGCGGACGCTGTATATGGGCTCCTCCTTGTTTAGCTCCACTTTCTGCCGCTTGCTGTGGAAAACCCCGGCTAGCCAGTGGAAGGGGCACTCAGGCACCAGGTCAGGGCACGACCTCAGCAGCGAGGACAGCAGCGAGTGGTAGGTGAGTCCAGCGCTCAGGCTCTTTGCTTTGGTCTTGGAATCATCCTCTACCAGCACAAACTTGCTCCGCTTCCAGGGCAGCATGGTCCTAATTTGTCTGAGGGGCTCGGTGCCCCCTTCGAAAAGAAACTAGCGAGTGTGGGATTGTTGTGTACTGAGTGCCTGAGAGCAAGAATGAGGAAGGCTGTTCTGTCACACGCTGAAGAGAGACTGAGAGCAATGAGGCTCAGCTGGTCTGCTCCGGAGCTTGCTTAGTCGCTCGCCCCTCCCTTCTCTCCTCCTCCTCTCCTTCTGGTCTGTTCATATCACAGGGAGAGAGAGAGAGAGAGAGAGAGAGAGAGAGAGAGAGAGAGAGAGAGAGAGAGAGAGAGAGAGAGAGAGAGAGAGAGAGAGAGAGAGAGAGAGAGAGAGAGAGAGAGAGAGAGAGAGAGAGAGAGAGAGAGAGAGAGAGAGCGCCAGCACGATGAACAGAGCTGGGCTCTCAGCCTGATGCCTCGGCATCATTTATCTTAACTCTTCCTGCCCCTCATCTGCTTCTACCATCAATAAATCTAACAGTGGAAGATCTAGAAGCACAGTATGTCTGTTGCTCTTTTCATATCTAGCTTTTAACCAAGTGGTGGTGAGTCTCTTAACCGTTGAGACCAGAGTGATATGTTTTTATAACTCTAAAACAACCCATTTCTGGCAAGTCTTGAAAAAAGTCAAAAGGAAGGGGCATCAATCCCCTGACAAATTGGGAATAAGGTAAATATGGAGAGGTGATTCAGAGTAAGCATCATATCATCAGATTTTTTAATACAAACATAACAAAGTAATACAAACCAGTAACATTACAGTATATATTGCATAAGTATACACCCCTTTGAACTTTTGCATAGTTTGTAGTTCTATCAGCTGGAATGGTGGCATAGTTGATAGTGTTACTGCCTCATAACTGGGTTCACTGGATTCCTCCCATATTCCAAAAACATGCAAGTGGACAAATTGGCTAAACTAAATATCCTGTGCATGTGTGTGCATGGTGCCTTGAGATAAGACACCCCATCCAGGGTGAATTCCCCCACCTTGTGGCTAGTGTTCCTGTGATCAAACTTGTTCCTGACCAGGATAAAGTGGCTGCTGAAGATGAAGAAACGAATGACATTTTCTCTGTGCATAAGTATCCACCCCTGCATTAATACTTTTGTAGTATTGTTGCAATAACAGTTGCAAGACTGCAACTTGCAAGGATATGTCTCTATCAGTTTTACACATCTGTATCCTGATATTCTTTACTCATTCTTGGCAATATTTCTCAACAGCTTACAGATTGTATGGAGACCACATTTTCTTCAAGTCTTGACACACATACTCAGCTGGACTGAGGTCTGGTCTGTCACTGCCATTTCATTATTATGGGCTATTTTGTGTAGATTCATGATCTCAATTGTAGATTTCAGTTCCAGAGTTGAACACTACAAAGTGTGTGAAAAGTTGTGTGGGGGCTAAGTAATTGTTTTAATACGCTAAAAAAATCATTTGTCAGAGTGGAAACAGCACAGCTATTAGTTGTTCTGATCTGTCTTGGCAGTGCATCTATCCATTTCATGCAGAACAAGACAAGGAAAAGTGGTTCAATTCAATCTTACTCACTTACAGTAATGACTCACTGATCTTTTTACACTTCATTAATTTCTATTAGCATAAAGATTGAAAGAATATAACTGCAACTGTTTGTCATATACAGTGTCATTTTGTAATTCCACATCCATGATACATTGCTTCTACAGTACTGGCCATGGTTTCAATTGCAAGACATCTCTGAGAGCTATCGTTGCATTTACATAATCCCTGAGTTATTTCCTTGTCTTTTCTCCTGAAGTCTGAAGTATATAATAGCAGATGGGGATGCTGAGGAAGCCGTTCTGCCAGTCAGGTCAACAGCGACGAATCATACACAGCAGCATTTCTATAAAAAAGGGGTGGGTGATGTTGGGGGGTGGTTGGGTTTGCACATGTCCAGTTGAGATGAGATCTCAATGTGATGGATTGAGTCCCATCTGAGTTCCCAGCTAGTGATTACTTGCTAGTAATAGTGCAGTTGGAGCTCTGGTGGATATTGCCTTCAGGGACTGCTGAAATGTGGACCAGTGGCGTGTCAAAACCAATTTTACAGGATGCGAGGATAGCGAGAGCGACACATAATGAGACATGGGGGCCTAAAATCTCACTCTCACACTATTAATATGACTGGATTAAACAACATTGCTAATGACCCATGTACTATTTATCTTGAGTCGTACTGGTTCCTTTCTATTCAAATTAGTCAGTCATCAAAGTGCTTGTATTTTAATTGACAAAGAGATTAGACTAATACGTTACATTACACGTTTTTCTTTCATGCCGGTTCTCATCTCTCCTGCCCTCTCTCTGACCTTATGCAAAGAAACATAATATACACTACAATGTGCGTAATCAGTGAACCACAGTGAGGCCACAGTGATAATTAGATTCTGGGAGGTTTTTTTTAGTTGCCTTCTTATTGCATCAAAACACCCTGTGGCACTCTGCACTCTTATGACTTAAAGAAAGGACAATATATTGTAGATAGTTCATCCAGTTTTAGTCTTATGTTTGTCGAATAAAATGCGCGCTAGAAAATGAAGGTGAGTCTTGCTCTACAGTAGCAGCTCATTAGCAGGAAACATGGTTTGGTTAGGTTTCTTAAGAAAAAATTACTGGAGCAAGCTGGTTTTAAAAAAGGTGTGCAAGTTGACACTTTTTTGAGGAATGCTTTACCAATTTGTGGCTGTTTCTTGCTGCAATAGTGCTTCCTCAAACCAATAGAGAACACTATTCCAACTGTATACCCCATCAAGGCATCTCCATGACTAAAAAGTAAGATCTATGATCTGACATTCAGAGCTGTCAAAAGACTCTACAGCTCACTGTCTCCATCAGTTCCGCTGATGGTCGACCAAATATGTGCACGTATAACTCCAGAACTTGACTGGATATCACCCGGCTGTTTAAAGTGAACAGGCATGCGTGACGGTAGAGGTGAAAAATCCTTCAGTTGTAGAAGGCTTTCATTTATGTTTTTGCTATTCTCAGTATGTAGCTGGTTGGATAGCCTACTCTCAAGTTTATTCAGATTTGGATCTATCATCCATAGTGTATGGCTCACCTGATATTTGGTCCTGAGAGTTTTCTTTTATAACCATCAAGCACTTTACTTCTCGAAGCAATGTTCCACATTTCTACCTCTTAAATCCTCTCCGAAATACACACCCTAGTATCACCTACATCTACAATTTCCTGTAGGAAAGCAGAGGAGAGGCAAAATAGTACATTAAGTGAGACTGCTTTTATAGAGAAGCTGTTTGTTTGAGTGAGTACACGTGCGCAGTTTTTTTGGACATGAGCCGAGCATGTGACAACACAGAAAAAAAGAGCTACAGAAGATTAACGTCCAGGGCAGAACTCAGCCATGACTCGCTGGCCTTTCCCGAGATTGATGAACGTGGCTCGTATTGACTTAGCTGCCACTGAAGTTAACGCTGCGGAGCAGGGAAGAGAGCTGAGGAATGAAATAAGGAAATACACGAGAAAAAACTGACCCAGAGCCATCTTAGTTTTTTTTACTTACGACCACCACTGCTTTGCTGTTTTTTGCCTTCTGATGTGATGGAAATTTAAGACACTCCAAAAAACTTTCACAAGGTTGTTTTTAACAGAATGAAGTGGTAATATGTTTTAAGAGCTGGTAATATGTTTTTTGGTCTGAGATAAAAGACCCAATGATGGTTTAAATGACAGACATCAACATGGCATCGTGTATACATTTGCTGCTATAATCAAATGCAAGTCATATACTCATAACAACAAAATTTACACAGGCAATGTGCAAAACTCTATCTTGTATGTGATATATAATAATAATTCACAAAACACTGTAATCTTACATGTACATCAGGGGGAAAAAATCAGTGCTAAACCACTGATCATTAGTTCCTCCATTCATGAAATACCTTTAAGATTTGGAAAATGTGAAGTAATATTTTTATTAGGGATAAATACAAATATATTTAAATATAAGTCTAATAATAATCTTGAACTTTTTGTTAGATTTTTCTTATGTTCTGTAAAGCTGCTTTGGGGCAATGTCCATTGTTAAAAGAACTATACAAATAAAACTTAATTGAACTGAATTATATATTTTAAGCGCATGGGGAAAATCATACACAGAACAACCTTGAACTTCAGTTGACTGATGATGCAAAGCTCATAAATCCTTTCACCACCATTTCTTTTTTTATTGTATAATAGTTACCATGACTACTGTAGGATGGTAAATGGTTCAGCCATAATTAATAATGGTTTAGCCATAATGATTTTTTTTTTAAAAAAAGGTAATGTTTTTAAGAGTTCCACACTGATTGTAGTTCATACTTATGAGCAAATTTGGACTTTCCTTGCTGCGTGAGAGCCTTCGGAAACTAGTTGTACAGCTATAATAGATGATACGACTGTACCACAGGTTGCATGTACGATTTTTCACAAACATTGCACAAAGAATTAGCATAAAGTTGTAAAAAAAAATCTGCGAATGGTTAGTGAAATACAGAAAACTGTGTATATTTTGAACAGATATATATCTATATATCTATCTATCTATCTATCTATCTATCTATCTATATATATATATATATATATATATTACTTTAAAATTTTGTCATTAATATTTCCAGTGGATTTTTTAAAACTAACATGTAGAAGTGAAACTCTTCTATACAGATCTACATAATGAAGTCACAAACTCCACCTCAGCTGCTCTCTGTTCCGAGCAAATGCATTATTAAAGAAGGCTGTGTTTTGTGAACCGGCTCGTCGTCTGCATATGAGAGCCGGGAGTGTGAGGGAATTAATTTACTTGTGTGACTTTTACTAATGATGAAGGAAGCAAGCTGGAATGAAAGACGGCTCTGGTCTCGTGTGAAGTAAATTATTCCCTCGAAATGACGAGCTCTCAGGGCGGTGCGGGGCTTTCTATAAATAATTAAATGGTCCAAAAGAAAAAAGAACAATTCTGATATAAAACAAGATGGATTGCAGTTTTTTAATTTATTCTGAGTGATCTCATGATGTTACTAAACACCAAAGCCCTTATAATACATCTAAGACCAAACACTGGATCAGCATTTTTTTCTCAACTAATTTCTTCAGAGATTTGGGACTCCTTGTGTCCTTTTACATAATTAAGAGTGCCTCTGTGGTATCATACAAACAGCCATTATACTATGGTATCTAGTGGAATATTTGTTTCTGCTGCTCATTATATGTCAACTGAGAGAAAAAAACCTTATTGCTCTTGGAGATGAAAGGAACGGTGTCAGCTCTGCTGATGTTGTTTTTTCCCCTCTCATTTAAAGCCTGTGAGGTTGCCTGAAGATCCCATTTGGTTTTTTTTCCTCTACCCCATCCTATTTGTTATCGGCCCTCCTCTTGCATGAGCAGCCCACGAAGCAGAACAGTATCGAATCAAACCAATTATTCTTATCTAAACGTCGTCCTCTCGCTCTTTGCTTCGTTTTTCCATCTCGGTTTCTCAATACACACTGTCACTTGTATTGTGTAACAGAGCACGTTGTGTTGAACATTAATCAACATAACACCTTCTGACCAATCAGATGTGAGAATTCAACAGCACAGTGGGGTTTGGATCGCTGATGGCTGCTCGTGATACCTGATGTTTATCAATAGCTTGACGAAGAAACTATTATTCTCGAACAATGACTTATATCAAGAGGTCTCATCAGTGGCATAATAAGAACGATCACACACACACACACACACACACACACACACACACTCACACAGACACAGGTGTTTTAGCTCCGTATTGCTCTGCTGGCTTCATGAGGTGTTTCTTAAATACATACATTAAAAAAAGAAAGAAAGAAAGAAAGAAAGAAAGAAAGAAAGAAAGAAAGAAAGAAAGAAAGAAAGAAAGAAAGAAAGAAAAAGAAAGAAAGAAAGAAAGCGGAACTCATATTTATGTGAGGTGAAGTTTTGAAAACCTGAAGAAAATTTAAGGTGCAAATTAGTTGTTTGGTCACAAATATGATACAGAGTGTGGCAGAGCGTGGGTAGAAGAGGCGGTACACACACACACCGTTCCAATCCTGCCAACCACACCAAAATGTGGCAGAAATGGGCAGGTGAGCGTTAATCACCCTTCAAATTTTATCCGACTACGCCACCCTGGTGGGAGAACCAGGGAAATTACTCCCATCAAAAGAAAGACACACAAATAAGCTTCACCAACTGAAGGCAGAGAATTAGGAGAGACGTGGGTACCAAGACAAAAATTGTGTTTATTATAAAATCACAAACATCGATTAAAACTCTCTCTCACAAACACATCCACAATGGCAGAATATAGTTTTCAGGGAAAGGATTAGTGGGAACCAGGCAGGCCAGCTGCAGCTTCAGGAGGTCATCCAAAACCCACCTCAATTCACACCAACGCAAACACCACGCATACCCACCAAACGGAAATTGTATCAGCACACTGTGAAACACCACAGAATGAAGCAACTAGCCTCCCCAGTTCCACACACGTCCTCACTGGCCCTGGGAAAAATAGGAAACAGCATTAAAACAGAAATTTTAATCAGAAATTATAACAAATAGAAAAATAAACAAAACTTATTGTAGTAGCTCTGACACTCAGGCTTCCAGAGGAGATCACATAAACCAAAGAAATTAAGTCCCAAAGCTCAACCCATAGGCAGCCTTGCGGATGCGCATCCGAAGCCCACTTTCACAGCCCCGGCGACTCGCAGAGCAGCAGAGCAGTACACAGCACAGATGACCGTTGATGACACGATCAAAACCAGAAATATATCCGTAAGCAAAACAGCAGCGGCATCACATGAAGTCACTAGCTAGAAACCGGACTTCAATATTCCCCTTTCCAATTGATGTTAGTCACTAGGCGCGCAGCTATATGGTTACTCACTACCGGTGCCGCAGATCGGTTTAGCAACCAGCATTCACACACATGCCCCGGCTGCTAGTGCACTCCGCCACACGCCACCAGCCCGCTCTAAATTAAACTAAAAGGGAATCAGAACGGAAACGGAAATGCCAGGGAAAGACCTGTCAGAATAAGGGTCCTTAAATAGTACAACTACCATCACCTGATTGGTCTACCAATTATACTCCAACCAGCCAATAAGATGACATAACTCATCCTGCCACACAGAGATAAAGAGAAGTTGTAATGCTTTCCTTCAAACTAAAAAAATATTATTATAGGGTTAATGGTTCATTTCATGTTTCATGTTCTTGTGTTTCAGGTATTTCTCTAAGTTCTCTACTTTCCTCCCCGAGGCAAAAGACATGTGATTTAGGCTGATTGGCATATCTAAATGATACGTAGTGTGTGAATGTGTGTGATTATACACCTTGTGCACCCGAGTCTCCTGGGATAGACTTCAGGTTCCCTGTGTAGGAAGAGAGGTACACAACATGGATGGATGGACAGTATGTGCTAAATCTACCTACTGTTTCTTCCAAAAGCATTTTGAAGAAAAGGGGGATTATAGAGTAAATCATCCACCTTGTTTAAGATCTAGGGTAGAAGAGATCAGCCTGAGCGTCACTACTTTATCCTGTAATGTATTTTTTTATGACCATCTATGGTGCTGTCCACAAAAAAATCCAAACTAATCTGCTTTGGAACTTTTATTAACAGCAAATAATTTGATGTGGAAGCCCAAAACAAAAGCGTCCATTTATCTTTGTCCACCTTCCACTCCTGTGTTTACTTTATTTTCCTATTTTTGCTGCTCAGAGTGTAATTAAATCAGGCTCTTGACTAAGCTCGACTCAATCCACTGTAACGAAAGATGGGAAAGAGGACCGGCTCTTAGACGGGTGATTTATAGCCGCTGTTGTGCTCTCGCTCTGAGGAAATGCCTGGCTTGATGACAGCGTACATCCTGGCCTGCTGTGCCGACTACAGTACCTGCGACCTGCAGCGAAACAAACAAACATGCACTGACTACCAAGCAGGGATGGTTTGTCCTCTGTCTAATACGGCAAAGGAAATATAAAACGGATTGGCCCTCCATTTTGTTGCCCAAACAATGTGTTTGCCATTCATTCGTCCTTGTTCTCTTTCTTCCATGTTCACTGGTGTTGCCAAATGATATATTAGCCAATTAAGCTAAAGATCACGCCACTTGACATTTATCCACAAGCTCAACCAGACTGAAACACACAAACACACACACACACACACACACACACACACAGAGTATATCTTGTTCTTTTAGTCTCACCTGAGCGTGTAACTTTTTTCGCCCTGTTTTAACTGATTCACCCTTATTTGCATATGCATTATGGCCCCGAATACAAATCCGGCCGCGGCACTGAACTTCCTAAAGAGCGGAAATGAAAATCAGCATGATGCAAGCCAGTGCCAATCGCCTTCATTATTCACTGGCTGCTTTTGTCTCGTAAATCCTCAGAGGCAGCACTCCGGATGCATTATGACTCTCAATAGATGGCATGATTTCAATATCCTTAAGTAGCTGAGGTGGTTCAGCACTCGTTGTACTTCTTCCTGTTGGTTTTTAAAGATCAGAGATGAGGTTTTCTCCAGAGAGGAGAATAAAAGAACAAACATTAGCTGTTAGTCACCAGACATTTTTTTTTATGAAACATCTCTCTGTTCATCTGAGTGTAATGTGGTTTACGAAAATCTTTTTATAGGAACGTATTCCGACTGAATCTACTTGATTAACTCTGAGCAACATTAATGAACTCATCCATCATGGCTGCTCTGGTTAAAGTTACTGCTAATCCTGTAAATAATATAATTTTAGAGTCTACCAATCCATCCGATGTAATCATATCTTAATAATGCCTCTGAATGTCAGAAAGTGGATGCTACCAGAGGAACAAAATAAAAAAGACCCAAATGCAGGGATAAAATGACAAACTGGGGATTTAGCAAGAAATGTAACAAAACTACAGACACTTGGAAACACTAGGCGACTGAAATACAAAACAACAAACACAAAACAGCAATCATGCAGCAGAAACCAATAGACAAATCCAGGTAACAACCAGGTGACAAGCACGAGACAGCGGGTATATATAGGGAAGGTAATTAGTGAGACATAAAGAACAGGTGTGTAGATGTGGGATCGGGATAAGGATTGAGAGGGGCAAACACACGTGAGAACACAGAACATGAACAAAAGCACATGGGACAGGACATAACGTTAACGATAATGATAAATAACTGTTTATTTGTCTAAAATGACAAATGTTAACAGTGATAACAGGAACTAACTTGTTTTGTGGATGTTCATTGCATTAAACGCTAATTACAATCAAATAAAAAAGTACAGCATTCTCTTTTTTAATTAAAAGAAAAACTATTGTAATCGTTGTTTTGTGAAGTGCCATGGTATAAAAGGAAATAAAACACTTCAGGTTGGTAACAGGAAAATAATGTTCCCACCGTATTTTATTTCTTACTTGCTCATAAAATGATTTAAACAGCGTTCACTTTGTATGGAACATTTTTCAATTTTATTCATAGAGGTGTGTTTTGCTTAGTCAGCAAAAAAAAAATCAGCAGCATGAATGATGATCATGACACGTCTGTCAGAATGACAGGAAAAGCCACCGAATCGAACATCGTGCATAATGGTGCATTAAAACGGGGAAGAGAATGATGACGAGAATGACACAGGATGGAAAAGACTACTCAAAACTAATCAGCTGATTTAAAAAATAAAAAAATCAGCATACAGGTGCATCTCAATAAATTAGAATGTCGTGGAAAAATTCATTTATTTCAGTAATTCAACTCAAATTGTGAAACTTGTGCATTAAATAAATTCAGTGCACACAGATTGAAGTAGTTTAAGTCTTTGGTTCTTTTAATTGTGATGATTTGGGCTCACATTTAACAAAAACCAACCAATTCACTATCTCAACAAATTAGAATATGGTGACATGCCAATCAGCTAATCAACTCAAAACACCTGCAAAGGTTTTCTGAGCCTTCAAAATGGTCTCTCAGTTTGGTCCACTAGGCTACACAATCATGGGGAAGACTGCTGATCTGACAGTTGTCCAGAAGACAATCATTGACACCCTTCACAAGGAGGATAAGCGACAAACATTCATTGCCAAAGAAGCTGGCTGTTCACAGTGCTGTATCCAAGCATGTTAACAGAAAGTTGAGTGGAAGGAAAAAGTGTGGAAGAAAAAGATGCACAACCAGCCGAGAGAACTGCAGCCTTATGAGGATTGTCAAGCAAAATCCATTCAAGAATTTGAGAACTTCACAAGGAATGGACTGAGGCTGGGGTCAAGGCATCAAGAGCCACCACACACAGACGTTGTACAGTTGTTGTATTCCTCTTGTTAAGCCACTCCTGAACCACAGACAACGTCAGAGGCGTCTTACCTGGGCTAAGGAGAAGAAGAACTGGACTGTTGCCCAGTGGTCCAAAGTCCTCTTTTCAGATGAGAGCAAGTTTTGTATTTCATTTGGAAACCAAGGTCCTAGAGTCTGGAGGAAGGGTGGAGAAGCTCATAGCCCAAGTTGCTTGAAGTCCAGTGTTAAATTTCCACAGTCTGTGATGATTTGGGGTGCAATGTCATCTGCTGGTGTTGGTCCATTGTGTTTTTGAAAACCAAAGTCACTGCGCCCGTTTACCAAGAAATTTTGGAGCACTTCATGCTTCCTTCTGCTGACGAGCTTTTTGAAGATGCTGATTTCATTTCCCAGCAGGATTTGGCACCTGCCCACACTGCCAAAAGCACCAAAAGTTGGTTAAATGACCATGGTGTTGGTGTGCTTGACTGGCCAGCAAACTCACCAGACCTGAACCCCATAGAGAATCTATGGGATATTGTCAAGAGGAAAATGAGAAACAAGAGACCAAAACATGCAGATGAGCTGAAGGCCACTGTCAAAGAAACCTGGGCTTCCATACCACCTCCGCAGTGCCACAAAATGATCACCTTCATGCCACGCCCAATTGAGGCAGTAATTAAAGCAAAAGGAGCCCCTACCAAGTATTGAGTACATGTACAGTAAATGAACATACTTTCCAGAAGGCCAACAATTCACTAAAAATGTTTTTTTTATTGGTCATATGAAGTATTCTAATTTGTTGAGAGAGTGAATTGGTGGGTTTTTGTTAAATGTGAGCCCAAATCATCACAATTAAAAGAACCAAAGACTTAAACTACTTCAGTCTCTGTGCATTGAATTTATTTAATACACGAGTTTCACAATTTGAGTTGAATTACTGAAATAAATTAACTTTTCCACGACATTCTAATTTATTGAGATGCACCTGTATATTATTGCTTAAACAAACAACGAGTGTTTTTGGTGATTTTTGTGGCCATAATTGATTTTGCTGTGGCATTTTTCAACATTTGTGATGCAACTTTCAGAGATTTTGTGCTTTTTCTTTGCAGTAAAACAACTTGAAGTGGAAACTGCAAGCACAGGAAAGTTCTCTTCAGAGGTGGACAAAGTACACAACTTCCTTACTTGAGTGAAAGTACAGATACTACTGGTCAAACATTACTCCATTACAAGTAAAAGTTGTAAAGACAGATTTTTACTTAAGTAAAAGTACAAGAGTACTTGTTTTTAAAAGTACTTAAGTATCAAAAGTAAATGTCAATGCATTTTATTATTGTTGCATTGTTGTATGCAATACTTTCAGTACCTTTTGTAGCAACCTAGTGAATAATATATGAGGTTTTATAATGTTACAAAACCTATAGAAATTAAACAGCTGAATTGACAAAAAAGACAGCTATAATCATTTACATTTTTTATTTAACACTCCTACCACCCCCAACAAAGAAGTACACATCTATGTGTAAATGTAAATGTAGACTGATCAGAAAAAAAAATCCGACCTGCTTTAAAACCCAGCTACACAACTGTAGCTGTATAACTGTCCAACAGCAACACTGCTTTAAAAAAGACTTATTTGCTATCAAAATAAAAATTTCAAACCATTAGTTGTGACGACGATACTATGTCTCACAGATCACTAGTAGAGAGAAATCGTACTATGGTCAAATAAATCAAACTTTAAAAAGTCCTTGCTCATCTTAAGTAGAAGCTGCTTCTCAAAGTCATGTGAATGAATTGCTCCCCTTCTCGGGCTGAAGATCAATCCAGCTGCACTAAAAAGCCTCTCACAGGCCGCTGAGGCAGGGAGGGCTGTGTTCAGCTTAAGTGACGGAAGCGAATTTTGTTGTCTAGCTACACACACTCATCATAAACAAAGTGTTCAACATTTTATTCATTCTTATTTATCCAATATAATTTGCTATTCGCATTTTTGTATTGAAGTTGTATATATTTCAACATTTCATTTACACCATTTTAATATGCATTTACATCGTTCTCAAGGCCCCTCCCTCCTGCATGCAATGCGTTGTGGGCAATATTAGCCGTTAGAGTGTGCATCTTTCTGCACTTCGAATTTCTACCGGAAGTAGTAGACCATCCAGGAATTTTTGGAATGCTCTTTTCAGCATACTATGATTTGGGGCATACTAATTCTACTTTCGAATACTATTTAGGACAGATAGTATGATAATTTGGACGCAGCATACGTTTTTTGCGTGTTAACTAACATCATTACCAATGCGTTAGCGGTGTATATGCAAAGCTATGGCAACTAGGCAAACAAATACATAAAAAAAAACATTGTTTGTTTTCGGTAAACAAAGCAAACATTTAAAACGAAAAGAATCTTTACGCTTTCTAAAAGCTGGAACATACTGTCTAAGTACGGCCATGGATGCGCGCACTGTGCCAATGATCTGTCTTCGTCCATTTTGCCACCAATTGATCAGAGTTCAAAAATGACGGAAAACCACTGAACTTCACGACACATGACGCTACAAGAGTGAAAAATATCATCCTCTGATTAACGTAACTACTTTCTACTCAATGAGCTTGACAGAAATATAGTGGAGTAAAAAGTACAATATTTGTCTTTCAAATGTAGTGAAGTTAAAGTAACACGTTTACAGAAAAAATAATACACAAGTAAAGTACAGATACTCAAAAAGTGTACCTAAGTACAGTACTCAAGTAAATGTACTTCGTTACTGTCCACCTCTGCTTCTTTTAAACTCCTACCGTTGACAAGATGTAGGTATGATAGCTGTACTCATGTTCGACACACGTACAATCAAAGAGACTGAGTGTATGTTGTAATGACGTCAGACGGCATATCTCGGCCCAAATCTGCAGAAAATCTGTGGTACTTTTGAAACATTTCCTCGGAATATTGCAAAATTTTCTTGATTTTTTTCTTGAGTTAATTTCTGCAATCACAAAATCCCTGAATGACTGATTAGTTATATTCATACAGTATACCAGTGTGATCAAATGCACACACAAAATTATCTTATATTTAAACTAACCTACAATTCTTACACGTCTCAATCTCAAAGCAGTCTTCATTTTAAAATAAATAAATAAAAATGCTTCATTCTTTCACCTACACTCCCCAATATGAAAGACCACAGGTTTTCAAAACAGAAAAAAAATAGAGCAAAATGGAGGGCATGAGTTATAGCTGACGCATGCTTCAAATGAAATAAAAGTGCACTGATTACATCACCCCACAGTCTGCACTGTATCTGCTTCACACAAGAGTGTGGAAAGTGAAATAAACGCACACGAAGGATTTATACACAATCCTACAGCTTGATACGAAGCAAACCAAGCTCGTCTAATGTATGTTGATGATGCAGGATTAAATCACTTGACTACAAGTGATTATGATGAAAGAACAAGACAAGGAAAGGAGGGAATTAGGAAAGGTGCAGAAACTTATTCTCACTGCAGATGTTTGCATGCAGGTGTTGGTGTGCAGTCTGGCATTTTCAGGACATACCAGGTTACTCATTTATCATGTAATACATAATATGATAAAAACAGTTTGTCCCAGTTAACTTAATAATTTAACTGGTCAAGTGTACGGTGACCAAGAAGTGCAAGTGGCTTTCCGAGTGCCTTTATTTCTAACTTCTCTTTTCACTCTCACTTGAAGTTGATAGGAAAATAAATACATTGCAACTGCAAAATGGAAACTCCTTCTGAAAAAAATTAAATAAACATCTCAAAAAAACATACATGGTCTCTGTACAGGGCCCTGAGTATGAGCTGTTACTATGGAAACGATAATGTGTTTAAATAAGTGAGGAGCTGCTGAACCCATCCACTGACCAATCAGATTTCAGAATTCAACATCATGTTCGGTAATATGAAACTACATTTTCATTAGCAGATGATTAACTTAATGTGTGTTTTTGTTTAGAAACAAAGCCAGTTTCGTGCTGTCGAGAAGAAGGGAAAAAGCACCACGAGTCTACAGGAAGTGAGGCCATTATGGTACGCTTTAGGAGAGACACAAAATCCATTATGTGCATTTTGGGGGAAGTTTGAAAACCAAAGCATGGCAAAGACTACAAACTACACAAGTCTAACACTGTGATTAAAAAGGGTGTTTGGCTACAAATGGGAGACACTCGATATTATGAGAGATGACTATGTTAACTACCTTTTTAAAAATTGCTGTCTTTTTAAAACCATTTTGTCAAGACTCTCTGTGTCGTTAGTGCAGGGAGCTTGGAAAAAGGCCCTGTTGTTTAGAGTGAAGATGTATGAAACTCCAAAGCTATTTAACAAACAACCAGACTCCTCTTTACGTCCTGTGTACTCAGCCGCAGGTAAACACACTCCATCTGGAAAGCATTTTGAGATTGCTCGGGCGTCTGTGCATCTCTGTGTGTGTGTGTGTGTGTGTGTGTGTGTGTATGTGTATGTGTGTGTGTGTGTGTGTGTGTGTATGTGAGAGAGAGAGAGAGAGAGAGAGAGAGAGAGAGAGAGAGAGAACAGAGTGTTATTGAATTAAAATGGTGTTCATGCATTTTTGTGAGTCATAAAATGACCAAAAGCATCACATAATAACATGAATGAGCATATAAAAAATATTTTCTAAAAAAAAAATTCTCAACAGGTATGTGATTTATTCATGAAATTTCCTTAGCTAACGTTTGGCTATCAGTAACGGGTCAGCAGTTCTACGGCACATGTACATGTACTAAAAATAAATCATTAAAAAAAAACGGAAGAAGGAAAAAGAAATCTATTTAGGTATTTCTCAGGTAGCTCTAAAATCAATTTACAAAAAAAAAAACAATCTAGCAACTTAGCACGTGTTAGCATAACACTTATTACTGTAGATACTAGCTAGTACTTGCTAGCTAGCTGCATGAGCTGCCACTTTATTTCATTTCAGTTCAAGCAACAAGCTGTAGGAAGCAAGAAAGCTGCTTTTATTTTGTTTTATTTTTGCATTTTTCCACCACAGACAGACACACAATAAACACATCACTAGTGATCGCTGCTTAAAACGTTAGTTATGCTAGTTACGTTAGTCAGTTATACATTTCTGTTACTAGGCTTTTCTAGACCACAAGAGGGCGCCATGTTAGTGCTGGGTACGTAAACCTTTTCAGCTGAATGATAGCGAAGTGTGATCTTTACGTGTTTTTAAAAAAAAAAACACCCGAGGCCTCCTGGTGGTCTAGATGCAGTCATCGAGTTTATATAATGGTCGCCATTTAATTGTCGCTTAAATGTGCTTTGTGCCCTCTAGTCGTGAATGTAATAACATTTGCAGCCACCCAAGAGTTCAAGTGTGTGTCCCACGAGCTCAGGAAAGGAGCTCTGAAAATAGTTAAAGTTTCAAACATTAAGATTTAATATCCTTTTGGTGAGTATGTAGTATGTCATGCTGAGTTCATAGTTTTGTTTTCTAATTTCAGTATAATGGCGTAAATTGAAGTCTGCACTTGCTAACAATTCTGCGCATGTTAAATGTTAGTATTTTGTCCTGTGAAGGTTTTATTTCACTTGGTGGACATGTACTGTTTTTGAGTTTATTACCTTGAGGTATTTGTGTTCATTTATTCATTGTTATTTGTTATGGGGTTAAACCCGGTGGTCATGGAATCTAAATAAATCGAAAAACAACTTTCATTAACTCTGTGTCTTGTTTTTTTTTCTATGCCATTGGACTGCTACAGTTGTGCTCCCTCTATAGCATTACAGCATATTTTAGTATTAATTAATTAATTAATTAATTAACTAATTAATTTGTTATAGCTATTAACAGAAAAAAAAACAGCATAGATCACCAATCTGTAGCAGCTTCTTCGAGTGTGACTAATCATCAGTGCTGAGTGAAGTATCCCAGGTGGAAAAGATGTGCATATTAGCAGGTTTTAACTTTTCATGGTTCAGACTTGCTTGTTCAGCACATCCTACAGATGCTCGATTGGATTGAGATCTGGGGAATTTGGAGGCCAAGTCAATACCTCAAACTCGTTGTTGTGCTCATCAAACCATTCCTAATTCTTTTTTAGCTTTGTGGCATGGTGCATTATCCTGCTGAAAAAGGCCACAGCCAACAGGGAATATCGTTTCCATGAAAGAGTGTACATGGTCTGCAACAATGCTTAGGAAGGTGATACGTGTCAAAGTAACATCCACATGAATGGCAGGACCCAAGGTTTCCCAGCAGAACATTGCCCAAAGCATTACACTGCCTCCGCCGGCTTGCCTTCTTCCCATAGTGCATCCTGGTGCCATAAGTGATGCACACGCACCCATCCACTTGATGTAAAAGAAAATGTTATTCATCAGACCAGGCCAACTTCTTCCATTGCTCCGTGGTCCAGTTCTGATGCTCATGTGCCCATTGTTGGCACTTTCGGTGGTGCACAGGGGTCAGCATGGGCAACCTGACAGGTCTGTGGCTATGCAGCCCCATACACAACAAACTGTGATGCGCTGTGTATTCTGAAACCTTTCTATTATAACCAGCATTAACTTCTTCAGCAATTTGAGCAATAGTAGCTTGTCTGTTGGATCGGATCACACGGGCCAGCCTTCACTCCCCACATACATCAGTGAGCCTTGGCCACTCATGACCATGTTCACCACTGTTCCTTCATTGGACCACTTCTGTAGATACTGACCACTGCAGAACAGGAACACCCCACAAGAGCTGCAGTTTTGGAGATGCTCAGATCCAGTCGTCTAGCCATCACAATTTGGCCCTTGTCAAACTCGCTCAAATCCTTACACTTACCCATTTTTTCTGTTTCTAACAGCATCAACTTTGAGGACAAAATGTTCACTTGCTGCCTAATATATCCCACCCACTAACAGATGCCATGATGAGGAGATAATCAGTGTTATTCACTTCAACTGACAGTGCTCATAATGTTATGCCTGATTGGTGTATAAATATATATTCATTCATTCATTCTTTGTCTTCCGCTTATCCGGAGCACTTCGCTCTCCCTAGACACTTCCTCCAGCTCTTCTGGGGGGATTCTGAGGCATTCCCTGGTCATCTGTGAGACATAGTCCCTCCAGCATGTCCTGGGTCTTCCCCGGGGTCTCTTCCCGGTGGGGCATGCCAAGAACACCTCCCCAGGGAGACGTCCAGGAGGCATCCGAAACAGATGCCTGAGCCCCCTCAACTGGCCCCTTTTGATATGGAGGAGCAGCGGTTTTACCCCGAGCTCCTCCCGGGTGACAGAGCTCCTTACCCTATCTCTAAGGGAGCGCCCTGCCATCCTACGGAGGAAACTCATTTTGGCCTCTTGAATCCGGGATCTTGTCCTTTCGGTCATGAACCAAAGCTCATGACCATAGGTGAGAGTAGGAACGTAGATTGACTGGTAAATCGAGAGCTTTGCCCATTGGCTCAGCTCCTTCTTCACCACAACAGACCGGTACATAGACCGCATTACTGCTGCCGCTGCACCGATCCGTCTGTCAATCATCACGCTCCATCCTTCCCTCACTCGTAAACAAGACCTCGAGATACTTATGCTCCTCCACTTGAAGGAGGAACTCCCCTCCAACCTAAACTGCGTTCCAAATTATTATGCAAATTATATTTTTCTCTGATTTTGCCAAATAGTCAATATAAATGACAGTCATCATAATTTTCAAGTCATCAACCTTTAGAGTACAATTCGAATTTTATTGAACAAACCTCCCAATGATAACAGTATTTTTTCAAAAATAAAAACTTAAAATGCACTGTTCCAAATTATTATGCACAACAGAGTTTCAAACCATGTTATTGTTGTAAAGAACTGAAAATGGTCATTTGTTTATTTTTCAATTAGAAGCATTAGCATATTACTGAAATCAAAACATCTTAACAGGTCAAGTTACATTTTAACATAGGACCCCTTATTTGATAGGAGCTTCACAATTCTTGCATCCATTGAACTTGTGAGTTTGTGGAGAGTTTCTGCTTGAATTTCTTTGCAGGATGTCAGAATAGCCTCCCAGAGCTGCTGTTTGGATGCGAACTGCCTCCCGCCCTCATAGATGTTTCACTTGAGGATGCTCCAAAGGTTCTCAATAGGGTTGAGTTCAGGGGAGGTTGGGGGCCACAGCTTGAGTTTCTCTTCTTTTATGCCCATAGCAGTGGTATTCCTTGCAGCATGAGATGGTGCATTGTCATGCATGAAGATGATTTTGCTACGGAAAGCACAGTTCTTCTTTTTGTACCATGGAAGTAAGTGGTCAGTCAGAAACTCCACATACTTTACAGAAGTCATTTTCACACCTTCAGGGACCCTAAAGGGGCCGACCAGCTCTCTCCCCATGATTCCGGCCCAAAACATGACTGCGCCACCTCCTTGCTGACGTCGCAGCCTTGTTGGGACATGGTGGCCATCCACCAACCATTCACCACTCCATCCATCTAGACCATCCAGGGTTGCACGGCACTCATCAGTGAACAAGACTGTTTGAAAATCAGTCTTCATGTATTTCTGGGCCCACTGGAGCCGTTTCTGCTTGTGACCATTGGTTAAGGGTGGCCGAATAGAAGGTTTATGCATAACTGCAAGCCTCTGGAGGATCCTGCACCTTGATGTTCGCGGGATTCCAGAGGCACCAGCAGCTTCAAATACCTGTTTGCTGCTTTGTAATGGCATTTTAACAGCTGCTCTCTTAATCCGATGTATTTGTCTGGCAGAAACCTTCCTCATTGTGCCTTTATCTGCACGAATCCGTGTGTGCTCTGAATCCGCTACAAATCTCTTAATAGCACGATGATCACGCTTATGTTTTCGTGAAATATCTAAGGTTTTCATACCTTGTCCAAGGTATTCAACTATGTCACGCTTTTCGGCACTAGAGAGATCCTTTTTCTTTCCCATATTGCTTGAAAATGGTGGTCTGCTTAATAACGTGGAACATCCTTCTTAAGTAGTTTTTCATTTAATTGGACTTACCTGGCACACTAATTGGCACAGGTGTCTGAGATTGATTTCACTGACCCAAAGAGCCCTGAGACACAATACCATCTATGATTTTTACTGGAAAACAAAAAACTTTACCTTTATGACACTTAAACACAATTTGCATAATAATTTGGAACGTGGTGTGTATATATATATGTATATATATATATATATATATAGAGAGAGAGAGAGAGAGAGAGAGAGAGAGAGAGAGAGAGAGAGAGAGAGAGATGAGTGTGTTTATGAGGCTGAAACTAGTCTCTCTACACTTCTCTGCTACACTCTCAGGGTTATCTCTAAAACAGCTTTATGCTGCGTACACAACACTGTTTATCATGCAACCCAGAGTCACTGGGTGACTGCTGCTGCTGCTGCTGCTGTGCCACCAGCTTCTGTGCTCAGGGAAGATTTATTAGTCCGTGACGTCATCACCCGCGACGCTGTGCTTCTCCAGTCGGAACACAGCGTGGGTTTAAATAGACTCCTAAACTAACTACTAAGACTAATGATACATAGAATTGACACATTTGCTATTTGTTTTCTGATAGAAAAAGATACCATATATTTCTGTCAAGAGAATTCTATTGAACGTATATGGAAGGAGACTTTAGTGTGAGCACTTTGTAAAAATCAGACTTTTTTCACAACAGGTAAATATTCTGGATAAAGAACTTTCCGGTCTAAAAAGCTGCATTATTTGTCTTATTAATTTTATCATTTTCTTATAAGAGCAAGACACCAAGTGTGTTATTGCTTACACAGTTTACAGTAAAAACATGACTCAAGACTACCATCTACAGCACAACACCGAGGCTGTACTTCTTCCTGCTTCTTCCTCCTTCCTCCTTTTTCTCTTCTCAGTTAATGTGGACGTCATGAAGAGATACAGTTCTTGATTGAACAAAGATCCTGAACCACTTTTGGGAAATGATGTTAGTTTAGCATCAAGAAATGAATCTTAAGAAATTGATACAGCTGAACATCTCCATCCAAATTGCATTTTTATATTAATTTTTTCAAATTTGAATAAAAACTATTATTCACTCTATTATACGTTAATCAATTACCATTTATTTGTTTGTTTGTTTACTTGCTTATTTATGTACAGTAGTGTTTCACACCCAAACTGTAATCTTGTTATATTTTTATTATTAATTTATTCAAGTCTATATAGATAAGACATCATTAAAGATATTCAATGTAGTATTATTTATTTGATTAAAAAAAAAATACAAGAAAAAAGATTATTCAAAAGGCTTGTTGCGGTATCAAAAAGTCAGTAATTTGGTAAACAATCAAATCAGTGAATAGTGGATGCGAAAAGATTGCATCCTCCACACCACGAGGGGGCAGTTAATTCACGCTGCTTAAAGTTTCACAGAAACGGTTGCGTTCCAAAAAGAAACTGGTTTACTATATAGGTGCACTCTATTAGACTCCAATGTAAATTCTTCTGCGCTTGAAGCAGTGGACTACATGTTTGAATTGGGACTAAGCCTGAGCAGTGGTTTACTCGAGCTAGAGAGTTGTTGACATTCATTTTTTGGTCTTTCTAAGTGTTTCGGTTAAAACATAAAATAGGAATTGTGCATAAATGCCGTTAGTATTTATCCTTGTAGCTCTGTGGTTTGTGTCCTGATGAATGATAAAAACACTGCGAATGAAATGTTAGACTAGGATTCATTTAGCTAGCCAGGAAGACAAGCTAACAGATAACTACAGCTATTAGGCAAGTATACAGTTATATATCTGAGTGAAAGTCTGGTTTAGCTTTTAATCTTTGTTAGAATTATGTTATTATTCGTTAATAAAGAAAATGTGGCTTGTTTTGCTGGTTTTAGCTTGTACCTGAAATTGAAAGTGTGCTACATTAACTAACTTCATTTCAATAAAATCTCTTTTTTTGCACGTAAACGTGCAGTTGGGGTTCGTGTATAATTAATATAGATGATATAATATAGATAGTAATATAGATTTTGGGATGAATTACATTTTTTTCTTCTTTGTCAGCCGTCTACCTGAAACTGTACAGTTGATCAGTGTTTCAGAGGAAAGTAGCTAACTTATGCTCAAGTCACCAGCTGACGTCATCTATTTTATTTGCATAAGCATCGAATCGTCGTGCTCATTTGCATAACACGTAGAATTACATGAAGAAGGAAGAGGAATCGATTTTTTTTTTACATTTCTAACAGAGAAAATCTTTGGTCAAGGCAACACTATAACTCACTATATAAACATATTTACAAAATACTGTTTCAAGGGAAATAAACACGATGGAAATGGTTATGGATGGAGTACCTAGCTTTTGGTAATTTAACGAGTTTAAAACAGAGATATGCCTAGGTGGGGAAAATGTGGTCATTGATTGGTTGTTAGAGACAATGGGGAGTGATTATTGGTTGTTGGGAACAGTGGTGATCAGTAGTTGGTTGTAGGGAAGAATGGTGATCAGGGATCGGTTGTTGTGAATGATTGTGCTCATTGATTGGTTGTTGGGAAAAATTGTGATTATGGCATTGGTTGTTGGGAACAATGGTTCTCATTGATTGGTTTTTGGGAATGATGGTGCTCATTGATTGGTTGTTGGGAATGATGGTGCTCATTGATTGGTTGTTGGGAATGATGGTGCTCACTGATTGGTTGTTGGGAATGATGGTGCTCATTGATTGGTTGTTGGGAATGATGGTGCTCACTGATTGGTTGTTGGGAATGATGGCGCTCATTGATTGGTTTTTGGGGAAAAATAGGGATTCATTTTTGGTTGTTGGGGAACATGTTGATGCACAACTCAGTTAGATTTTACACACTAGTGGTGAATCAAGTGAACCTGCTTTTTCCAACAGCTGTGATGTGAGCTGGAGAGCCGTATCGAGTGCAGGACAGTCACTAACATCATTTCAAGTGCTCTAAAAAGTCACCAAATCAACAGTTACTAAGTTGGCAACACTGGAAAATTCACTATGTTGTGACTCATTCAGCTTCATCTCACTTGTTAGTCGTATTTAATAACAGATTGTTAAGTGTTGATTAAGATTAATAAGGTTTCTCTTTTATCTATAATGCAGAGGAAAAAATGGACTCGAATGGCAAAGCTTCCACAGGCCAGATTTTGCTCTTGGCCACCAGTTCAGCCCTGACTGCTCTCCTTTACTCAGTGTACAGGAAGAAGGCGAGCAGTGCTGCTAGATTACAAGTAAGTAAAAAAAAAACAATGGTATTTATTTGGATGAACTGATGGCACAGTTACAATAGCATCTGATTACATTCTAATTAACAGGAAGCCAAGAAAATATCATTAGATCAAGATCTGCAGAGCATCCTGGCTGAAGCTCCAGGCAAATGTATACCATACGCTGTTATAGAAGGTATGAATGAATGAATGAATGAGTAAATGAAAGAAAGAAAGAAAGAAAGAAAGAAAGAAAGAAAGAAAGAAAGAAAGAAAGAAAGAAAATAAGCTGAATTCAGGGTAGAAGTGAGGATTAAGTCTGGGCCAGTAATCTACCCTGTCTTTGATTCTTTTCCTGTAACAGCATAAAGTGTTTTATTACTTATGCCAAGATGAATTCAATTTGCTCTTTGATTTCTTGGTTGCTATTTAGCCTTTTACATTATTTCTCTTTTTTTGCCTCTTTAGCTGTCTGTATCAGGGTTTGAATATTTTCTCAGCAGAATTGATAAATGAGTGAAAGATTCTGAAGTTTTGCCTGTTGTGTCTCTGTAGGGGTTGTTCGGTCTGTTAAAGACATCTTGAAGAGTCAATTTGTGGACAGTTGTCAAGGTGTGATCGCCAGACTGACACTAAAGGAGAAGAAGATGGTGTGGAATCGGACCACTCATATCTGGTAAATGCTTTTTAAATTTAACAAATATAGCTTTTTTAAATATCATGTAAAGAAAATAAGTGTACTGAAACAGACTTCTGGTTTCATATCATTTGTCAGGAATGACTATGAAAAGATCATCCACCAGCGCACCAACACTGTACCCTTTGACCTCGCATCACACGACGATACCATCACAGCCACTGTGCGCGTGATCCGCCCCTTGGACGCAGAGCTGTACCTGGAAAAGACGTACGAGAACTTCCACCCAGCTACAAGCTCCTTCACCAGCATCGTGGGTCACTTCCTGAGCGGCGAGCGGCCACAGGGTGTGACCGAGATGGAGGAGATGCTGCGGCTGGGCGCAAGCATCACAGGCGTGGGCGAGCTGGTGATGGACGGTGGCGTGGTACGCCTACAGCCACCCAAACAAGGATTGCGCTACTTCCTGAGCAGCCTGGATTATGACACGCTGCTGGAGAGCCACAAAAGCAGTGCAAGGTTCTGGAAAATTCTGACGGCACTCATGGGTCTGACAGCATTCGCTACGGTGGTGTACGTGCTGTGGAGGCGCTACACCTGGCACAAGGAGAAGAAGAAGGAGCGTGAGATGATAGAGGAGTTTGAAGAGCAGAGGAGAAGACGGACGGACGGGGAAGAAGAGGCCGTGCAGGTCGGAGCTTGTGTCGTGTGCCTGGGTCACCAGCGCTCATGTGTTTTTCTCGAGTGTGGTCACGTGTGCACGTGCTGGCAGTGTTACCGCATGCTGCCCACACCAAAGAAGTGCCCCATGTGCAGGGCTACTATAGACCGAGCAGTGCCTCTGTTCAACAGCTAATCAACTCTTAGAGGAGAAATCCCCAAAGCTTTAGTTGTGTAATTTTTGGTGTGAAAATATTGATTTTCCAACATGGTGGTAGGTGCTACACTGAATCTCGGTGAAAATTTCTTTAGGATTAATACATTTAAGGATAAAATGATCCTTTATTTAGCCTTCTGTTTAAGCACATAGAGAAAGAGAGAGAGGTTAAACAATAAATATACTGAGATAAAAATTAGAGTGTAATACCTCGATAATTGCTGACTGACAAATAAGGACTTATTTGTATATCAACTTTATCACAGAGATTGATGAGATGTTATACTGTATGCTGAATCAATTAGCAGCAGGCGGTTCTAACTGGTTTCCGAACAGTGTTAGAACAAACTTTCCTGCTCTCAGGGCTGCTCTGATTGGCTGCTGGCGGCCAGAGAGAGAGGGACAGACAGACAGACGGCACTTCCATAATAAAGAGCTGAATTGCCTGTGGACTGTTTTGCTTGACCACTAATCATTTATTTTTGTTTGAAGACATTGTGATCTCATGGTTGTTGGGTGAATTTTAAGATTTGACAGATATGAATTTGGCAGAGGTTTGACACAAAAGGCTTTAAACACATTATACATGTTAAACTGGTTGATTTTTTTGTTCAAGGGCTTTCAAATGATGCTTGAATTCATTTCTTTAAAGTATTACTTTTCATAAAAGCCTTCAATAAAGTTTTCTTCCAATATCATACAAGATCTCAGCTGATTTCTTTATAACATAAAATGTCATTTTAGAACAATTTGACATTTTGACATCTTTCACCAAACTTGCTGGACTATATGATTAACCACAAAGCACTCTGAACGCAAATCATTTATTTATAAAATAAATAAATAAAAATAATAATTCTATGCACTTTTACGTATACAGTGTCTCTCTACCTTGCTCCAAAATTGTCATGACATCCAAAAGTCTGTGTACAAAAATCTGTGGAGGCCTTCAACCTTCAACCAAGATTGCGATTGCACAACGTGGTAAGCAGGTTGTTTTGAGGTGTGGAATTCTCAAATCTGATTGGTCGGAGTATGTTGATGTATTTTCTATATGTGCAGTTCTGACTGTAGTGTCGGCTTCAAGGCAAATCACAGGTTTGTATAGTCACTACATCCACAGTGGCATATTCTAAACCTTGCAATAAACTGGTATAAAAAACATTATTTACCAACGACAAACAGGTCAAGCTGTAACTTTAGGGTTTTTCATCGTGAGGAAAGTGTTCAGGATAGGAGACGTTAGAATATCTTTTCTTTTTTTGTCTAATTAACATCAAAAGAAAGTGAGTGAACAGCTGTATAAAGCTGCTATAACGTGAGTGATAACATGAACTTGTTGGACGATCTTCAACATTAAATGTAATTATTAACAATAGAACGAACATGTTCTCTTCTAAAGCAATATACACTAATCAAGCATAACATTATGACCACCTGCTTAATATTGTGTTGGTCCTCCTTTTGCTGCCAAAACAGCCCTGACCTGTCAAGGCATGGACTCCACTAGATCCCTGAAGGTGTGCTGTGGAATCTGGCACCAAGATGTTAGCAGCAGATCCTTTAAGTCCTGTAGGTTGCGAGGTGAGGCCTCCATGTTTCAGACTTGCTTGTTCAGCACATCCCACAGATGCTCGTTTGGATTGAGATCTGGGGAATTTGGCGGCCATGTCAACACCTCAAACTCGTTGTTGTGCTCATCAAACCATTCCTGAACCATTTTTGCTTTGTAGCACAGCAAATTTTTGCTTTGTATCCTGCTGAAAGAAGCCACAGGCATCAGGGAATACCATTTCCATAAAAAATGTACATGGTCTGCAACAATGCTTAGGTAGCCACCTAAGTCTGCGACAATGCTCAATGAGCCTTGGCCACTCACGACCCTGTCGCTGGTTTAGCACTGTTCCTTCCTTGGACCACTGCAGCCCGGGAACACCCCACAAGAGCTGCAGTTTTGGAGCTGCTCTGATCCAGTTCTCTAACACATCAACTCTGAGAACAAACTGTTCACTTGCTGTCTAATATATCTCACTCACTAACATGTGCCATGATGAGGAGATAATCAGTGTTATTCACTTCACCTGTCAGTGCTCATAATGTTGTGGCTGATCTGTGCATCTTGTATTTTGATCAGTTTAATCTTTGTGACGAAGACAAAAACTCACCCTGACCAGAAGAGGGCGCTGTGTATTTACTATCTGAAGTATTCGCTTCCTCAAACTGCAGCACATTTTATAGCGTTATAACCTGCAGTTAACATGAACCTAAATCGGATTTTTATTATTTATCTCTTAAATTTCTTATTATGGGGGGCACGGTGGCTTAGTGGTTAGCATGTTTGCCTCACACCTCCAGGGTTGGGGGTTCGATTCCCGCCTCCGCCATGTGTGTGTGGAGTTTGCATGTTCTCCCCGTGCCTCGGGGGTTTCCTCCGTGTACTCCGGTTTCCTCCCCCAGTCCAAAGACATGCATTGTAGGTTGATTGGCATCTCTAAATTGTCCGTAGTGTGTGATTGCGTGAGTGAATGAGAGTGTGTGTGTGCACTCCGTCCAGGGTGTATCCTGCCTTGATGCCCAATGACGCCTGAGATAGGCACAGGCTCCCTGTGACCCGAGAATAGTTCGGATAAGCGGTAGACAATGAATGAAAATTTCTTATTATCTCTTAAAAACTATAGTGTAAAATAAATACATCTTCTATACCTTTATTATTTATCTTTCACCTGGAGATGTGAATATAGTATAGAAGTTGATTTCGGCTGCTCCCTGGTCGGGGTCGCCACAGCGGACCAACTGGTCCGCACAACAACTTGGCAAATGTTTTACGCCGGATGCCCTTCCTGCCGCAACCCTCCCATTTTTCCGGGCTTGGGACCGGCACTGCATCCAGTGGCTGGGGTTGAGGCATTGGTTGGGAATCGAACCTGGGCCTTCCGCATGATGGGCAAGAAACCTGAGTCACCAATGCCCAGATATGAACATAGTATATCTTCAAAAATTTGTTTAGGTACATAATTTGACCTTAAAGACCACCTGCTCAGGTAATAGATACATAATAAAGGTACAGAAATGATGGCATTTGATGGCACCAGCGACCAGGAAAGTACAGTTTTATATCTTTATTTCAAATTTTGTGAATATTTATCACATAATCCCACGTGAATTCCAGAATATCCTACAAAATGTGGGGAAAATGTTAATGTTAATGCGTTTAAAATGACATAAAGGCATAATATAGCTTTTTATTGCACTAATATAGCACATATTTAAATGAATTCGCATTACAAATAAAATGTATTATTGTATTTATTGTGAATGCCTATTTTTTCATTCTTATCGAAATTGTCATAAAACTCCAAAAGTCTGCATTTTGCAAATTGATAAACATGATCAGTTTTGGATCAGTTTTCAAAAAAAAAAAAAGAAAAAGAAAAGTGCAGCTCAGACAGTAATAAGAGAAACTCAGTCTGATCTAAACTCGGCTTTATTTTTGCTTCCCATCAGCTTTCTCCCCATCGGCTGTGTTGCGACTTTGAAATGTTCCCAAAACAACCTGCGTGTCCAAAATCACGCTATATACACTATATAGTGCACTACTCTTTGGATTTTTAATTCTTTTTTTTCAGCGTTGGAAGGCTTACTGGATAGAACATGAAATCCCACAGAAATGAACAGTGTGTAAACGATGTGCCCTATCTAGGAAAGATTAAATGTAGTGCACTTTATACTTGTAGGGAATAAGGGAGGCACCATTTCGGACACGAGTACGTGTTGTGCTGAATTCGTACACCAGGAAGAATCGGATTCATTCTGCTATGATTGGCTGGATTTATGAACTCCCGCCTACTTAGATTGCAATTGGGCTAGAATCTTCACGAAGCAAATTTGATTGGCTGACTGACTTGTAGACTGGCGAACCCGCGCGCGGGAGGGCAGATTTTACATTGATGTGATTTCTGTGCACCACGTGGTGTCTCTGACTATAGGACCTGCTCTGGCCGAAACAGCGAAACACCTAAAGAGGCTCGCGGGTAAATAAAAAAAAGCTTTTGTTGCTCTGTTTGATATTTTCGGTTCATTAATAAAAAAAATTTAAGATAGAGTTTTTTGTTGATTTTGGTTTTAGACGGAGATAGAGAGACAATCATGTCGCAGGTGTTGCCTTACGAGGAAAACATAAGTCGGTACGGTAACGATGGAGACGAGGAGCAAATGTCTCTCACCTGCCGCCTGCACAACACCAACAACTTCTTCAGTTCCACACAGAACAAAAGACCTCCAAAACTCGGACAGATTGGACGGAGCAAACGAGGTGAGGAGACTTTGAAGAGTTTCACACAAGCTGTACATGTTAAGTTCATTTCAGCAGAATGCGTCCAGAATGTCCAGATAAAACCAGTTAGCACCTTAAAGAAAAAGTCCACCCTGGCACACATTAAAGATGTTAAGATTGAAAATCTGTGATGATTTTATTAAATCTAGTTTTATGTTGTTTGTTGATTTTGTCATTTCATTATCCACTTGAGAAGTTATGATTGTGTCCCGCTCTGATGTCACAGGGGGACACTGTTATTGCTAGTGTAGTTACTGTGCAGTTTAACAGGAGGGGGAAAAATGAACAATCCTATACGTTTTTAAGGAGAAAACCAGAAAACTCTGATTAAAGGTGGCAACAATAAATACATGGCAACCTTTGGAATACATGGCAAACTTTGGAGTCAACGCAGCTATATAAGACACGGTTGCATTGAGTTGAGACTCTGGTTAATTACGTGCATTGGCGTCATTATTAGTCTGTTTGAACACGAAGAGGTGTCTGATCCAGACAGCCTAAAGGACTAAAGCACTGCTGCATCACACTCTTCAAGCAGAGAGATCAACTAAAGCAAGGAATAAATCCCTACTAGCACCACTATCAAACAGCATTGTGGCCAATGTAGGATAGCAGAAATGTAGGCAAGTCAGCTTAGATTTTTATTTGGAACACCACAAAAGATACACACAAAGATAAACACGTAACCCATTTGTGCAGATTTGTGATTTGTCTTTGAAAGCTTGCATTGTTGTTATTTGTTTAGGAGACTATTTCTCTGTTTTTCAGTGATAGTAGGAAAACACGCATTTGTGGTTTCTTTCTCAGCATCTGTGCCCAGATGTTTAGATGTGCAAACATGTGATGCTTGTTTTTGCTGCCTGCATGCTATTATCTTCTCATATTCGCTCATCCATGGTCAGTGTAATGTCTGGAAAGATAATGTCAGGTCGAGGGATGGATTTAGGTGGATTACATAATGCATGCTTGCAGGAGGAGAGTGCGAGTTGGAGATGGTGATGATGGGATTTGAACGAGGAGCAGACTGCATGTAGAGTATAACATGCTGTCTTTATCCAGTGTGTTTCATTTCATTAAAAAAAATATAAAAAGCATTCATGCAGTAGCACTAGTGACACTCGAACTGGTTAACTAGTAGCACTTTTAACTTGTTATATAACATCCGTGTGTTAGATTATATAATGTTTATCCCTTGTTTTTGTTGTTGAGACCTAATTTCAGATCTAATTCTTCTTTCCATGGCTTTTCCCAGTCGTCATAGAGGATGACAGGCTTGACGAGGTGCTCCAGAACACTGCGGAAAAGTCACCTGCGAAAGTGTAAAATAAATAAACAAATGAATTAATCGAAGGACGTTTGTTTTTCCTGTTGGACCGCTCACCTCAGTGTGAAACAGCACTTTGCAGTGCTTTTTAGAATGGGTTGAATTTCACGGCACAACACATGAGGAGAGCAGCAGCACCGGTGCAGTCCCACACTCCCACACGGAGAACGCTGATGTCTGACCTACCGATTCCTCTTGAGGGCATGTTTTATGATCACTTTTTTGTTTTTTTCCCTTTATATGATTTGAGATCAGTCTAATATTGCTACTTGTTAATCCTTAGTGGTAAAAGTACCGTTGTATTGTGAGAATGCGTTGATATTAATAAGCACAAATCACAGACTAATGGAAACTGTTTTATCTCTTTCTGTTACACTGTCTTTCTCTTATGCACTTTGGTTTATTTTCGTTCTGTATCTAACATTTTACACATTAAGACAACTGTGAGCTGTGAATTTCTTCAGTGATGTGTTTTCTTTCCACTTTTAAGGGAAACTCTTACTATCTACATTTTTTGCAGCACTAAAAGACTGAGCACATTTTTATAAACTGATTTTTTTGATGTTGCTAATGTAACTTTTGTTGTTTGCTGAACTGCCTGCGCAGCGTAAAGTGAACCGCTAACTTTTGTACGGAAGCATTTTGTGAAACCGGCTTATTTGTAGCTGTAGTTCTTAGCACTTTGAGACGTGATCACCACTCTGTGCTGTACAGTATATTCACGATCACAATTTGTGCCAAATCTTGCAAAAAAATAGTATGCCAGTCGAGCTGTGTCACTGTGCTCTACGTACTGTGAAATTTCTGCGAGTCTGGCCGTCCTGTCTGTTTCAGGGCTTTTTCTAACCGCTTTTGCATGAGACAGGCTGAAGTGCCTCGCTGTGTGGCAGTAAAACGATGTACTTGCA
Organism: Hemibagrus guttatus; assembly: GCA_033459395.1. Lineage (NCBI taxonomy): Eukaryota > Metazoa > Chordata > Actinopteri > Siluriformes > Bagridae > Hemibagrus > Hemibagrus guttatus. Next base: position 10,096,567 of record JAUCMX010000017.1, on the reverse strand, counting down.
GTAACTTTTTGGAATGACAGACCTCAAAACTCTTGAATATTATATATAGTAAATGTTGCACTTCTTACTGTTTAACAGGGCTACATTGATAATGGAAAGTATGACCATCAAAATGTGACCATACAATAAAATCGATACAAATGACTCGGGTTTATGTCTATTTTTTTCCTTCTACAACACACTTTATGAAGCTGCAGATGGTCTGTACTCTGTTCTACTAATCAATCAATCATCATCCTTGCACTAATAATTGGGTCATTTATTGTCCAATCAGATGGGGTTGTTTCTGCATGTCTCGGATTTTGTTCATTCTTTGTTGCTTGTGACCTAAAAGTCTGTTTTTAATCGCACCTTTTCACTCCTGTGAAAAATATATTTTCAAATATATAGAAAAAACGTCTTCTCTTTTCAGTCAGGTAAACCGTTTGGATTTAATATCTTCAGAAAGAGTTTTTCTAGCTGCATGAAATTTGGCAGACATATAGACAAAGTCGTCTCATTATTATCTTTGTTAAGGAAGTCACCACAAAAAGCTATTTTATTCTTAATAGATCATGAAAAATTAGGGTTGGGGTTAGAGCAATGGGTCAGCCATGATGCAGCATCCCTGGAGCAGGGGGGGTTGGGGGCCATGCTTAAGGGCTCAACGGTGGCAGTCTGGCAGTGCTGGGGCTTGAACCCCAATCTTCCCAGAGCCTTAACCACTTGAGCCGCCACCATCAGATTGGAACATGATAAAAGTCAGAGTTTGTGTTTAAGCTACTACATTTTATTGGCTTTGTATCGAAATCTGATATTTGAACAACCAGCAGAATTCAGGATATTAACAAGATTTTGAGATCAGTGCTATTTTAGCATGACATGGTTTAATATATACCTGGGAAGTTGTGTTCCTTGTTGTCATATTCAAGCTTCCCAAGATGTTGTCCTTGTTTTCTCTAAAATTCACTGTACCTGTTTACCTAAACATAGAATATGCAGGACATTAGTAAAGTGAAATGAATTGAATTGAAATATTTAAATGTGTTAAAAGTCCAGCAACCTTCATTCACATAGACATATAAGCTATAGATCTACTACACAGACCCACAAGACCAAGAAAACTACAAATACCAAAAAAAATCAATACAGAAAACATCTTAAGACCAGACTTGAGCCCTTACAACCCTACTGCTCAATCCTGATTTAAGTCAAATGCAGCATGACTGACAGCCCTGAAAGCCCCCCTCCATCTCACACTAGTAATGTTTCGGCTGGTGTTCACAACTGGACATGATCTTCAAGGCTTGAAAGATGTAGCAATTTATATTTGACTTAGAAAAGAATGTAGCTAACTATGAATTTGGTTAGTTTGTGCAATGGTTAAATTGTTGGCCACGGGACAAAGTCTGATGGAAATAGTCAGTTTGAGTCCAACTGACCAATTTTAAAAACTAAACCAAAAAAGCAAAAAAAGTCAGACACATGTAACTATTTTTCTGATTCTATGAGTAATATTTGTACATGTGAAATTAACTATTAACTAATAGCATCAAAACAGCTAACGCTAACCATATGCTAGTCAGCATTTGGACGATAAAGTATTAAAGGCCACACTGTGTCCACATCTGCATGAACATGATGCCCCTGAGAGGAGTGTGAAGTAAATCCACTTCCCGCCTTATTTTTCCCATGAGTGTGAGCTGGAGATGGCTGCCATGGCAACAGCGAGGTGCCCCACATTAGCTTGTTAGCTTTCTCTTAGGCCCCTGAACCAACACCCGGACTTTGTCTTCAAAGTGCTCAATTATTCAGCACTCGTTCACAGTTAATCAGCAGCCTTCTATTCAACGCTCGCACGGAAAGCTCTCAAGAGCCTCTCCAGACTCGAGAGAAACCATGTTAAGCATCTTTTTTTGTGTCCCCATGTCCTTCAGGCTCCATCCAACAGCAACATTTTGGAAGATTTTGGAAGTGGTTCTGCATAACTTATAAGTATAGGTTTAGCATTGTTCCATACAATAAGCAATATTAGCGTATCTCAGCTGATTAACAGGTCATTAGCATCTTGTGCTAGCAGTATTAGCAGTGATGCTACATTGGTACTGGAAAGTAGATCGATGGAGTCCCTTTCTGCTTTACTTTCTGCCTAAACATTACAAAACCAATATATACCACTTATTTGTCAAGCCTGAAAACAACGTCCCGTGCATGGTGGTTGCCATGGAAACCTTTTTACCACAAAGGGAGACACTTTGTGAGCTGTGCTCATGTCCCACAGTTCATTCATACACAATTCGTTATGATGCATTTAAAAGGATGGCATTGTTTCAGGGGCACAGAAGGTAAAGAGCTGTTTATATGATCATCTCTTCATCTAGCAACAGTACTGCTGAATCCATTCACCCTTCTCTCTCTCTCTCTCTCTCTCTCTCTCTCTCTCTCTCTTTCTCTCTCTCTCCCTCTCTCTCCCTCTCTCTCTCTCTCTCTCCCTCCCATGCCTTTGGGCACCATTACTGCTAACACAAAGCAGGGGTGAACAATCACCACTTCGAGCTCCCAGGACAAGCAGATTATGTCAGGGGTTTTTTTGCCCAGTGGTCTGATGACTCAGTACATTGCTTGTCAGGACACCAGCTTTTTTTTGTTCTTCATCCATCCGAAGAAAATTTGTGCCCCGTTTGCTTTCACAGCTAAACAAATATTTCAGGCACGACAGAAAAGCATTCACCATATTGTTTATTATTTTGAAGTTCCCAATGAATCCTGATGATTCCACAGCCAAAAGTGGCCAGGAGCCAAGAAGCAAAATTAGCCTTGTATGCTTTCTGTCCCCTGTCAATCACAGTAACACGAGCCAATCTTGACTTCTGTGCACCTTCTTTATTATGTTACACCACCCTGTGATGCAGCATGAGCAGCAGTGTAAAAAAGTAAAAATACAGTCTTCACGTTTGACAGAGGAAGCATCAGTTAGCCTTGACAATCACTTTTGGTATAAAAAGGTTTCAAATGCTGTGCTTCTTTGAGTCTAACAGACTACAATCATCTCTAATCTCAGAATGGAGAATTGAATTGCACCAACAACAAATATATAGGGATTACAGTGGTGTGAAAAATTGTTGCTGAGTTCTTATTTTTTTGCATGTTTGTCACACTTTAATGTTTCAGATAATCAAACACTTGGGTTCTGCAGTAGGACAATGATCCAAAACACACCAGCAAGTCCACTTCTGAATGGCTGAAGAAAAACAAAATGAAGACTTTGGAGTGGCCTAGTCAAAGTCCTGACCTCAATCCGATTGAGATGCTGTGGCATGACCTTAAAAAGGTGGTTCATGCTCAAAAACCCTCCAATGTGGCTGAATTACAACAATTCTGCAAAGATTAGTGGGCCAAAATTCCTCCACAGTGCTGTAACAGACTCATTGCAAGTTATGGAAAACGCTTGATTGCAGTTGTTGCTGCTAAGGGTGGCCCAACCAGTTATTAGGCTTAGGGGGCAAATACTTTTTCACACAGGGCCATGTAGTTTTGGATTTTGTTTTCCCTTATTAATAAAAACCTTCATTTAAAAACTGCATGATGTGTTTACTTGTGTTATCTTTGACTAATATTTAAATGTGTTTGATTATCTGAAACATTAAAGTGTGACAAACATGCAAAAAAAATAAGAAATCAGGAAGGGGGCCAACACTTTTTCACACCACTGTGTATGGGACAGGATTTATCGGACCTCCAGTGATTGATGTTTTTAAATCTGGAAATCCAACAAAATCCCTTCCTATGAATTTTGACAAAGTATGAGGTTTGGATGAGGGTAAACATGATAGAGATTTTTTCTCTTCTCATACATATACATAAATCTAAAAATAAGTCATAAAAGTTCACACATTTGCATCAGAGTTCTCAAGCATTATCATATACCTGATGGGAACATTTGCTCTGAGACAACACTCAAAGCCAGAAAAATGGCCTTTCATGTAGTTTTCTGAATAATGAATATTTAATGGATCATTTTTTTTTAAATTCACATTGAGAAAATTAAAAAAAAAGGCCAAGCTGAGAAAAATACGGTGTACAAAAGCGGTGCAAATGTATTATTTTAGCAGTGTCAGATTTACTGCACATCCCTTCAGGCACAGCAAATGTGTACGCAAATTAATAAGCAGGTATTAGATTTGCAGGAGCCCGTTTCTGCCACTTAAAGTCAAAATTATAGCAGTTATTCATTACATATTCCCTCTGATACCATTTACATTTGCATTAATGGCTTTTGGCTGAAGCCTTCATGCCAAGCTACTTACTGAAGTGCTTTGAAGTCTCGATCAATGAATTAAGTGTTAGTTTACGTACTGCAGGAAGAGGTAGGTCTTTAGTCGTCGTTTGAAGACAGACAGTGACACAGCCATTTGGACGTCAAGGTTAAGTTTCCACCATCAAACTTTGATTCAAACCTTCTTTGTACCCTGAGAGATCAGTGGGATCAGTCAAGCAGTGCTTCAGAGGATCAGAGGGAGCGAGGACCAGTGCATTTTATCCGGAATCTTGGAAAAATATTTAATTTTACACATTTTATACCAACACGTTGTACCACACGGCCTTTAGTTGGACTTGATGCACAATTAACAGTTTGAGAACTGAACTTGCCATGAAAACATAATTGACCTATTGATTTACTCCGACTTACTCGGACACACACAGCTACTTTTTTGTGTGTTATATTTTAAAAAATCATCAGTCAGCCTTAGGATTGCAAGGTCAGAATAATAATTGATTTAAAAAATATAGCATTTCGGTGAGATTGATGTTACATGAACTCAATTTTATTCATGCAAATCATGCCTGCAGGATGCTGGGCTTTGTTTCCCATAATTGGATCAGTCAATGAATTATTAAAGGATGATAATGAGGCTGGGACATTATTCAGATTTCATTACAAAAACTTTTCATGAACACAGCCAAAATAGAAACTGTACTCATTTCTTGCCAGTTTTATATATTAAATTTATAAAGAAATTCCTTTTCATTTTGTTTGTCTTAGATATCTTACAAGACTTAATATTGATTCTAGGATGCTGTATCTTGTATGTATCAAGATATCTTTGCTGCAAATGTAACAGACTGTGCCAAAAAGCATTTTTCTGTGATTAAATTGTCATGTTTTGGTTTATGAGAAAATGCTTTTGATCTCATTTCTTTTAACGAACTAAAAAGTCTCTTTTCAGGCTTTCCTTCCCTGTATCATGCTGTATAATAGTTATAATGTTGGTCAATTCTAAATTAAATTGCTATTATTTCATTGTACTCCAGTGTAAGATGTTGATGGGTTTTTTGGGGGGGATTGTTTTTTTTTTTTTTAGATAAATTTTGATCTCATTTCAAAAGCCTGCTCCCTCCTTGTGATCCCTGTCATCATTAGACGAAGCCGACAGACTCAAATGTGTGCGAGTGTTTGTTGTGTGAAGTGATGGTCCCGCAGGAAGCCGGGATAGCACATGGTAACAGACTCCTGGAACAGAATACTGTATGCTGAGGTGAGCACTGCCAAAGTTGTTACCATGGTAACCTCCTCCTAATCCTCCTCCTCCACCTCCTCCTTCTCTATGTCTCTCTAACACACACACACACACACACAAACACACACACACACACACACACAGAATTCGCAACAAAGTTGAGGATGAGTTTAATTTTGTAGAGGAGGATGGCAGGTCTGAGCATCCTACGCATGAACACAGAGCATGTGTTTTCTCGATCAAACTGCATAACTCTCATTTAATACTTCCATTTCAAGTTTTCAAGGAAAAACAAGTTGTGTTTGCTTGGATGATGCTGTAACATTGATGCTGTTTAATAAGGCTATGATGAAATTAGTGATTGAGATCCATGTTGATCATCAAACATGCAGAAACAGACAAATAAGATAAAACAATAAATAATAAAAACAAATACTATATATTATATATAATAATAATAAGAGGAAGAATATATATATATATATATATATATATATATATATATATATATATATATATATATATATATATTATATTTATACATTTTTTAACAATAGCATATGGTTTTGTTTGTTCAATAAACACATGCTACAGCATGCAAAGTGTTTTACACGGAACACATCTTCCAGCCCTGAGTACATCAAACCCTGTCCGCTGTTAATTGCTTCTGGGACAGAGCTCACTGATAGCATCGTCTGTAAAAATGGATAGTATCATCCGTAGAACCGTGATGAGCTGCACATTGAGACGCTTCGACAACAAAGTGCTGACTGAAAGAGACACAATCACTGTGTAAACGTTCTTGGCAGGCGAGCCAGTGAGCCGCTTTTGTAACTGATATGCCTGATGAGTGCAACAAACACGAGTACAAAACTGTCAAGTCAATAATTGCATTTATTAAGCAAACTGGAGCTGTGAACTTGTATCTCTTCATGACTCATATTAGATAGTTTACACTTCTGTGTAATTGCTGCTTGGATTGCATTCAGCAAATGAAAATATAAACAGCCCACAGATGTCAGCACTCAATTATTTATTTATTTAGCTGTGCGGGTATTCAGATACTGTATACATGTACGAATAAAGAAATGATTGCAGAGATGTAGAAAATAGGGTCTGAAAATTAATTATGTTCATTAAGCCTGAGCTAAAAAAAAAAAAAAAAAAAAAAAAAAATTTTGAATCTGTTATCTTGAATTTTGATTTAAAAGATATAATCTGTAAGTGGGAATGAATAAAAAGTCCCAATACCCAAATATCATTGCCAATTATTATTTAAACAAGTCTAATATTTGAATTTCTTATGTTCATAAAATACAGGATGTAAAATACAGTACATCTGTCCTGAGGGATTTTCTGTACAGTTACTGGCTGCAAAAAGTTTCAGAAACTCTGGTCTAGATAAGCACACACAGGTTTTGGGGATAGTTTGGGGGAAAACGTATAAGGTGAATAAGAATTAGATCAAATTTATGAGCAATATGAGGTATGGGTTGTCTTATCTGTAAGCACAATAGCAATTATTAAAATATAAAACTATATGTCGATAGATTAGATTTAGGATTTTGGGAAGTTTAAAATTCCCTTTTTGGGATAAAGAAAAATCACTTTTTAGTGACGTACTGAGGTCTCAATTTAACTGTATTCAATTATAATTTGTAAGGAAATCTAAAACTATCAGTGTATGTTTGACATCACTAACATTAACAGTCATATAATGAACATCTGCTAACTTTCATTGTTAGGGATGCTACCAAAACCTTTAGAGAAATGAGCAAAAAAGAGTCCATATATACAAATATACCTAGAGCAATCTAAGATCAGTGCCAGTGTAAAAAAAAAAAAAAAGATTACAAAGTCTGATGTGCTGAAACAGTGAGGTCATTCCTGACACACATGAAACCTGAGTACATAAACATGCTCTTATTCATTAATTTACATGAAATCTTTCCTATAGAATAAAATAAAAACAAAGTGTGTATGCAAAGTTTTAAGTAAACTTAGTCTACTGTCTACATCTTAATTGAAACAAACTGCAGCTTTCCCTCGACCCGGACACCAGGTGGTCACTATAAAAGGAGAAAGTTAAAGTAGAAATTCACTTCCAGAACAAAAATTTACAAATAATTTACTCACCCCCTTGTCATCCAAGGTGTTCATGTCTTTCTTTCTTCAGTCATATAGAAATTATGTTTTTTGAGGAAAATATTTCAGGATTTTTCTCCATATAGTGGACTTCAATGGTGCCCGCGAGATTGAACTACCAAAACACAGTTTAAGTGCAGCTTTAAAAGGCTCTAAACGATCCCAGCAGAGGAAGAAGGGTCTTATCTAGCGAAACGATTGGCCATTTTCTTAGAAAAATTAAAAATTGTATACTTTTTAAACACAAAATGATGCTCGTCCGTGAAACTATGTACTACATAATCACATCGAAAGGTCACAAAATCATGTTTACTAGTGTGGAGAAGGAGGACTGCTCTGAAGTTGTTGCTTGTGGAATGACACAAAGTTATATGTCTTTGTGTCAGTTTTCTGTTTAAAATGGTCCGTTCATGTGTGTACCCTGGATGTGGAAATAGTTTTAAACCTAAAAGATAATGTCCACTTGGAAATAACGTGACCGCTCAAAAATTTCCTGAGCGATGTGGTTGCTCGCTCTGCACCTGGATATCAACACACCCATACATTCTCGTTGTACCTTTTTGTTAGTAAACAGCGTTTGACTTATTTGCACTTCCTTGGTCTTTGCACGTTCGCTTTGTAAACACTGGGTCTGTAGTGCCACCTTTGTCATGCATGACTTTTCGACATGATTACGTAGTACCTAGCTAGTGCTAGACGAGCTTTTGTGGTTAAAAAGTATTTCAATTTTATATTTTTCTAAGAAAATGACAGATTGTTTCGCTAGATAAGACCCTTCTTCCTCGAATGGGATCGGTTAGAGCCTTTTAAAGCTGCATTTAAACTGCATTTTGGTAGTTCAAACTCGCGGGCACCACTGAAGTCTACTATATGGAGAAAAACCCTGAAATGTTTTCCTCAAAAAACACAATTTCTTTACGGCTGAAGAAAGAAAGACATGAACATTTCGGATGACAAGGGGGCGAGTAAATTTGTAAATTTTTGTCCTGGAAGTGAACTTTAATACATGCAGTCCAGTCTCTACTCCAGAAATAATTTGTGGTGCTTTAATAAAAATGTACAGGTTTTTTTTCACCCCTCACCTTTGGCATGACTGTATGTTATTCAGGTTAGCAGGTCTGGATCTGTTACAGACCTTCTGATGAGGCACTGTGATGTGATTATGGCATGACTGAGTAGTGGAGCCTCATTAAATAATTACAGCTAGTAAGGCCATTCATAATGACAAGCGCTCGATCCATACAAAAGGTCAGCTGGTGTACATTTTTACAACAAATCATGTCGCATCTGACCATCATTCCATCGTTAAAATGATCTCATACTCATATGCAAACTGGATCACATGTACTGTAGCTTCTGGATATCATGCAATGCACTGCTCTGCAATAATACAGTCACGATGTTGAATTAGTAATGCTCTATCAAATGACATGGAGCTTGTGCTTTCCTCAATAACACTGCAACATCCTGCCAGGGCCCGTACCACCCGTCCGTCACCAGGCAGCGGCGACACTCAATCCTCCGCCTCTCGAAACGGCAGAGCCCTAGAGGAATCATCTGTGTCGATCATGATTAATTTAAAGCTACCAACTACCACCCGCCAACCTCGTGTACGCACCGCCAGCGCCTTTCCCCTCGAGGCCTGAGCACAGTGACGCCACCATCATCTTAGCTGAGAGACTAGAGCTAATAAATCCGTTTCACCTTATGTGCTTATGTGACACATTAAAGTCTCCTGAGAAAAGTGTCAGCATTTGACTGGGATGCACATGCGTATATCAAACAGTTTACATGATAGATTTCTGTATGACAGATATGTACTTTTTACCAGTCGTAATTTAATAGACATGAGGATAAAATTTATCATTGGTACTATTTTGATTCGATTTTGACAAACTCGATGTTAAGGAGACCTTCCTGAGATTCTAAGTAAGAATTGTGAGTGGTTTGTCAATTACCTGCTTTTAACTGTTTCAAACATGGATATATAAGCATTCATTGGATAGTTATGTGTTCTGAAAGAATTCTAGATGGAACCATTTCTGACTGGGAAACATTTTTTTATAAAGTTTGTCAGAGAAACAACCAAAAAAGCAGTACGGGTTCTAGATTTCACTTAGTGGTGAAGTACTATCATGAAAATTCCTATATTCATGAACATGGAAGAAAGAGCATACCATTCCAGTACTGGGAGCAATTCCAAACCAGTAAAATGTCCTTTCATTTATTCATTTATTTATTTGTTTGTTTGTTTATTTATTATTTATGTTCATTAAAAATGTTCTTCTTTAACCCAAATAATCCAATTAATGGTTACTATTTTATATTAATCATATATTTATTTATGCCATGGTTGTTATTATTATTGAATTTATTTATTATATTTACATGTATTTTTAAATTATTTTGTCTTCCCATGCTGTTTTGGGGGTGGTGGTATTTAAGGGGACTGTGGGTTGATTGGCAGTGGCTTAGTGGGTACCACATTTGCCTCACACCTTCAGGGTTGGAGGTTTGCCCTGTGTATGCACGGAGTTTGCATCTTCTTCCTGTGCTTGGAAGGCTTCCTCTTGGTATTCTGGTTTCCTCCCCATCAAAAAACACTCCCTGTAAGCTGATTGGCATCTCTAAATTATCTATCTATCCTAAGTGTGTCAGTGGGTATGTGAGTTTGTACCCTGTCCAGGGTGTCCCCTGTCTTGTGCCTCGAGTCCCCTTGGATAAGCTTCAGCTTCCCAAAAAATGAATGAATGGATGGAGTTTGGAAAAACCTCTGAAAATAGTATTTCAATTTTACCAAATAAGTGAAGCCCATTGTTTGACATGAAAGATGACAATTTGTTAGAGTTTTAGTCTCCATACAGCTAAAATGATGCTGTTATACCAAATAAACCAGAACAATAACCAGAAAACTTAAGCTTTTATGATTTCTCCTGTAATTCCAAAGCCTTTCCAGTACTTCACTTCAAGATGTTCTTCCGAAGGTTAGAGGGTAAACTAGAATCAATAAGACACTTAAAGGCAAAGTTTCTTCTGAGATTAAGGAAATAACTTTAGAGCACTAATGCATTCAACAGTTGCCTGGAAACACACATTTTTTCTGCCTTCTTTTATAGTAGCTGCTATTTATTTCACAACTCTAATGGACTATTTCGGTGAAGGAAGAAAATTCTCCTTAGAAACTGTGCACTTTATGGTCAAGCTGAATAACTGCATGATTTTGGGCGGTAGAACGTACTTAGTTATTACTCTGAAAAACACTGACTTGATCTCTCACAATTTTATGCATGATTTTTTGCTTTTTGCTGCTACCAGATGATTGTCTGATTGGATAACTAACTACATGAATGAGCAGGTATACAGATGTTCCTAATAAATTGGCTGGTGAATGTATATAATATTTTAATAATTCCTTACAATGCTTGTATGAAAAAGCTAAGCCTGTTATGAAAGAAAAATCTGTAACATTTTTTTCTGTTTAACATCGTCGGCATCATGACTGGACTGCAAGTTGCGATTTGAGGGGTCCAAGCACTTTTATTCAGCTCTATTAAAAAATAATGAAACAAACAAATCAGGTTATTCAGTTCACACTATAAATCAAGTGTTGTAATTTATATTATTTAAATGGTAACACTTGTACGATTCAAATGCACAGCGTTAGTTAGTCATCTCTTAACAAAGAACAATTTATATCGAGTTAATACAGTAATACTGTATGCATGATGGGATTTTCTGTACTGATATTTGTGAATAAGGTAATACTTAGGAAATAAAATTCAAGAGTTTTCTTTTGTTTTCTTGTTTTCCTGATAATGTATCTCTTTATAATGTAAGTGATTCATATAATATACTATTGTTAATATTCCACCTGTATTTTTGTACATATTTGGTCTGGCTTTAGTAATCGCTGTTTTATCAAACGTGTCTCTCTCCAGCTAGACACAAGTGGCATGGAGACGCTTGTTCATAAATGTTATGACCAAGCCAAATTAAAATGCAAATGAATATGCTCGGAGGTGTAGGCTGATTGTTGGTGTGATGATCAGGGTCGTGTAGAGCTATAAAATATTGTCTACTGTAGGAGGAGTGCTGGTTTATGAGTCATTGGAGGTAATAGAATAAAAGAGAGAGACATCCGACCAAATCTCTCTACCAGATTTAGAGGAGATTTAAGTTTAAATAAACCTCCTGTTATTTTTTTTTTTGCTATTTAGTCATTTTTGCCTTTTGTTCACTTACACAACAGCACTGAATTTGTGAATCTGATTGGTCAGAAATCACAGGTTTATATGAATGCCCTTGCTAATATGTTACTGATTCAGCTAAATTAGGGATCTGTATGGTAGATGCTCTACATAAGCTTAGGGAGCAGTCTCCAGTGCCAGTGTTGTAACTTTAAGTTTGCAAACACTGGAAAGTCTTTAGTGTGGAAATTTTCATGATTTTTGGTTTCTCAGCGATGATAAGATGCATATTTTGTCTTATTAACTGCAAGGCATGTGAGGGACAACTGGTATGTTAAGATAAGTGAGTCATTATAACTATACATTAATATTAATTATAACTATAAATGGACAAAAAGCACAATATATCATGCTATAATTAATAAAACACTGTTAGGAGTTGAAAAGGAATGAAATGCTTTGAGACATAATTACAATCAACTTCAAGCTGGTAAATGTAGCTCTAGTTGGTGTTGGGCTGCTTCACACCACTGCATCATTGATTATTTTCCTAGAAATCATCCTCATTGTGTTTTATTCCATTATCATCCAATAAACTTTAAAGAGAACAGTAGTTCTTCAAGAATCTTCAAGGAGCACCCAAAAGCATTATAGGAAAAGGTCAGTAATTAAATTCCTGACTGTGACTGGGAAATCCAGACCCCCAGCGTGTACTTCATCATGAACGATTACAGGCGATGGATCATAGCTCACTGTCAGCTTTTGAGACTCAGATGACTCTCGAAGCCTGAACGAAGATCATTCACACAGTCAGTCATTAGTTCCTCTATAATAAACTTTTTAAAAGCTGATGACCAAAGATGATCGAGGGCTTTGGAGCCAAGCTCAGTTCTTCACAACACTTCCAGTTTCCATAGAAACAAAAGTTCTTCCCGAAGCACATCGCACTTTTGGAAGTTAACACGGCACACATTGTTCTAATCACCATGGTAAACCTCAGTGTTAAAATAGTCAGACTTGTCATCAGATTATATCAGGCATCAGGTGTGACGCAGCGGAGTACAATAAGGACCAATTAATTAAGTCAGTCACCCAAAGATCCCAGCAAATTACACTGATATGATGGAGGTGTATTAATGAACTCGAAATTAAGATGCGTTGTGTTGCATAATGATAAGAATTATATTCCAATAATGTTTATAATTAGCTTTATTCATAACTGCAAAACTGCACAAAAAATCGAGTTCAGCTATGATGTCATGGCCAACATACCCATTCACGAGTAACTAAAATATCATTTCTTTACTTTTAATACAGGAGTTTTTACTTTAGATCAATCAACATAGACACAGTAGTTGGATAAATCTATGAACAATCAATATTGATATTGCATTAAGGAAATTCTCAAATAGAAGCAACATAGAACAAAAATGGACTGAGAATAGAATTACAATAAAAATCTAGAAAATTGCTAGCTTTTGTCCATACAACTTGCTTAACTTTTAAATAGTGGCCTAAAATAATATTGATATGCATCATATATATATAGTTTCTGTTAATACATCTAGTTTTTTTACATTAGGACATTTTACATGGCTTAGCCTCCGCTGTTACAGCTTAATAATACAGATGACAGAATAATGCAGAACACAGGAGAGTACTGTACTCCTTAGTTGTTCTGCTGCAAAGAAAGATGAAGGCTGGAGAAGCTTCTGGAGCTGATGGGAGTTCACAGTTGAGAGGTGTGTTATGTGGCTTCAGTGAACAGGCTCTGGAGGAAAGACACTTTCAAAGCAGCTCTTAACATAGCAGCTGCCTTTGATTTCTGCACCAGCGAGGTCACAGAAAACATCCTGAAGATCATTTTTGTTTTAATGAGGATTGATTAGCTCAGCTTTAACCTCCCCCAAACCTCCCGCCCTCTCGCCTGAACACACACATAGCACACACACACACGTCTCTGTTTCATCATGCTGTTCTACTGATAGCATCATCAAAGGCTCGTTATATCCGTGTCTGATCTCATCTCGCTGTCTCTCCAAGGCCATATCCCTTCATCTGTGGTAATTAGTTTTAAAACACAGAGCTGCTTGGATCTGCCCCAAGTAAATAAGGTGCTCTATGTTGTCATGACCTTTCAGGATTTCTCCTAAATGTGTTGCTGAGACAGTAGCAAAGCCTTTGGCTGGTAAATCAGGTCATCTGCATGCCTGGCAGGACACTAACACGCCATAAAGGCTTAGTCACGGCTCATGTAGCTGCCTCCACTGACATCAGCGCTTGGTGTCAATGGCAGCAATGTGGCTTGCAATATGATCCTCTCTTAATCAGTGTAGTTTTTCTCACACACATTAAGCACAATCTTACCTTTCCTTACAGGAGAGGATGTAATGACACATGCCCCTGATTTTCTGGGGTCTGCTTTCGGACATCATCATCATCATCATTGAGGTAAACAAACAAATTCTGTTCACTGTCTTTTGAAATACTACCAATATAAGAAATACTAGGGTTTTCTGTTTCCATGGAGACACCACTGACAATCCTTTAGCCCATCTTGCCCTGTGACACACCCACACAGCTCTGATCAGGCATAAAATGAGTTTTCTTGCTTTTGAAGACACCCTGAAATCAGAGCTGACATTTCTTTATCTTGGTAGATAATAGCTGTAGTCAGATTCAGCTATACAAATTACTTCAAAAAGCTATATTCTTCTTTCTACAAAAATTCCGCAATGGGGTGGTGCAATCTGTTATTTATTTATAGAATTTTCCCCAAGTGTTTTATTCGTTATATACTTTATATACAGCATTTTACTAACAATTATTTATTTATTAAAGAACTTGTTATACATTTATTTATTGTTACATTTTATGCTGTGGAACATCCTCAAGTGTTTTATTCCTCTTATACCATAGCAATTTTTTATTTATTAAAGAGTAAACTTTAATTTATTTAAACTTTTTAATTGTTAAAGACAAAAATAAGTTCTGGAATATTCCAATAAAGTGCCGTGATTTTTCCTTCCTTTTTTGTAGATATACAAAAGTTGGAGAAAAAAAAAGAGTTTAAAATTCTGTTTTGTGAAATTGTTCTGTTCTTATTAAAACAAAAACCTAACACTTGAACATACTTTGGCTCAATATGAGTTAATTAGACTTAATGCAATAAAAATTTTTGTTTACATTTTTTTCTGGCCCTGAAACAAGCTCCACCCCTTTCTCATAAAGCTCAACCTACAAAGTATAATTCCAACAGATTAGATGGGGTGAGTGTTTTTGTTGCCGCTGCGATTCTCCTTGCAGTGAGCAGAGGCCATTGAAAAATGACAAACTGCCCCTTTAAACCGGTTCCAATGCATTACCGTTACCAAGACAACTTTCCAGCAGGAGGCAGAAATAAAGAGAAAAAATGCTGTGTGTTCGTGGGTTTGAGACTTATTTAAGTACACATAAATGTCAGGGTTTGAAATGCAGACAATAGGCAGAAAGATAGGCAAGCTAAAATTGAATCTCTGGTTTAAGATTCCTCATTTTGCAACCAAATCAACTCCTCCATCTCTTTTACACTTGTCAAAGTGTGGTGCAGCATCTGCTGGTTACAAAATGTATTGCTTTTCTGACTGAGCAAAGTGGAAGAAAGGATTTTTTTTAATGTTTTATTACAAAATGTTGTGGTGTTGTCCAGCTCAGTGGTAGGTTGCTCGCCTATCATGCGGAAGGCCCGGGTTCAATTCCCAGCCACTGGTTGCAGTGCCGGTCCCAAGCCCGGAAAAATGGGAGGATTGCAGCAGGAAGGGCATCCGTCGTAAAACCTGTGCCAAGTTGTCGTGCGGACCAGTTGGTACGCTGTGGCGACCCCGACCAGGGAGCAGCCGAAAGCAACTTCTTCATTGTGGTGTTGTCCAGAATGTGATAACACTATTAATCCTGTTTACGATGTTTTATGGACTGAAAATGTAGATGCAGAACAGCTTATAAAAAGTGTACAAAGTGCTTGTACAAGACTAGTTTTTTAAAAAAAAAATAAAAAATAAAAAAAAAATAAATAAATAAATAAAATAATAATAATAATAATAATAATAATACGTGTAAATGTATATTTGTTGTTATACCATAGAGCTGCTGAATTCTTGATGGGAGAAGATGTTTTTAATTAGTTATGGAAGGAGTCTCCAGTGTCAGGACTTTGTAACAATCAGAGGTAAAGCTGTAACATGAAGTTTTCCAAAACACAGAGGAGGTCGAAGAGGTGTTTTTTTAACCATGAGAGAGAGAGAGAGATTGAGAGAGGGAATGTGTGAGAAAGACAGACAGAATGTGTGAGTAAGAGACAGAATGAGAGAGAAAGTTAGAGAGAGAGAGAGAGTGAGAAAGAGAGAGGGGGGTAGAGTGGCAGAATGAGAGAGAGAGAGTGTGTGTGTGTGTGTGAGAGAGAGAGAGAGAGAGAGAGAGAGAGAGAAGAGAGAGAGAGAGAGAGAGAGAGAGAGAGAGAGAGAGAGAGAGAGAGAGAGAGAGGAAGTGATAGAGAGAGAGTGAGAAAGAGAGAGAGGGGGGAATAGAGTGGCAGAATGAGAGTGTGTGTGTGTGTGTGTGTGTGTGTGTGTGTGTGTGTGTGTGTGTGTGTGTGTGAGAGAGAGAGAGAGAGAGGAGAGCGAGAGAGAGAGAGAGAGAGAGAGAGAGAGAGAGAGAGAGAGAGAGAGAGAGAGAGACAGAGAGAGAGAGAAAGAGAGAGGAAGTGATAGAGAGAGAGTGAGAAAGAGAGAGAGGGGGAATAGAGTGGCAGAGTGTGTGTGTGTGTGTGTGTGTGTGTGTGTGTGTGTGTGTGTGTGTGTGCGCATGTGTGTGTGTGTGTGTGTGTGTTTTTATGTGAGAGAGAGAGAAAGAGAGAGGAAGTGATAGAGAGAGAGTGAGAAAGAGAATGAGAGAAACAGGTACTTGATTCAAGCAGGTTCCATAACACTAAATGTAACTATAATCAGATAAAAAGTGCAGTGTTCCGTTCTTTAATTTATTTTTTAATTGTTAGTCTTGGCAAATTGCTGTAGTAAATAAATAAAACATGAAGATATGTTGCTATCAGAAGATTACTCCTTAGCACCTCACCGGTTGTTGATTATCTATATTAATAACCAGACGCACTCTGTCGTCATTTACTCAGCAGCAGGACTTTTATTACATGCAGTTACACACTCATTGCATGAGAGGCACTACAAGCACTTGATAACTACTCTGGGGGAAAAAACACCACTGACCTCGAACACAGAGTTCACGATTTTATCACGCAGTCAACAGTCACGTTCACGAGCAAAACGTTACACATTGGCGGTGGCTCTCAGACGAACTCATGCAGCAACAGCCACAGGGACTCAACCTACACAGCAGTGATACCTGAGTGACAGTTACAATCTTGTATGGAAAATTTAACAAAAAATAATTAATGATATTAAAAATAAAACAGTCATTCATGTGGATAATGCATCGTATGTTTCTTGGAATTCACGTACGATTTGCCGCACTTTAAAATGATTCAGCCAAATTCAGCAACAACAGATTCACAGATTTCATATATACACTAATAACCAGCACACAAGAGATAACCTTCACATGGCATTACAGAAAATATATATATATATATATATAATATATATATATATATATATATATATATATATATATATATATATATATATATATAAAAAAAAAATAACGAATTATAGTTAGGCTGGGTCAGGCACTTAAGACTGGAGAGAGAGCACTCGACAGGAAGTGCTGTCTCAGCAATGATTTGACATCTTGTTAAGTCTCCAAGTACAATCAAGTAACACTGCATGATAAATATTATACTGTATAACCCACTGCTGCCTTTTACAACAGAAGCAGGCATTTATTGAAATGTTTAACGATCCTTCGGTGCTTTGATTTCAAGAATATCCACAGAATGTTGTTAGAACGTTGTGAGAGGATGACCATCGATGAAACAGCCATGTTTTTTTTCTTTGTTTTTTTAATTAATGTAATTTTTTTTTAACCGGCACACAAGATGTGCTTTACTCATTACACAATGAAGCAGTCCACCAAATCAAAATACGTTTACAGTACATAACTGCTCCGAAACGAAACACAAACAAGTTCCGGTTACATCCTGCTTGTTTTTTTTTTTCCGCGACAGATTGTACACAAATGTTAGCATGCTTTAGTGTTAGCGTCCATGTGACATCCCTGAGTGGATGTGCCAACAGAATCCACATCAGCTATCCCAATGTATACTAATATGTACTAGTTTGCATAAAAATCACTGTTATGAATAATTTACCATCAAATTATCGCTGCACCAAAGTTTAATGTGCGCAGAGCTTTTAATGATACAAATTTTTTGGCTTTCATAGAATCTATTGCGGCACTGCAGCATTTTAATAACATGACAATCAAATTAAAATGTGATGTTTTTATTTTCGGGAAAGAAAAGAATGCAAAAGATGCAAGAGCTCAGCATAAGCACGTCATTTGAAAATCCGCTCAGCTTGTAGTGAACCGACAGACCAACGGTTTGACCACTTGCATGGAGTTTGGATCAAGTAAAACCAGACACATATATGCAATACAGGATAAAATCCCAAATTCACTAAATCTCCAGCCAATCAGCAGCGTATTTGAAAGATCTACATACTGTTGGGGTTATAGCACAACATGTTGAGCTGCAGGTTCTCGTCCCAGTGTCTGAGGATGATGAAGAGCTGATTGGCCACTGCCTTGACCGCCGCCAGCTCTCGTCCCTCAGGCACCACCTGTGCATCCAGCCACAGGCTGGCTTTGGCCGCAATCAGCTCCCATTCTATGAAGTAGCTTGCCGAGTTGTTCTCGAGCCACGCTAAGGCCACGGCCGTAGCCCACACCATGCCCTCTGGCTCCTGTGCCATCCTCTGTGTGCCTCCAGGAGAAACCGGTGTCTCCACGTTGCCCAAATCGTAACCTCGTCCGCTGTCGGACAGCGAATAGCTAGGAGAGAACGATGCCTCGGCCAAACCAGATGAGCTGCTTTCGGTTCGAGGGCTGCGAGGCACAGTGTCCTCAGATTCAGAGAGATCGGAGTCTTTAGGCGGAGGTGAACAGCCGTGATGGACCTCCAGGCTGTCGGTTCTCCTGCTACTGTGGGAGTGGGAAAGGTGCGTGAGGCTGAGTCTGTGGCTGGTGAACGGCGACGTCCACTTTAGCTTGTCCATGGGGACGTTGATGGCCTCGCAGAAGGCAGTGTCCAGGACAAACGCACCACAAGAGAGCTGCAGAGACACCTGCAACAGTCAAAAGCAACATCAGGAAGTTTGAGGGAGAGCAGGAGCAGCGTCCAGTGTGATCATCACATGATCGGAAGCCTGCTGTAAACTTCAGCTGGCTTTGGTGTTACATTGTGTTTTTAGTTTTTTCTTGTATTTCTGTTTTTGCTGTTATGCTTTTGGTTTATAATGATTTTTTTTTTTTGTTTAGGTTGTTGTGTTTTAGCTTCCTTTTTTGTTTGTTTTGCTTTTGTTTTTTGCATTTTGTGTTTTTAGTTTTTGATGTTATGATTTTGTTTGTCTTTTTTTTAGTTCTTTTATGTTTAGTTTTCGTTTAGTTTTTTGTCTGTTGTGATTTTAGTTTTGTTATTATGATTTTGGTTGTGTTTGGCTGTTGAAACTCAAGATTGAATCCAGTAGATACTAGGAAAGATTCTACAAAAGAAAAAGAAGAAGAAGACTGAGAGGACCAGAGACCAGTTGACATTTAACTTCAGTTTCAACACTCACCTGCTTTTTAGGAGCAGCTACATGGTGGAGCGCTTAGTCGGAGCCGACTGACCAATTTCAGTCATTGTGTTTCATTAATTTCTATAAATCCAAATAACTTTTACATGCAAAACTCAAAGTTTCAGTGGCACAGACAAAATTTTCAAAAGCAAGGAAATGATTTACAGATAAGAAAATACTACCTGGAATCATTTTTTTCCCCCAGGGTCAATAATGCGTTATGTCACTGTTTTTGTAATAATGAAGGAAGATCACAGAAAACCAACACTATATGTATTACCTTTCCTTATTTCTATAACATATTTCCATTTTATCCTAAGGGTGTGCTAACTTTTGCATTTAGCTCCAAGATATTTTTTTTTTATTACAGAATATGACTTATAAAATTACTTGGGAAAAATTATTGTAGAGATTAAGTTATAAAAATTATTAAGAGATTATTAAATTGTGTTATCGAGAGAACCATATCACATTATAATGAGAGGAGCATTACTATCTGTTATGATGAGAAAATATTCTTACTATTACAAAAATATATTTGACTGTTATGAGAATATTTAAAAGAAAATCATTGTTATTTTTATCTTGTTATTTACAATGCATTACATTGTAAAACATGGCAATATTACAAGAAAAAATATCCTTATTACGAGAAAAATATCTCGTTATTATGAGAAAATATGTTTACAAGAAATATTTTAATGTGAGAAAATGATCACATTAGTGTGACAGTAATATCTCGTTATTAAGACAAAGAAATCTTGTGATTTTGAGAAAATATCTCATTATTGTCAGGAAACATCTTGTTCTTTAAGAAATGCATCAAATTACGCAAAAAAGAATCTTGTTACTACAAGAAGTTTCTCCTTATTACCGGAAAAGCACACTGTTGATATGGAAAATCATCATCCTATGAGAAACATCTCATTATAACAAGAACAGCATATTGTTATGGGAAAACATCTCGTTATTATTATGATTATTATGCAAACACTTCTTGTTATTGCCATCTTGTTATTGCTATTGTATGTGGCACAGGGGGCATGGTCTAGTGAAAGGGGGAGGAGTCTCTGAGTGACAATGCCTACAACACTGTGTGATTTTAGATGCTGTATTTATACGCTCTATATGTCCTACAGGGAGCTGCTGAACACCACAGAGCAAGACTGTGAGGCATTTGTTATGAGTTACTACAATTTGTCAAATTCTTATTATTTTTGATGATTTTTGAAAGAAAATCCTGTATTTGGTATAATGAAATCCAGAAGCCTGAAGCTAAAAACTTTTGGTAAATACATAATCCTTGGAGATTTTTGAGTCCATGCAGAAAAACTGACTGATCCGATTACAGCGCTTTCATGCTCTAATGATATTAACTAATCTGTAGTGAAAGCTGAACATGGTGGATCTGTAAATAGGTGTGTAAATAGTTGATTTCTTTGACCTTTTTACTCAAAAATCAGCCCTGTTCAATTTGTTAGGCTTCACTGCCAATTACACGGGATGATGTGCATTAAACTCCTCCTGCAATCTATAGAGTCTACAGCATCGACTAGAAAAATACATTTATAACCTGTGGAACCTGACGAATGTCGATTCTAAGCTAATTAGGCCATTTCTTTTTACATGCAGTTACACATTTAAACACATTTTGAAACCTTAACAGAAAAGTAAACAATGGAAATATTCTTTTTTTTGTTCTGAACATTTTGGATTATATTTTATTCTCCCCTGGAATGTCTTACAACCTCAAAGAAAAAAAAAATCCATAACTTTTATAATTAGTTTACACACCAATCTGTTTCATGTTTCCATGAAGGCTGTTGCTATAATTACTCACATGCTACCTAGAGCTTTAAATTAATTAAATTTCATGTAAATAAATTTCATGCATTATTAAGAAATACTTTCCTATTTCTAAGGAAGAGTGGTTTGCTAATTAGTTCTTGCTAATTGTATAATAAGTAAATAAGAGTAGGGTTATTAAAAGTTTCATAGTGTGTTTATTCTCAGGGAGATTTTTTACCTTTACCACTTTAATATGAACAGAATGTAGCTGATTTTCTTTAGCAATTCTACTCTATATAAACTCTTCAATTCATGAATTCTTATGTGTATGTAGTGTCTCTGGACTTGCAATCGACGTGATTATGCCAATATGTTGTTTCCAGGCTTAGGTATTTGGTTATAAAAATTTAAAAAATATGGGGAAAAAAGTGTAAGCTAAACAATGTGTATAGGAGTCTGTCATTAAAATGATCTAGAATTTTTTTGAAAAATGTATTACTTGCAGTTTTACTAATGTATTGTATAAGCAACTCTATTGTGTCTTTACTACAATCATTGGTTCAAAACCATAACAACTCCATTCAGTTATGTGCACACACACAGACACACACAGACACACACACACACACACACACACACACGCACACACGCACGTGACAAATGTTTCATATTTTAGTATTTATATACTTTTGTATCTATATTTTGTATCTTTTATGGATGCTTTGCTTTTTTGTATTTATTCCATTTTAGACAGTGAATGTTTTTTTGTGTTTTCATGCTCAAGCTGTTGACACAAGCTACACAGCTCCACTACAGTGGTACAGAACAAAACACTACGAACCAGAGGGATGTAGTCCTTGTTGTCATTATCACTCTCTCCCACTGAATCAGCTTTGCTTTGTGCGCGGCACATGAAGCCCCGGGCTGCTTTAGTCAGGAGCCGTGTTCTGGTGAGGCTCAACCTGAGAGAACAAAAGGAAAAAAAAGACATCGATAGACATGAAATGCCACCAAAGCTTCACGACATGACTCTGTGGAATAATTTCACTTCAAACAGCACTTTTAGATTACCTTCAGCATAAGTTTACAGGCCAAAGCAGCTATTGAGAATTGAATATTGAATATACATCACGTACAAGTGGATGAGCAACCGTCTTACAAATCATATTACATAGAAATGCATGTTCTTCCCAAGGGCTTCGACCTCAAATCGATAAAATCCCCAAGACGTAAAGATCAATGAATATTACATATGACGAAAAGCAGCATGAGCAGCATCTCAGACAAAACAAACAACCAAAGAAGACAAAGAACCAAAACTGGCTCTCATGAAAATATCTGCTCATCAATCTGAATCAGCCCTTTAGCTGTCTTACTATTGTCTTTTGTGTGTTACTGTTTCCTGACCATGGAACCCTTGAAATATCTCTGATGTGTTTAGCGATTCTGGTGGGCACTTGCGGGCATTGGTGGGCACTTGCGGGCATTGGTGGCTCAGTGGTAGGTTTCTCGCCTATCATGCGGAAGGCCTGGGTTCGATTCACAGCCAATGCCCAAATCCCAACCCTGGAAAAATGGGAGGGTTGCGTCAGGAAGGGCATCCGGTGTAAAACCTGTGCCAAGTTGTCATGCAGACCAGTTGTGACAACACTCCACTGTGGCAACCCGAACAGGGAGCAGCTGAAAGTTAGCACTTGTGCCCTGTCGATATTTTTGTTAGTGTAGTTACAATGGAGAACAAATTACAATCATTTCAAACATACTGTAAGGGATATATTTTTCCACTGACTCCAAAAAACAAAAGAGAAAAGTTTTTTTAATTGCTTTTTACCGACATTCACCAAATTAATGAGAAAAATAGTGTCAAAGTTTGGCTCCAGTGTCTAATACAGCAAAAATATACACAGACCAGGCATAACATTATGACCACCTGCCTAATATTGTGTTGATCCCCCTTTTGCTGCCAAAAGAGCTCTGACCCGTCATGCACTGTGTATTCTGACACCTTTTTATCAGAACCAGCATTAACTTCAGCTCATCAGTTACATTAGCAATGCATGTTATCAAACAGTAGATTGACTTGTGGCAGTGTTTGCAATTTCAATTACATCTGCATCCATTTTCACCTGAATAAAAGGCTGAAAGACTGCAGGTAATTTATAGTTTCTTTGTCTGTGGCTAGCCAGTATTGGAATAGGACTGTTTTTGAGAGGGTTTTTTGTCACTATTCTTTCCTCTATTTCCTCTCAAAATTGAATGACATTTACAAGCAAATAGAAATACACTGAAAACTGGTGTTCTGTCATTTACTTTAAATAGCTCTCTCTCCTGTACTCTGAGGTTCTTCATTTTGGCATCTCTCCCTGACTCAGAATGTGGTCATTCTTTTTCACTGCCTCTTGTACCCACCTGGCTGAGAAGAGGCTTTCCACTGATTTCTGCAAATGGTCTGATGTCACAGTTGGACTCCTCTGAGAGGCTGAAACAGACAGAGCGGTGGAAACAGGTTAGCCTCCAGTTCTTGTTCCTCAAGGATAGCTACAGAGGGGTGGATGTTCAGTTTAAACAGCATAACTCCCTGTGGAGTGTGTGTGTGTGTGTGTGTGTGTGAGAGAGAGAGAGAGAAAGAGAGAGAGAGAGAGAGAGAGAGAGAGAGAGAGAGTGTGTGTGTGTGAGTGTGTGTGTGTGAGAGAGAGAGAGAGAAAGAGAAGAGAGAGAGAGAGAGAGAGAGAGAGAGAGAGAGAGAGAGAGAGAGAGAGAGAGAGAGTGTGTGTGTGTGAGTGTGGGGTTTATTACTGCTGTAGTGCCGGGAAATCATACCTTCTGTAAAGCTGAATCGTTCCCATCCAGCTGATGAAGGAGTGCTACAAGGAGAGGCTTTGCCTTCAGCTGGGGATTAAAATCACAGATTAGATTACATTTAGATTTTTTTAAAATCATTTGACGCAGGCATACATTTTGACAACTTTCGCCAGCTTAAAAAAACACAATATTAAAAACATATTGTAGGAACATAGAGTGTAATTATTGTACATTAAATGAAGTATACACTTTTGAATTTAAATATAAAATATAAAAATAATTCAAAATTGTGAATACCATCAGATGTGACCAGAAATCTCAAGACAGATGAAGATGATCTTACATGTTAGAGTTAGGTCTTCTTCATCAGCCAGGCAGCCGGACTGTGAGTGGTCCAAACCCACCGGGTGGCCGCGGATCTTCCTACTTCCTGAACGCTGGCTTGAATGTGAGCCCCCCTTCCGCTCTTCCCCTGAGAATAAACACGTGACTGATATCTGCACTGAGTAATCAGTATAGTTGGGCACATTTGCAATTTGAACTTAATTCCTACATTTTTCCCACTTCAGAACAACTTTCTGAAAATCTAGTCAAAAAGCCTGGCGATTTTCCCTTCTGCTTCTCTTTGGGGAATAAACAAGGACTGCTGCAAGCATCCATTAATTAGCTATACTCGCCAATCTTGATTGCTTAGAAGTCAGGAGATTTTCCAATCTCAAGGGACATGCTTCTCTGGCAAGCAAAGTTGGATTTTTCTCTTAAATTACAGTTAGCAAATGAAAGCCTATTTAATACAGTATGTATTAAGTTGTCTAGAATTCAAAGATGCATGAAGGAGCATGTAAGGACTGAAAGTTAATTTTTTGCTAACTGCCTTTGCACTAACCACACGTATTAGAAGTAAGCACATTAATATTCTGGCTAGAAATGGAAAATAACTATTGTGTCAATGGAGAAAACTACTATAATATGTCCCAGAGCTAGTGTGTGTCTTCCTGTAATGCTAATACATAGACAATGTTTGACTGTACACATCATATATTAACTTTTGCTTTGAGGCAAGATGAAAGTAAGATGAACAGTTCAGGACCCAGTAAGGGCTTGACAACTTGCATGGAAAAATAGCATAAAGAGCACAACAAATATTTTTCAATGGTATTGTATTTGCAACGTTGGGCTTTATCTGGGTAAAACTTACATCTACTGTATACATGACAGCTGACATAACTTCAGTATTTTATTCTGATAGAATAAGTCCAATCCTGTTCTTCCCTCACATGATGGAAGTGAAGATCAGAACTGATCTCCTCTGGCAAAATCTCAGGGTCTAAATGAACTCCCAGAGAGACTGACATAATGAGAAAGTACAAAAAAGCTCATCAAGGAAACAAAGATGTGACTCACCAGTGGAAAGAAACTCAATGGAAATGGGTAAATATTCATTGCTGTCTAGATCAATGGGCATGAAGGCTGTGTATTTGCTCAGGATGTTACAAGCTTTGCTAGTCTGCATGGCGTACAGCTGATAGCGCCTACCAGAACCTGAAAGACAGAGTGCAGACGTGATTGCTCACACAAAGTGATGTATGCAGACTAAAGAACAGTGCAGATATCACACTATCCAGTAGATTACTCCAAACTCTACACTTACCATGCTCAATCTCACATTCTTTATCAGCCATCTGTTCAAAGTCCTGAATAATCGACTTTGCAGCCAGATGATGGAAGGTTTCGTTCCACAGATCCTCATGAACCTTTTCCTCTCGCTCCCGTCCTTTCAGGTAGGGTTCGATGTCGAAGCACACCTCCCATTTCACAGGTTTCCCGCACAGCAGTCCCGCGATAACTGCTTTGCAGTCTCCTTTACCTTTGTTCATGGGCTTGAAGTCTGGAGCATGTGGGTCTTGAGGTGTTTCTGCTTCACAGAGCTGATGACTGTAGCCATCTGCAAGAAAAAAAAACAATGAGAGTTAACATCTGTTCAGAGTCAACATCTGAACATCTGACACATGATTCCATCTTGAAGCTTATAATCACAGCAGCAAGAATGCATGGATCATTTTGCCTTATTTGCTGCTAAGAAATAATTTAAAGCAAATCAGGGTTTATTGTTGTTGAACCGGAGACATTATCGGACACTGAACGGAAACACTATCAGCATCAATGGTTGTAAGAAAAATACACAGAATGTACAAGCACAGAAGTACAGGCTTGGGCTGATTTCTGTGTAGCTCAGACTGTAGGTCCATGCAGCCAATCATGGTTGTGATGTGATTAAACAGAACGAAATCACTTAAGCCCTTAGTGTCTATTGCAGCTAATTAGTGTCAGAGTTAAAGTTACTGGCAAGGAGAGCATATTTACAGTGCTTGCTACTGAAAAACTTTTCTTAATGATTTCTGTCTGTTTTTCAATAATGTTCATAACACTGTAGGGCTCAAAAATTTCATTATAGTAAAAAGATTTAAACATTTCTTCAAGTAAATCGAGCAGCCGTCACATTGGTCTTTGTGGTTTATTATGGAGTATGCATTTGAATTCTCAGGCATCCAGTGTTTCCAATGGCTTTCCCTGCAAGTTAATGGAACAACCAGCAATTATCCCAATCAGCCATTATTTTCACTGCACACTGTGTCACCAGACCACTGAACCTCTCAAACCCCAGATATAATGGCAGCACTCAGCTCATTCAATCTGACTCTATTGATCTACATGGTGGTTCATTGTGATTGGGCTGACCTGCTTCTCCGGTACTGCCCAGGGAAGGGCTGTCGCTGGAGGATTTGGAGCCGTTCTCCTTATTGTGGCCGTGGATGGCTGCATGCATCCTGGGGTCCACATGGGTTTCTTCTGGTTCAACGTCTCCATGGGGTTCGTCAGGCAGTGGGCGTCCGTGGCCTTTAGACGAAGTGGCACACAGGCTGGCCAGCTGAGGCTACATGTGGAGAATGTTAAAAATATATATTTTAAGAATTATAACATTCTTGTGGTTTGTATGATATTGTGATTATAATATGCCCTAAAGCAGGGTTAGTGAGTTTTAAGTTCTCCACACAATAGTTTCTCAGAGGAAAACTTTAGTGACGTTCTCCTCACAATAGTCTCTCAGAGGAAGAGTGACACAAGTTCTGCAAGCATATGATATGGACCACCAACATCTGAATGAATATAAGAAAGTACCAGAATGCAATTTTGAAAGGAAGAGGAGCTTCTGAAATTGACAAGCAAATGGAGAGTACAGAGCTTTTCCTGAAGCTTGTCAGCAAATAAGCCAGATTATCTACTTTCGATACCAATGATTCCTTAAAAATCTTGAAAACACTTATTGTGAAGCTGCAATTGAACGCTTGAGCATTTTTTTTGTTTGTTTGTTTGTTTGTTTTTTACCTATATTACATTTAAAGAATTTGGCAGATGCCCTTATTCAGAGCAGCTTAGATTTTATATTGTTTTTTAATACATTGAGGGTTAAGGGCCTTGCTCAGGGGCCAATCAGTAGCAACTGGGTGGACCTCTGATTTGAACTCACAACCTTCCAATCAGTATCCCAACACCTTAACCACTAAACTACCACATCCACCTAGCTTGCTTGTTGTGAACATCAACATTCTGAAGCTTGTAGCCAGAAAGGTATAGAAAAGATATCAGATATCATGTTCCATATTCCATGAGCAGAGTATGTGAGACTGAGATTACTTTATAGCTGACAGTGTTGACGTTTTAATAAAGGACAGTCTTCATAGAGTGTTTGGTTAATGATTTGGTTGCAAGATAATTGGTGGGGGTTTTGCACATTTTAAGAAATTCTTTGGGAAAATCTTTTTAATGGCATTCTGACAATCTTTGTTCTCTTTATTTAGTTCAACAGAGATGTGGAAAAGGTAAAAGCCTGTTACACCACATGTAGCGATGCCACTCGATAATAATTTCTAATTATTTATTTATTTATTTTTTTACATTTCTAAATGTATTGTTTTTTGCAAATAAAATGCTCTTATTTGATTATATAGAAAAGGCAAAAGGTAAATTGAGGTAAATCACAGCGTCTATCATTACCGTTATTTATTTATAGTTATTTCTCACAGTCTTGTTCATTTCATCTCACTGACTAATGTCTTTTTATGCTAATTTTAATCTGCCTATTGATGTTCCTTTTATAATAAAACTCCACTTAATACTTAGCAGATGCTTTTGTCATGCTGAATCCTTCAAGGAATAATGAAGCGTAGAATAGTGAAGCATTAACAACCTGTGACTCACTGTGTTGATTAATATCATGACATGCAGTAGAAATAAACAATGATTGCATTAAAATAGGCAAATAATATTAAATATTTCTCCCATTTTCTCAGCTGTGTTATTTCTCTTATGAAATGTGGCCAGTTGGAAAAGCAGGCTGAAACACACTCTGGGTTAATAAAAGATGTACTCCTGAGTGATATCTGTACACTCTCACACACCACTTGTTCTTTTCAAGAAATCTTTGAAGTTGCTGCATAAGACAGTCCTTGTTAGGAAAGAGAAGAGGAGGAGAATCACATCCTTGCTTTGTATTCTTGATTGCATTCAAGTTCCTCTTTTGGGTCGGGCATATTTTTGTCACTTCATTATCTTTCCAGTGCCATGGCAATTGCAGCACTGACACATCTTTCCATGACAGCCAATAAACTGCTCTTTTTCTTCATGTCAACTGAAGCAAAGGAGATTTTGTATTACCGGGAATGTGGCCATGCACCACAGGAAGTCATTACCAGTGTCTACCTGGAAGCTAGTCTGTCTGCATTTTAAATTCCAGTCTTGACATAATTGTCCAGGGAATGGTCTGCTGTGCCAAATAGGCAAAACTATATTTGTGCATGAATGTGATAGAAAAAGGATAGAATTGTTCAGATTCTGGACTCGAGGTAGGAAGTGCAATCAAATAACTTCTGTGAATAAAAAGTGGAATCCTCAGGGTTTTGTCGCTTTAGTGTCTTATCATCGTGCCAGATGCTTGGCTGCAACAGATGGCACTGGAGAGATTAGCCGAGGAGATCTCTACATCAATACGAAATAAAGCCGTGATACAGACTGTAAAGATAGTCCTTTCATGTATTAAAAGATATAACAAACACCAACAAAAACATTTCACCACTGAGACCTGAAAACAATGTGAGATCTTTTCTCACACTATTGTGTTGGTGTGTTAAAAGCAAGTTTAGTGTCATTTACATAATGTTACATAATCATGTCATAGCTAAAGAAAACTTTTTTTTTTTTTATCCTTTATTAAGTGAGGTCTGGTGTCTATTGGGAACCAGTTACCACTGAGATTTCTATAACTTATTTCTAAGCCCAAAAGCACCCAGTGACTTGCATGCTCTGGATAACTCTGAAGGAGCTGGAAAGATTCAAAGGACAAGTGTAGCTCAGAAAACTGGCCTTTATGGAAAAGTTGTGATCCAGTGAAGAACAGTGAAGCATGGTGGTGGCAGTATCATGGATTCCTTGGCTTCTTGGTTGCTTTTCTGACTAATATTCAAAGTCTTGGTTGTCTTTTCATACCTTAATAATGTACTTAATGACACTTCAACAGAAATCTTATGACTTTTTTCCAACTCTGATTGATCATTTCGGAAACTTGTGCTTGTTATAATAGCTGTTTGGTCTTCATTTTTGCTGTTTGTTAGGTATGTTCTCTAACAAGAACAACCCACAATTTCCTAAATTTCAAGGTCACTGCTTAGTCCTATTTGAAATTATATAAACAGGAGTAAAAGAGCAGTTCTTTTAAGCATATTGCATGAGTTACATATATTTTGAAGCACAGAATAAAAAACTTCAATGAGATTTGAAAAAGAACACTGATGAAAATTAGAGAACACTTTCAGATACCTCCTAGTTATTGGACCTGGTGCTAATTTCTTTAATTATCTGACAAACCCTATTTAACTGGCAGCCTAACTTTCCAGTTTTCACTGACTCTACAAGATGGTGAGCTGTTCTAAAGTAACTGAAACCCTCCAGCAGCAGGTTGTCCAGATGAAGGCCAAAGGGATGACCCTTTCAGCCATAGCAAGAGAAGTCGTTCATTCCAAATCTGTGATTTCTAGAATATTGCATCTTTACAATGTCACAAGCTCATTTAAGTCCCCCAAGAAGGCTGGTTGTCCATGAAAGACAAATGCAAGAGAGGACAGGATAATGCAGAGAATCTCAATGAGCAATCGGTTCAACAATGCAAATGGGTTTGCTCGCCAGTTCAGCACTGAACAGAGTAAGGATCTGTTTCGTCATACAGATTCTCAACGTTTAACAGAATTTGGACTGAAAGTCCACTCTGCAGTGACCAAACCTCTCATTAGCAGAAATAATCAAAAGGCTAGACTAACCTTTGCTGAGAAGCATGTTGTGTGGACAGAGGAGAACTGGTCCAAAGTTCACTTTAGTGATGAAAGCAAGTTTAATTTATTTGAGTCCGATGGGAAACATATGTCCATCGTCAAACTGGGGAAAGACTAAACCCAAAGTGTGTAAAGAAGTCAGTGAAAGATGGAGGGGGAAGCATCATGGTTTGGGGCATGTTTTCTGCAGCAGGAGTTGGATGCAGAATGGCAGATGGCAGAGTGAATGCAAATGTTTATCAGACCCTTCTTTGACAACATGTGGTTCCTTCCCTGCGTTCATCACCCAATCAGCCAGCAATTTTCATGCACGACAATGCCTCCTGTCACACAGCAAAATGGGTAAAGCAGTTCCTTGAAGCTGAAAACATTGAAATAATGAAATGGCCAGTCCAGAGTCCTGCTCTAAACCCAATAGAAAAATCCTTGGCGACAAAGTTATTGCCAAGAAACCCACTACAGTCACCGAATAAGTGGAAGAGACTGGAAGAAGAGTGGACCAAAATCACACCAGAGCAGTGTGAGAGACTTGTGACGTCCTGTGGCCACAGATGTGCTGAAGTCATTCAAAGCAATGGCCTGTACACTTCCTACTAATTGTTGACCGTTGTAACCTTCAGAAATTTTAGTTGTAATCTTTCTCCGTGCTACAGTCATTGCTGTTCTCTAATTTTGATCATTGTATTTTCTACAAAATAAAGGTTTTTTGTAACGTGCCTTGGTTATTTTGTAAAACACTGTTCTATTAGCATGGTATAGCCACAACAAACATTCCTTCAAATGATGAGCAGTGAAGATTCTACATATGCTGTATCTGCATCAAACGTCTGACTACATGACTGCAGAAAGGACATTGTTCATAATCACAATGCTCGGTGTTTATAATAATTTATAATCACACTCTCTGGTGTCACCCAAATGAGGATGGGTTCCCTTTTGAGTCTGGTTCCTCTCAAGGGTTCTTCCTCATCAAGGGAGTTTTTCCTTGCCACAATCGCCTCAGGCTTGCTCTCTCTATATATATATCAATTAATCTCAATCCCAGTTATTTAATATTAATATTAATATTCCAGAGTGTAACACTACAAAATATGGGAAAGTTCAAGGGGGGTGAATATTTATTGAGACACTGTAAAAGCTTACTAACCTGATAGTTCACCTTCCACTGGGCTCCATTATCGGGACTCGTCTGTCCAATGAGCTCCTGAGCCTTGGCTCGCCTCAGAGGGTTTTTCCCCACAACAGAGCTCGGGTCACTGGAAGTGTAGGCCTTCTTTACGGGATTATAGTCTTCAATCTGATTGGTGCTGTACGCACGTCTTCTCGGAGAAGAGCTTATATTAGTCCCTGTGATGGAAATTTCCATAATTAAACAATCACTAAGCCAAAGAGAAAAGCAAACAGACGAAGGCAATATCACTCTGTCATCTTCTAATCTTAGAGGACCAGCAGCTATTTTACATCATTACACTGAAAAAAAAAAAGCTCAATTGAATTTACTTAATTCAAATCCTTCGGTTCCATTTGATTGAATTGAATAACATTAACACACAATTAGTTTTCGTAAATGATTTGAGTTGGGATTTTCAAAGCCCTGAATAAAACTGAATTCTGTGTTCAAACCGGAGCTGAGAATCAAATCCACAACACTGCTGATTGGCAACAGACATTTTACTACTGCAATATTCTAACATACATGTTTTAATTTGATATTATTGATATTATTATTGCCTACATTTGATATTATAGCTACACTGTGGTCCCCGTTAGTGCCAACATCCTTGTGAGATTTCATAACATAACTGGTTTCACAATGTAACTGGTTTCCCAATGTAACTGGTTTCACAGTGTAACTGGTTTACATGAATTAATCATGTTCACTATACATCATTCAATCTAGCCATTAGAAACATGCTTAAATTAAGTTAAATATAAGCAATAAAATCACGTTTTTTTGAGAAATATATCTTTATTTAAACTACATGTAGTATTTTGCTTAAATCTGACTGATCACATATTCTTTTTTTTTCTTTTGCAACCTTCTGTACTGCAGAACATTTTCAGCTATACCACAGTTTACTCTACTTGTTTAATGAGATAGATCTTTAGTCAGTTGTGCAAGATCCGTGTTGTCAGTCAGCATCACATGCAAATCCAATCTAATATCAGCCGTCATACCAATCTGTACAGATTGGCACGTCACAAATACCTAGAGTAATCCATACTGCTCCCACTCATGAAAGGAGTAACATTCACCACACAGAGCACTTTGATGAAATGTTGTTTGAAAAGTTCTAGGTTATTACCAATGCCGTCCTGTTCCACCATGCCAGAGCTGCTTTCAGACATGGTGCTATGGTGTGGATCAAACATTCCTGTGCCTGATATATCACGGGAAAGGCCATGCCAATCTGAGCCGCTCCTCCCTGGTTCCTCCTCCTGACTGTGGTAGAACACGGAGCTGGCCGACTCATTGGAGCGCATCATGCTGTAGCGCCGTCGCTTGTCCTGAGAAGAGAGAGAAAGAAAGAAAGAAAGAAAGAAAGAAAAAAAGAAAGAAAGAAAGAAAGAAAGAAAGAAAGAAAGAAAGAAAGAAAGAAAGAGGGTCAAACTGGTGGTAAAACTAAAACACTAAGGAGCCATAAAAAATGAAAAAACAGGTAATAATAAAATTAATAAAAATTAAAATTAAAAATTATTTAAAAAATAATAATAATAATAAAAATAAAATGTGAGAAGTGATCAATATAGAAGGGAAAAAACTAAACTCTGCTTTTAAAAAAACAGTTAAAAAATGAAATCTTTTTACCAGTACTTTTCAGTCCCAGTTCTGAGATTTCAACTAATGAACTAATGAACCAAAGGTTCTAATCTCCAGAGTCACATAGATGTGATTACTCCAGGTTTTGCTTATGATGGATGTGAGGCTTGTGTTTTCTTCTCATTGTTCCTCTTTATCGGCATTTCGTCTCAGTAATATGCTCACCACATACAACATATGGCACGCCAAATAATCCGATTTGTATCTTTAGGACTTTAACAGTCCTAAACCTATCAGAGATTTAAAGAGGTAGTTTGCAATGCTTAAAAAAATGACAAGCTGCTACTTTAACCTCACTGGCTGATACAATATATTACATGCCACAGATTCACTTTAACCCACAGCAAAACATCATCTATGGATATAATGTTAGCATTCCTTGCTTCTTGTAGGAGGAATAGACAACTTCATTTGGTTTTGAGTCTATTTATTGCCACATTATGGTCCACACAATAAGTATGATTAAAGAGGAATAAAAGATGACGGATGCTGTTTTAGTCAACAACAAGCTGATGTAATGTACTTATATAACATTTTATCCTGAAGTTTTTTTGTATATTCCTGTAATCCTGAAGAAATTCGCCAATGATCAATCTTATTAACTTAGTACCTGTCAGAAGTTTGATCTCTATTTGGTTACATTTAACTTTGTGTAACATACACGAAATAACTTAATATGTCCCTGTTATCACTTACGCTACAACAGCTATAAACTGTCACTCTGACACTTTTTTCTTGAATTTGCTTCAATTTAATAAGATGGCAAGAAAACCAGCTTGTCATTTTACTGTCCTGAATACTTTCCTCTAGTGGAAATGCTACTGAATATTACAAAATCACAAAAGACACTGGAGACTCCTTACATAAATGTTAAAGAAATATATACTTATATGATAATGTTCTTATTATAAGCCTTAATAACTGTACATATACACCATATAATGTATTTGCCTATGAATGAACTGTTGCTATGGCAACAATAATGTATTAGAATGAGACCTTCAAAATACCTGAAGGAGAATTCAACAGAACTGTGGTTCAAATATAAATAACGTGTAGATGAATAAACACAGCGGAAGTGGGGTTTTTTTTCAGCATTCACTCAATTTTCTCATTGCAGACTCCTGCTGATGTTTACTCACAGACTTGGGGTTAGAGTGGTAGCGTGTCGTGTCACACACCACGCTGTATTCAATCAACCGGTCACCAGGAAACAGGCACGTCATTCCCACTGGAGACAGGAGAACCTCCTTGGTCTCAGGATAGAGCCATTCGATGGAGATGTCACTCAGGACAGGTGCCATGGACTTCTTTAGGCATTTAATCATCTACGACATTTCCGAACACATAGACGAGTTCAATCCTCTTATGTGACGGACAATTATTTTAAAGGAAGTAGAGGGTAATTGCTAAGCTTTCTGACGAAGCAAAAAAAAAAAGGAAAATAAATCATTTTCTTTAAAAAATTGTCCTACTGTTGTAATTGTTAATTGCTAATACGTATTGTAAGCACACCACAACTTATATCCAAACTTAAATTGCAAGGTTTTGACATTCAGAGCAGGATAAACATGTCAGCATGAAGTAAAAAAAAAAAAACCTTCGGCTGCAGTCTCTCTCCTTCTGCAAGGAACTCGGCGGCACCTCTGGAAACGGTCGCGAGACCCTGGATGAGCCGTCTGCAAGCTCCTTGACCTATACCAAAGGTGTAGCACCTGCAAAGTAAGCAGTCAGATTTATATTGAGATGAAGAACAGAAGCAGGCCAAGTCTGATATTTGATATAAGGCTAGATGTTATAAGCTTTTAGAAGCATACTGCAGGCTCAGAGAAGAAAAAAATCTCATCAACATCTTGTTATTTTGATGTGTATCTCGTACAAAAAAAGCTTTTACAAAAAAGACAAAAAAAACAATATCCTCCTGTATTTCAAGAAAATATTGTGTTATCAAGAGAAAGGCTTCTCCTAGTTATTACAAGGAAAGTATCTTGTTATGAGGCGGGCTTCTTGTTATTCAGAGTAAAGCACCTCATTAATTCAACATTAATCATTAAACCAAAAGAAATCTTGAGAAATCGGATCACATTGTGACATGAAAAACATGTATGAGAGTAGTATGAGAAAAGCAGCTCATTTCTACGATAAAACATCTTACAAGAAAAGATCTCGTCATTATGAGAAACTGAGAAAACTCTTCGTTACAAAGAAACCATCCTAGCCTGAGAGAGAAAGACATTTTCTTGTACTCAATACTGTTCACATAATACATATTACCAGAGAAATATTTTGTAATAACAAGATGATGATGATTTTTATTTACTTTGAATGAATAATGCACTTTCATTCAAACTTCATCATTATAAAATAACCTGTTGTGTTGACCTAACATTTTATTTCCGATATATTTACAGATTGTAAATCAAGCTTCTCATTTCTTTTCATGATTAAAGTTTTGATGTATTTTGGGTTCTCTCATGCATACGAGATGAAGGAAAACACAAGTGATTAAAGCCTCAGCTTGACCTTTAGCTTTGTCAGTGACGTATCCCAGATATATCTAGAGTCGGAGATGGAGATTCATGACTATTTGCTCATTGTGCAGGGTTTGCTCTGTAGCTGATGCAAAGCAAGGACAATTCCATATGCCTTGGGGGTCTGGGCAGACTGTGTGAGCCTAATGAAATCACAGCATGGGGTTTATTCTTTATAAGGCAAGGAGTTGGAGTCGTAAGTCGCTCTTAGTGTAGGTGGTGGTGTGTGTTTTTCACGCTCTCATACCAGAATAGTGCTTTAGTCAGTTGTCAAGTCCATCTTATCTACTCAGATGAATGAAAGTTAACGGAAATTTGCATAAACATTAGACCAGACGTTGTTTATCAACGCAAGACTGATCCGCATTGATGCTTATTCTATAAATCTCAGACGTCCGTCTGAGTGAACATAGCCACATGTGAATATCAGCGACATCCCGTTTTGTTCAATCTGAAATGGATTAAACACGCATGCCATTTTGCATGCACGACAGCCAGGTTGATTTGATTACACACTTGCATTATTTTCACTTTTTTTTTAGGTCTTTTTATTCCCCCACCAAGGAAGAACAGCAGTGTTTTTCAGAAATACTATAATAATAAAAACTGGTTTATATTAAAATGCTATTTCGAATACATTACCGTTTCTATAGTAACGACACACACAAGGACTTGTTTGATGCTTTACAATAATCTAATAAACATGTGTTGCTACAGTATTTAACAAAGAAAACATGTACTTGATTTGAAGCAGAAGGTTTTTAAAAAAGGGGAAAGTTTAAGGAAGGAGTCTCCAGTGTTAGAGATGGGAGGTAAAGCTGTTTTTTTTTCCGAGAGAGAGAGAGAGAGTCAGAGAGAGAGAGAGTCAGAGAGACTCGAACAGAAGGAGAAAGATACAAAGACACAGAGAGAGAGAGAGAGAGAGAGAGAGAGAGAGAGAGAGAGAGAGAGAGAGAGAGAGAGAGAGAGAGAGTCAAACAGAAGGAGGAAGAAACAAAGACAAAGACACAGAGAGAGAGAACCAGATAGAGAGAGAGAGAGAGAGAGAGAGAGATAGCTACAGCTATTCACAAGTATAAATTAACAATTAATGGATGAAATATTGTGTAACGGTTTGCAATCTGGTGTAGTATGAATGGGATTAAACACTCCAGGTTGCACTGTCATTGAAAAATAATCAACTCCTACAGTATATAGTGTCTTTAATCTATAACGTAGCTACAGTCTTGTTTTCTCATACCTGATGAATCGGGCGTGACTTCGGACCAGCTCGATGACCTTGCCTGTGTTACTGATGGCTCCGTCAGTGAGGAGGAAGAGCAGGCGAGGATGGCCGCGCTGCACCGGCTGCCTCAGGATCCAGTTCAGAGGAGCCAGGATGTTGGTGCCACCCATGTCTGCTCGGATCTTCTTTATATATTCACCCGCAGTGCCTAAGCTTTCCTGTGATGTCGTAATGCATTTTATCAGAGTAAAGCAAGAGTCAAAGCAATCAGTTCATTAAGCTAATTAAGCCAATTAATAAAAAATAATAGTAAAACATCAGCTCAGGAGTATCAGCATTCAATAGTAATGAGTTGATTTTATGTTGATTTGAATGAACTGGAATCTAATTGATCTAAAGCTTGGATGGAAATTAATATAATAGTCCTCTCTGTGGGTTGATTTTTAAAAAAACATGTGCACGCACACACACACACACACACACACCTGCTAACAAAACATGTCTAGCCAAGCCAAGTTTTGCCAAACCACCAACTGTGCAGCATTTCAGTGTCCATGAATTGTCTAATGTTGTCTAATGTCTGATGCTTCTGTAGTAATAGCTCATTTGTGAGGACACGCCCTTTAATCAAATCCTATGAATAAATAGATTTATGCAAAAATCTGTGGAAAAGAATCATTGTATAATATGGTGAAGATTTCTGTAAACAGAGATCTGCTGTGTTAGACAGAGGTTCAAGATGGTTTTTTTGTGGGGCAAAGAGAGAACATGTTTTGTTTTCTTGTTCATTCATTCATTCATTCATCCATCCATTTATCCATCCATCCATCCATCCATTAATTGATTCATCCATCCATCCATCCATCCTTTCATTCATTCAATCATCCATCCATCAATCCATTCATTCATTCATTCATTCATTCATTCATTCATTCATTCATTCAATCATTCCTCCTTTCATCCTTTTATTCATTAATTCACCCATCCATCCATCCATCCATCCATCCATCCTTTCATTCATTCATTCATTCATTCATTCATTCATTCATTCATTCATTCATTCATCCTTTCATTCATTCGTCCACCCATCCATCCATCTTCATTCATTCATTCATTCATTCATTCATTCACTCATTCATTCATTCATTCATTCATCCCTCCATCCTTTCATCCATCCTTTCATTCATCCATCCATCCATCCACCCATCATTTCATTCATTCATTCATTTATTCATTCATTCATTTATTCATTCAGAAAGTGATCAGGTTCATGCTGGTTTAATTTAAGCTACTAGTTTGTTTCTCTATTTGGGGAAAATAAATTCATTTGAAATGGTGAACAGTGAGCAAGTGTTAAAATAAAATCAGTCCTGAACACATCTCTTGAGTCAAATTGTCAACTTCACTGATGCATCTGAAGTTGCGGAACTTTCAGAACCAGAATTCACATAATATGATAATAGGTCTGTCATTTCTACCTATTTTTTATACTGTTTTTAAGTATTTCTGGAGTACATGAAAGAGTGGTTTATTAAAAAAAAATAAAAAATAACCACAGCTTCCTGTTTAGGCCATGCTGAATTCTGGTTTAATTCCAAAGACAGATGTAGTTAAGGACATTCGAAGCTCTAAACAGATACAGATATGGATACAGA
Organism: Hemibagrus guttatus; assembly: GCA_033459395.1. Taxonomy (NCBI): domain Eukaryota; kingdom Metazoa; phylum Chordata; class Actinopteri; order Siluriformes; family Bagridae; genus Hemibagrus; species Hemibagrus guttatus. The sequence continues at coordinate 10,057,748 of JAUCMX010000017.1, read as the reverse complement.
TAGTGGCATTGTGTTACACCACTAATGCATATATAATAGACTTAATCATCTCACAAAGGTAAGTGGTTTAGAAATGGATTTGGGCAATGCTGTTTGCTTAAAAATGTAAGCAGGAAGTAACAGAAGTTTTACCATTGTTGCATTAGCTGTACAGAAATGCTTCAGCATTAAAAATGTTAACATTTTTAATAATAAATGTAAACACCAAGAAAAAAAATGTCCTTTTCAGCAATCACTTATTATTAACAGCGTTAGCAGTGTTTTGGATGAAACATTCCTCCACCCCACTGCAAAGCTACATCTAAACACTGTTGGAAGTGCTGTTTGTTTGTGTTGTAGCCGGTGGTCAGTGCTGTACCTCATCGTAGCTCTGACTGATGGCAAACAGCGGTTTAAACGTTGAGCCAAAGCCGATAATATTGAACAGGCAGGCGGGGAAAAGGCTTTTCAGAATCACCACCATGGCATCCTGTCAACACAAACACCAGGAATGAGTGATTGCAGAGAGGGAGAGAGAGAGAGAGAGAGAGAGAGAGAGAGAGAGAGAGAGAGAGAGAGAGAGAGAGAAATAAAAGCTGAATGAGCTGGGTATGAAATGAAAAGGACAGAGGAAGAACCGAGAAAAGGTCAAAACTGCACTCAAGAGCTGTTCTTTATATCTTAATACACCGTTATTGGTGTTACTGGACCAGAGGTACTACACAGAACAAAAACAAAAAATACAGGGTGACGCAGACAATTGCCGATGTAGCTGCACGATGTAGGTGTGCATGCTGAACAACATGCAAGGAGCAAACTGACCTTAAAGTAACACATTTGATGGGCAAAAAAACAAGCAGATCAACTAAGATGTTCATCAAATTTCTTATAGATGAGAATTTGCTTCGTTGGTTTTGCACTGGAGCAAAAAAAATCTAACGTAGGATAACAACCATAGATTCCAGAAGAGATCAAACTTCTACATTCTACTTCCTGTGTGCCAGAAAACACTCAAAAAACAATCAAACACATACATTTATATAAGGTATTCAAGCTAGAAGTGATTGTAATGTAAATATCCTGTGAATTTAAATATCCTGGATATTATATTTAAAAAGAAAGGTTGCTTAGCAGGTGTAAAACAGCTATATGAAGGTGTAACCAATATAATAAATGTGATTATAGGAAGGAAGTCAAGAATGGGCTAAGAATTTTTATTATTTAATTAGCAATAATAACCTTGAAGCTTTTGAGTTCCACCCAAAAAGAAAATGTGATCTTTATTTATTTTTTTTTTTTTTTGGATAAATACATCCGCATACCTCCATATACTCACTTTGAAGGGCTAATCTGATTTATAAATAATTGATTTTGCAAATTATTATGATTACTGGTTACACAAAGTTAAGTGCGAAGAGGAAATTAAATCGTCTTTTAAATTAATCAGTCATTTTTTATAATGTTACTGAAGATCTGACTGATGGAATTTGAAGCAGATATTTATAGAAGATAAATATAGATATTTATAACGTCTGCTATCAAACACGTTATTGGTTGATTGACCGTATGAAAATTGTGTCTCTTTAAGGTCAGATGCTGTCCTCCTTCCATTCTGTCCAGTTGACTGACTTTAATTCTTCAATTTTTCTGCAAGTGGGTCATGTGACCGCTTTTGTCTCCATCTGAGTGGATTGCATTTTCTTTTCAGATCCAATGGCAGCAGACTGACCCGATCCTAGAGTAGAGTCTGTGGTGGCAGAACAGGAGCATTCTCAATCAAACGCAGAATGAGTCATCGCTGCATCGTGCGTCACACGCTCCAGCCTCACACTCCGCCGCATGGTTAACATTTGCTCCCTTCACCAAATCCTCAGACGTAATCATTCATGCTCACTCGGCTCCAGCCACATGCTGACATAGCACCATCTGATATTTCAACTACTGCCCTTTCGTGCTGGACTTCTTTAATGGCTTTGGTGTAGTCAAAAATCACGTGCATATTTTAATAAAATGATGTGCTCGTTATCTTTTCAGGGCCACATTGGTATTGGTAATTGAATAGAGTCTCACAGGTATGGCAGTGTTGCAGAAAAACTCACACTTGTTGTAGGATCAATAATCAGAAGGTACAAAGCAGTCATATTATATTAAAAAAAACTATTTTTCTAAAAAATTAGCTCTATATTAGCTCTATATTTTTCAAGCTCTATACACGCCTTCCATGGTGATTTTCAATCAATTTCTCTATCATAAGATAACAAATTTCATCCTGAATTGTTTCAAATATGTGAAAAAAATAAGGATGAAAAATACCGAAATATAAATTCATAGTTTAAATGTAGAATCAACCAAAATGTTAAAATGTTATGAATAGACCTGTGTAACATTTTGTATTGAAATACAGCATCATCTTTTTAATTTAGAATAAAGTTTTTGTTTTCCACATTTTCCCTCATCACTTGATATGCATGTGTGGATGGGGTCTCAGTGCAGAGAATTTCATCACATTTTGTGGCCATTATCTAAAGATGAGGTTACAAAAACTTTGGTGTATTCCTTTAACAAGGGATGATGTGAATCACTGATTTCATTGATTATATTTATATATATAAGTCCATAATTGATGGAATTTCCTCACCTTAACCCGGCTGATATTGACCCCACTCATACTCCCACTGCGGTCAATAAGGAAGATAAACTCCCCCTGCATCCTGCGCAGGTCACAGGTCATTGACTGCAGGTCAGGGCAGAAGTTAAGCATAACCACAGGGTTGTGAAGAATGTCTTTATGGAGCCTTTTATGGATGATATCCACCTATGCAGAGCAGGAGACAAGCACAGATAACAATACAGCAGATTGTTTTTCGGCTTGAACATTAAGACATGGTCCTAATATGTGGAACTGGATATTCAACAGAGCAGGGAAAGATTCTCATAAAAAGGACTGGCCTGGTTAATAATTCAGACTCTTCTGAACAAAACAAGTAGTAATTGCACTTTTAGAAACCTACTCTAATATTACCATATTACTTTTTGGTTTGTGTATGCTAATTTGGCTGGAGGCTGCATTGCTAATGCAGTAGTGAAATTCAGTTCAATCAATGCATGCAGAGTTCAACACACTCAATCCATAAATTGATCTCAAAACATAGCACACTCTTACACCCAGAAATTAATATTAATAATTAATATAAAAAAGTTTGTTGTCGTTCCATATTCAGTGGCAGCTTTAAAGCTAGTTTATTATTGGTGTAAACATAATGAGAGGAAGAGGCACATTGTACAATTCTTCTGCTTGTTCTGCCCTGTAGGTAGAAACACCATGTACACTCCATCAGAGACCTCTAGATAGTTTCCATAGTAACCCCTTTTCACTGCCGATCATATTTACGGCTGAATGTTCTCAGCCTCTTGTTGAGGAACAGCAGTCATTTAAGGATCTAATTGAACCAGCCTTCATGCAAGTCCTTCTCAAGGATACAGCTGTTCTTGCTACAAAGTGCAGGAAGTACAGGAAGTAGATACTAAATGACTAAGAGAAGCTTTTCCAAAGCAGTACATAAAAATGATTTGTGGTTATCAGCCTCATTATCAGATTTGCCTAGTTGTCTTTTTTCTTACTTTCTTTTCATTGCTTGAGTCCTTCTTGATGGCCTTAATGTAGTCACTCCTCCCCTTCAGATGTTCGTCATACTCTTCCAGGGTCATGTCTCCGTCCTCGATAAGCACATGAGGCAGGTGTGGCTCTGGAGACAGCAAAGGAAAAGATAGTGGACTTCAGAGCTGCACTAATCAGTTTCCTTAAACCACTTAGTTTAAAATAATCAGTTGAATAGGTGTGGCAGTAAGTGAGCAGCACTGTCTATATAGTGCTGTAGCAATTAGTCCTAAAACTTGGAAATAAGTCATCATTGGTCATCAAAACTGATCTACTACAGACTTATTGTGATCATATTTGATCCATCCACAAAAACGGCACAGTGGACCCTAATCGAGGAACATGTTAAAAAAATAAAGATTGAAAGAGTTGAAAGAGCTTAGTGGTGGTGGTGTTGAAGTAATGTGACTGTGCATGGTGGAGGTTGTTTATAGCATTACTTTAGAGATTTGTTTTTTGACGCTTCAAAAATGATAGAATTGTGTTTATTTCTGAAGATTATCTTGATGACAAAGTTTTATTGATCAGAGATCCTATTTTCTGCAATTATCCAAAAGCCAATGGAAGATCCTACTTGCTTTTTGTCAAGAGAACTGTGGTGATGCTACAACTTCTGGGTTGGCCTACAAAAATATGTTATCTCTGCAGACCTCTATTCAGGGTTCTTCTGTTCTAAACAGTTCTACAGGGTTAAATTCTAGGACTGTTGGGTGACTTCCTCATTCAGAGACACCTAATTTCCCTTACAAGTTAATAACAGGTTTATTAGTTGTGTTAGATGCGAGTAATCACTAAAGTGTGGTCCTGGAGGACAGAAATTGGGGAACCCTGGTCTAGTCAATAACTGATTCTATAAAGAACAGAGAACTACTCCAATGAGCTATTCACACATATTCTTTTTGCATATTGCTACTAAATATTATATACTGTAACTATTAAATATTATTAATTTGACACAGCCATACAGATATCTTAACTTATTCTGTCTTACCACTGTATTAAAATTGCCCTAAAAATTCCCCTTAAGAGCATTCAAGCACTCCACTATTATGTCCTTTTAAATAGATAATATTTAAAACACACACACACACACACACACACACACACACACCAATTCATTTCTAGAGTCAAGGTTAAACTCACTACCGAGAGTCAAAAAAAGACTCTCACTGATAGTAAACATGATGTCAAGGCTTGCATGATTCGACCATTGAATACGTTTTCTGGCTTAGTGGCATAAAGTACTTTGTGACACTGATAGTATTCCCCAAACACCTACAGTGTGTGAATCAGCATGTCATGATATATTAGTGCCATTATTAGCACCGCTAACACATGTTGAAGTGACAGTGGGACCAGTGAACAGATTGCTTTGTGGCTGTCCATCTGTAGCCCATGGGCAAGTGAGATTAGCAAACAGCAAAGGATAGAAATAGCTTGTTTTCTTCATGTTGTTATAGTAGGATTGCTTACCTGATTGCTAGGCCTAGACCTTGAAATGGGCATCTATCTGCCCCATCTACATCTCCTCAGCATGAGATTTGAAGAAGCAGCTAGACAAAGACAAAATCTGCCCACCAAATTTAGTTGTTCCTCAGCCACCTTGATGAGGGAGCAACAGATTGATTTTTCCCAAGAAAAATAGAGGTCAGGAAGAGCAAGTTTCGTGGGAAGAAAATGTAATAAGGGGAGAAGTGGAAGCATCTTGCTCTGGGCTGCCTGAAAGCAAGCATTCAAACACCAGCCCACACTGACAAGACCCCAACAAGAAGGATGGTGAGGATGATGTTTCAATATTTGTGATCTAATAACAGCCCATGCAAGGTATAAGGGGAAGCCTGAAGGCTGATTTTTTTTCACAGGCTTTGTTGATCAGAGAGGAAAGTGGTCATCTCTGTGTTTATATGCAGTTTAGGTAGCTATAGGAAAATACAAGAAATTCCATAATGCTGTGATGATGTATACATCCCCATTCAAGAGTATCCAAGAGTTTCATAATGCATGGTGTTTGCTTGTATTCCTTAGAGAGTGTTGCCAAAGACAGCGGAGGCCACCAGCAGAACGACTAAACAGCAAGCAGTTAAAGTAACAAAGCTGAATTGCACTATGGAAGTAATGGTCCACCAAAACTTGTTCTCATATTTGCTTTGAAAGACTGCAGCAAAACAGGACTTTGTTGGAGTGGCTCCATTCTTCAAATACCTGCGTAGCATTCCATCTGGAAATCTCAGTAATGAGTAGAAAAAAGAGGAGCTTAAAAGCTGCTTTCTCTCTGTGAAACCTGAAGAAGAGTGTACTATATAATGAAAAACACCATCTGTATACCATGATTGCATACTCCATCTGGCTTTTGCACAGTGGAACTTGGAGCCTGGACATTTGTTGATAGCATAAAAGGCAACAGTGTATGACACACCAAGATAATATCCAGTACAGCTTCTCAGTAGGGATGGAATTGGCCAGGTGATGAGTGGTACCTAGATGTTTGGCCTTGAGGGCAATGTCTTTGTTTCATCAAATTATAGAATCTTGTTTCTTGTGACATGAGAATACTTTAAGTATTTCTTGGCAAACTCCAAGTAAGCCACTCTACTACAGAGGTCAGATTGGTCACGGGCTACAGAGATAGTTGTCCCTTGGACAGGTTCTTCCCTGGCAGAACCTCTGAAGGTCTTTCAAAGTAATCCAAAGTTTCTTGGTCACCACGCTGACTAAATTCTTTTTCACACATTATGAGATGGTCATCCCAGTAGTAGGTTATCCTCTGGAGTTCTTTCATATTTCTTTCAATCACCTTTCACCTTTAAAATCATGGTCACCTCAATGACTCACTCCTTTGCCCATCCATTGACCTCAAAACAAGTTTCCTTGGCTTCATGGCTTATTTTTACTCTGACATACTCTGTCAGCTGTGGGGCAATGTTCACTGAACTGTTGTGACCACAGGAATACTATTTCCAGGGTGTAGAAACATTTTAAACAGAATCACTTGGAAAGGATCTATTTTGAATGCACTGTGTATCAAAGCTACATGAGCAACAAATTTATGACATTTAAAGAAATATGGAACCTAGTAAACACTCATCCTTTTTATGCAAGAGAGCCCTTTGCTAGCATCATTTTATGAATGAATGGCATTATTCTAAATGCTAGTGCACACTGACTACACATGACTGTCCCCATTTTATAAAGCACAGACTGCACTTGTCTTGTCTGAGCTTCGCAATCTTCAGTTGAGTTATCTCTGACAAGCTTAGGTGTGCACAATTGTTCTTTAAAATAGGTTTTACAAAAGCTTTACTCAATGTTAAATTTTACACCATCAAATTTATGAGGGTCTGTGTGGGATGCTGTACTGCTGAGCACACCAGCTTTTACTAAAGTGCTAAAATAAATCTCTTTTTTTAAAAACTTTAATTCCATGTAGGTATATGTGTAGTTGTGGTTGCTTGTATAGTACATACCACTGGGGTAGATAAGAATTTCCACAGGACAATCATAGGTGTATTTGTCTGCCAGGGTGACCACAATGCTGGTAGCAGAATGGGCTGAGGGGTCAGCATCTGCCCGGATGGCATGAGAAGGGCTCTCCACTCCTGAACAGAGACACCTCAACCTTACAAATACATTATATTTGCACATTTGTTTACCAAGTAGGTTTGTTCAGACAAGTGGACAATCAGCATCTTAGTTACAATCACTGTTCATATGATCCAACCGTCCATCCAACCTACCAACCAGGCATCAATCCTATTGTCTCCTATTCATCCAATGACCCACCCTTCCAATGAACCAAAGCAATCAACCAACCAACCATCCGTTTGGCTCTCTCCCATCAATCCGTTCTATCCATCCAATCGTCTATCAAACGTCCCCCTACATATTCAACATACATTTATAAATCAATTAATCCACAACCATTCATTTATCCATTCTTATATATCCACCACCTGTGCTGTCTAACAAACCATCCATCCATTCATCCATCTATACATCCACCACTCCATCCAGCCGACCATCCATCCATCCGACCATCCATCCATCCATCCATCCATCCATTCATCCATACATACATCCACCACTCCATCCATCTGACTATCCATCCATCCATCCACTCATCCATCCATACATCCACCACTCCATCCATCCGACCATCCATCCATCCGACCATCCATCCATCCACCCATCTATCCATCCACCCCTCCATCCATCCGACCATCTATCCATCCATCCATCTATCTATCCATCCATGCATCCATCCATCCATCCACCTCTCCATCCATCCGACCATCTATCCATCCATCCTTCTATCCATCCTTCCTTCCATCCACCCATACATCCATCCGACCATCTATCCATCCATCCATCCATCCACTCCTTCATCCATCTAATCATCTAATCATCTAATCATCTATTCATCCATCCATCCATCCATCCATCCATCCATCCATCCATCCATCCATCCAACCATCTATCCATCCATCCATCCATCCGCCAATCCACCCATTCATTAAACTAACCATCTATCCAGTAACCACCCATTAAGCAAACTCTTGTTTGTTCATTTATTCATGTATTTTTTTTTATTAATTTATTTTTTTTATATTTGTTCATTTATTTATCTGTCCATCCTTCGCACATCCATCCATCCATCCATCCATTCATCTCTCTATGCCAAGCTCTGTAACATTCTGACCTGCCAGTAGATATGGTCCTCTGATCTCTAACTGAAAGTTGAACTTGTAGTCAATGGAATTGATAGACTCCTGCTCCAGTAGCCAGGAGAGACACAGTTGGTTGCTTGAGCCCATCTGCTCATGAGATCCCATAGAGCAGTGATGTCTGTCTCTCCTGAGTCAGAGGCAAAAAATAAATCTCACATGTCACTACTTTTCATCCATGATAAGACACTTTATTAGAAAAAAACAAGAATATATAAGAATTCCATAATATTTCAAAATACTGTTTTCATTAGCAGAGATGTTGAACATATTTGACCAGTGGGCTATAGGTGACTTTTCATCACCAAACAGGAAGAAAAGTGCATATAGCAAGAACAACTATTAGAATGTCCTACTTCCTGCTTGTGTTGGGAGAGAAGGCCTGCTCCTCTTTAATGGACCGCTGGACCCTCGGAGTGCAGACAGGCGGCGAGGTGACGCGAATGCCCCCATTTGGAAGGGTGGAAAGCTCATAGGAGGTGCTGACCAACACATTCACAGTCTCCAGTGGTGGAATGACCCCCAGGTTGACCACCAAAACCATCCTCTCCAGATCCTCATCAAGTACCACATGACCTGCGGCACAATCACAACATACTATTCAGGGTCCAATCAAGGCCATGTAATCAGCATGTTCCATTACTTTCAATAAGCAAGTGAAGTGGAGGCACTGCATCTGACTGTAGGATCATGCCACCCCTCATCCTCATCACGATATTCATTAGGACACAATACGTTTGTTCTAGACCAGCAATCTGAGAAGGATTATGGCTGCAGATAAAATACTTACACATTCCGCACTCAATTTTTGACTTCAGCAAGCACTCAAATGGCAGTGACGCAAAGGAAGTTCTGGATAAGGTCAAAATACAACAAAATTTGAGGGAAGTTTTAAAAGCAAAGCACAAAATCCCACCGTTGCCACTTAGTAGATTTCTGTTGGTCGTTGTGCAGCAGTCGACATAACAATCCTCAATTTTTGTTTTGTCTTTGATCTGCAGTGTTATTATCTGAGTGGATATCATCGCCTCAAAGCCCACCACCACTGATCCCTCCTCCAGCGGGTAAATGAAGATACCTCCAAAAAAGAAACCAAATCAAAGGATACTTATATGTAATCTTACATGTAATATATGCATACATTAACTCATCTACATTTTATCCACATAAGGAAATAAAGTGTTCAATGATTTTTTTTTTTAATGAGCAATTTAACAGTAATAACAGCTTTGAAAAAATTGCCAAGTGGCTGCTCTTTCAGTGTTCAACAATAGCACTATTGATTTCACTACCTGGGTCTTTGAAAAAGCACTGTTATTCAATTTTGCCTTGATGGTTTTGAGACGTTCAGCTCTCATTTAACACCAACCTAAAATGTACTTAAAAGCTATACAGTTATCATAACACACCAGGGATAGTCCTGGTCTGTATATCAACAGCTAAACTAGTTTGAATATGTAAAGTAGAGCTGTAACACAATGTCACTACTTGTATCTAAGCCTCTACTGTGTGCTGCAAATATCTGAATTCTGTCTCTGTTAGTTCCTTAACTAATCATTCAAGTTCATAATTGCTTTCAACTAGGGATGTGTGCTGGACTGTTTTTGTAGTTGCTCTGGCAAAGTTATTATTTTTCTTTGTACCTGCCTGCAATATTTTCTAATGAATTTAGTTTCCCAAAATTCAACACAGTAGCCTCATTTAAACCGCCATGATTCTGACTATCCATCCATCTAAATTGTTAATAACACTCTCCACACTGACAACAAAGCATTAACATGATCTTTCTTTCTTACATGAGCTTCATATCTGACTGCTTGCTTACACTTGAATAAAAGTAAAAACCTTACACTCAAGCATTATAAACCCAGTCCTGATGCAGTTTTGACCAGATGAACAACTCTGGCAAGCTTTCTTTAAAAAAAGAAAGAAAGAAAGAAAGAAAGAAAGAAAGAAAGAAAGAAAGAAAGAAAGAAAGAAAGAAAGAAAGAAAGAAAGAAAGAAAGAAAGAAAGAAAGAAAGAAAGAAAGAAAGAAAGAAAGAAAGAAAGAAGAAAGAAAGAAAGAAAGAAAGAAAGAAAGAAAGAAAGAAAGAAAGAAAGAAAAAAAGAAAGAAAAAACTAGAATACATATTTATAAAAATGGACCTAACATACCCCCTTGTGTTGTTCTTTTTTGTTGTGAATTTGCTGTACCATGCCCAAACTATGACTTTGATAAAGTCTGTATCAATCACCTTCCTCCAAGCATGTCACTGGCTAATTCTGTAAAGCTACTACGCCTGACAGCAGCAAGCTTTCCCCAGACAGAGTGAGGAATGTCGACTGTCTGGCCGCAACGACTTTGTGGCTCCTTGGAGTGCAGTTGAAGCCCCGGCTAAGCATTCAAGTGCATCCACTTGCCAGAAGAAAGGATTACAAATACTATATAACGAAAGAACATCTTGGTTGTAGGACAGTATGTCTGTAACAATATACACATCACATATCTTTGTGGGCTATGTTTATGCTGGTATATATAAATTATATATTTATATATTTAAGCTAAGGCATGTAATGAAGGGAAAATCATCTGTAATGTCACCTGATACATTCAAACCCACCATTTAATACAAAGGAGTTCAGATCCCGACCATCATTGATGTGAATACAGAGAGAGAGAGAGAGAGAGAGAGAGAGAGAGAGGTCACTCTCACCTTCTATGGGGTGATCCTCAATGTTTTCATATGTCATAGATGCCGTCATGGCAAGGGTGTAACCCCGGACACAGGAAGTGATGTCAGAGACGCTGAGGGGCAGTGCAGTGCGCTTGGCCTTGTTGATCAGGCCTGGCATGGTTGCAGGCTGCCAGCTGTTCTCTCACACACACAGAGCTGACGTCTCTGAAAACACGGCCCACCAACAAAATCGCAATCTGACATTCAGCACAACATTTCAACATTCGTCTATCACACTGTACTTATTTATTTATTTACTTATTTGCGTACTTATGGGATCATCATGCATTTCACTGACAGTCGCTTCATGATCACGTGCACTTCAATCACTTTGTTCATTACTTATCATTTATTTACTTAGAATTTGATGTGTAATTTCATGTACCCTGTACTGTTGTGAAAAAGCGATTTTTCTGTTCAATCAATAAAATCTATCGATCATGCTTCATCCCGATCCGGGTCACGGTGGAGCCGTGGAGTCTATCACAGAAACGCTTGATATAAAGCTTGATTACACCCTGCCCCATCATAGGGAAGCATGCACATGTAAATTCACTAGAGACAGTTTTTCATACTGCGAGCTTTGGGAAGTCTGAGGAAACCAGAGAACCCTAAGAAAACCCACAGGGAAACAGGAAGAACGTGGACAACTCCAAACGGATATTAAAGTGAGTGCAGCATAAAACTGAGGACCTGGTAACCACATATGTAACTATATATTTGGTTGGTTTTTTTTTTTCTTTTACTACATTCCAATACAGAATAACACATGCTGAAGTAAATTATTTTATAATCTATTCTCTGGTGTCACCTAGATGAGGATGGGTTCCCATTTGAGTCATTCATTATTTATATTATCATTTATATTCTCAATATTTATTCTGCTTTACAAATAAAATTGGAATTGAATTGAAGTATCCTGTGCACCCAAGTTTTTAAAGAAGATTAAGAATGCTTAATGCTCTGTTTGCACTTTTTTTAAGGAGAAAGGCAATAAGGAGAGATAATCGGCTTTGCTTATTATCATTAAGACACAGTGCCTTGCATTGTTTTACAACATTATCGACAACACTGTTACATTTTAAAGCATTAAATGTTAACTTGCTCAGACTGTCTTGTTGACTGTTTTGCTTTTCAATGCAATAATGTATGAGGTTTATGTGAGAGTAATCTCTTCACTGTTCCTGTAAAGACAGCCTTTTGAAAAGTTGACTTAATTGCATGTGGCAGAAATGTATCTCTCCTAACCTAATCCCTCGGCTAGAATAAGGTAAGAGATGGAAGATAAAAATATCTCTGTGAGTGTTATTATCGAGCAACATCAGCATACAGCATCTCCATCCAACTTCCAGCCCTCAATAACTCATGCACGGAGGAAGCATTGTATTACATTAGGCTTTGGCATGTCGCTATATTGAGATGCAAACGAGAAGGGACAGTATCGATGAGTTAAACCGCTCCACCTTGCCAGTCCATGCCAAGACTGCCATCATGTGTCTGAAACAAAGCAGGTGCCTCGTAATCTGATCCCATGGTAATCAAGATTTTGTGAGCAGACGAATAAACCGAGCAGCCTACCAAATATCCTATATTTAGCCAGATTGACGGTTAAGCCAAAATCAATTATAGTGTCCTTGTGATGAGAACAATCTCTCTGGATTACAGCTATCACATCTGTTTCAAATATAAAGAAATGAACCAGGAGGAAGAAAAAAAAAAGGAGAGCAGAAGATTGGGGAGTCCAGGAAAACCCCGAGCGTGACTCAGTTCCTCTCCAAGGAGTCTCAGCTGACTGAATCAGTGCACAGGCTAATGAGAGATCTCCTCCATCTAATATAAACCATTCTACCCATGCGACCATTCATGCTGAGAGACAAGACCATGCTGCAGAAGTCACCTGTTGCTGTGTATTCACATCACACCAGCTTCACAGACTGCCCTGATTAATTCTGCTACACTTTTTTTTTCAAACCTACATCCATTAAATTTCTTTGGTTTGTAGTGAAAGGTTGTAGATTCAGCCATGAGTGCCACACTTGATCCAGTGCACTCTAAATACACTCTACTCTTTGCAGTTAACACAACTAACCTGAGACTTTTGAACAAAAAATAAATAAAAATTCAACATGCAAAGCTGCAGGCTTACCTCACATTGGTGTTGAAGTGAAGGAGGAAACCTCTTCTAATACTTGCAAGGATTTGAGAAAGCAGCCTGAAAAGCAGTCCTTTGGCTCTGGCTTTTGTTCCTGCCTCTTTCTGCGGTCAGTGATGTCTATGTGAATGGCGTAGAGGGAACAGCAGCTGTCACAGGTGGTTGAAACTCTGAATTAAACCACTCTCACCAAACAACTGAGAGAGGGAGACAGAGACAGTGTGTGTGTGTGTGTGTGTGTGTGTGTGTGTGTGTGTGTGTGTGTGTGTGTGTGAGCGTACGTGAGCAGCAGCTGCAACCCCACCAATGCAGTTGCTCACCACAGCAACATGTGGTTATAAAAAGTAGCTATTGGTGTGTGGCTGGAGTTGGTGGTGGTGGGGGCATGCAGAGAGAGAAGGATGCAAAGAAGGATGTGGATGCATGTCTCATTTAGCAGCATAAGATCCCCCCGACTACTCCATCCCCTTTTTCCCTCCAAGCCTTAGCACCACCTAGTGCCCTCCTCCCCTCGGTTGGCCACAGTCACTCATGAGGACGCCTATTCATGCCTCCTTTTTGATAAATCAGAGCTGAAATGAAATGCAGCAGAATGCAGAGACTACAGCAGGCTCTTGGGCTCTGTTTTGGCCCCTACAGACAGCTACATATGTTTTGTTTTTGACCACAAGCTGTAAAAAAAAATTTGCTTTGTCATTTTTTTTTCTGTCTCACTCTCTTTATGTTTTTCATTTTCTGCCACTGTGGTTCATTTGATCCATCTGCTATTGCACAGAAGGTAACCATGACAATCAATATGGAGCCTCTAGAGCTTCTTAAAGACAACAGGTTGGTGTGTGCGTGTGTGTGTGTGTGGTAGGAGGGCTTATCTAAGCTTTCACAATTAAATTAAACCTCTCTCTCTCTCTCTCTCTCTCTCTCTCTCTCTCTCTCTCTCTCTCTCTCTTTCTTTCATTCACTCTCTTCCATTCTTAATTACAGCCCATGCAATTATGCTATAATTTGTCATTAATTTTATAGAACATGCATGATGATTCTTACACTTTATTCATCAACAGTAAATGTCTTCATCAGACAAGAGAATATCATCAAGAGTGTCAACAGTATGTGGCCTCAGCCGCTTGTCTCTACATTTCATTACAGGTGGAACATCTCCGGTAGTCAAAGCCTGTCTAACCTTTTAAACAAATTAAAAACAATTGGAAGATCCTCGTCTGTTTTTTTCTGAGCCACTTTAAAGCAAATCGTATATATTTTTAGATCTTCAGCATGAATCATGAAACAATATGGCATTCTGTGTTTCATTATTTATTAATTAGCATGTGTGTGATTATTATTTCTGATAAAGGATCCCCTTTTCATGGCAGTTTCTGGCGACTTCTGCTTTGTAAAATGTTACATTATCAGCCTGGAAGAAGCAATTAAAAAATGTTGGGTTTTTTTACGATTATGATTTTTTATGTTATAAATAAACTTAAATCAACTTTCAAATAAGGAAACATTTCTCACCACAACACATCACCAGCTTTATCCTTTGACACAAGGCAGCTTGGGTCCATGGATTCATTAGATGACATTAAATTCTTTAGCTATTGCAGAAAAAATTGAAATTCATCAGACCAGGCAACATTTTTCCAAATTTTCAAATGTCAACTCAGATTTCTCTTCTTGGCTGAGAGGAGTGGAAACCAGATGCAGCCCATCTGCCTGATGGTTTCATCTGTTTAGTATTCTGTGGTGCTTTTCTGCTCACCACAGGTATAAATCACACACTACAGTGGATATAAAAAAAGATTACACACTCCTAATGAAATTATAGCTCTTTGTGAAAAATGAAACTAAGATAAATCATATCAAATATTTTCCATAATATTCCATGATTACTAGTAAAATTCTAGTTTAAAAAAAACATACGCTTTACAAAGCATAAGTTTTGTAAGAGTATAACTCAAAACAATCTTTGATCACATCTTGTTTTGGCCATTTTATTACATGCTGCCTTGAAAAAGTTCTCCATATCTATCAAATTGTGAAGGGATCTCCCGTGCACAACCCTCTTCAAGTCATTTCACAGGTTTATGATAGGATGTAGATCTGACTCGATTGTTCCAAAAACTTGATCTTCTTCTTCTGCTGCTGTTGAATTGGATTTGTCAATTGTCTAACAGAAACCGAGACAAGGAACATAGCCTTTAACTCCTTATTGCACAAGAAATTACAAAAGATTTTGACTGATCTGTATGTTTCGGGTTACATTACAAACCCCAAACTATAAACCACTTCCTATATATTTGTAAATAATGTAAAAAGCTCTGGATCTGTGCCCTACGTTGGGGAACCTGTGCCCTATGTATTAGTGACAGGAATTCGTTTCAGTGAGTCGAATCTTTCGGCTCAAACGACTCATTGCCATTTTGTCCTACAATGGACAATTGATTGGATTAATTAAATTTACAGCCCCTTGTTTACGTTGACTTGTGATTCAACTGAAATACAGAAGAAGAAGAAGAAGAAGAAGAAGAAGAAGAAGAAGAAGAAGAAGAAGAAGAAGAAGAAGAAGAATGCGACTCAGTCCTGAAACGAACCGACTCAAAGAGCCGATTCGCTCACGAACGATACATCACTACTGCGTATGTAGTCATTTCTCCGCAATTAGGTTTCAATTCAGCCTTTGTAGGCTACATGACATTTTGCATATAACCTGATTTTATAATTCATTGGTGCTATTTTCGTCAAGCAGGAACGAAAGTTTCGTTTTTCCGAAACCAGACCGGACAACTGAAGAAGAGACACAGAACCGTTAGAAACTAGAGCTCAGCACAGCGAATCAGTGTGTCCTGAAAAGTTGACAGAATTTGTAAAAGCAGCAAAAAATATTATCAAGCAGAAAGAAATGGCTTCTGACTCGTGGGCATTCTCTGTTGATCAACAAGAAGCAACAAACAAAACAGTAAGAAATCGTTTGCCCGTTTTCTTTTTCTTTAACATAAGACTCGCATTATCATTATGCTACACATGCTAACAGGTTAGCTAACAGAGGCAGCAGTGTTTGGGTCGCGTTGTCAGGATTAATTCGGTTCTATCATCTACCAAAAAGCCTCAAAGAGAACAACATATTAATTTAGTTATATTCATAATTCTCCTATTTAAAAAGGTCATTTATATATTTTTTAAAAGTAGTTTGAATATTTCTCTATTGTAATTTATTTATCACTATAATGAAATAACAGTGATCAATCCCAATTATTCAGTCCAAAAATTAAATGCTTTTTAAATAAATAAATATCAGGCTTGTCCTTCACAATATGAGCCTGTATTACTTTATATGAACAATAAGAATGAATGAAGAAATGAATTCATAAGAAAATAAGACACTGTAAATTCATCTTAAAATCTGTTTTAAAAGTTGACTGTAAATAAAGCAAGAAATATAAGTTAAAAAGATGTGAAAATTATAAGTGATATGACAAAAATAAATCAGATCACAAATCTGGAAAACATTTTAGTGATACACAATATGCATCGTGATATAGATTTTATGCTTTTAAATATGCTTTTTTTTTTTTTTTTTTTTAAATTACTGTGATTTTTTTAAGGTACAAGTTTTAAGGTATTTTTTAATTATGTAAAAAGAAAAATGTAAACCTGTAAATATTCTTTTAAATATTTGTACAATTTGGAAGTAAAGGATTTCAGCTTCTTCAAATCAGTTTGTAGTTACAAAAAGAAAATGTATATAAAAAGAATAATAATAAATCTATAAATTAAATCATAGATTTAATTAAATTAATTCATTTATACTGCTTGAATCTGTATTTAATATTAATTATTCGTGTCAGTTTTTTTTTCTTTTATTAATAACTGCAGAATCTTTTTTTTTTTTATTGTAGTTAAATATAATTAGCCATATAATTAGTCCTACAGCCATCAACTTAAATTACAGTATGACTCACAATCTTATATTATTCTATACTACACCGATCAGCCATAACATTATGAGCACTGAGAGGTGAAGTGAATAACATTGATGATCTCCGCATCATGGCACCTGTTAGTGGGTGGGATATATTAGGCAGCAAGTGAACATTTTGTCCTCAAAGTTGATGTATTAGAAGCAGGAAAAATGGACAATGTAAGGATTAGAGCGAGTTTGACAAGGGCCAAATTGTGATGGCTAGAGGACTGGATCAGATCATCTCCAAAACTGCAGCTCTTGTGGGGTGTTCCCGGTCTGCAGTGGTCAGTATCTATCAAAAGTGGTCCAAGGAAGGAACAGTGGTGAACTGGTGACAGGGTCATGGGTGGCCAAGGCTCATAGATGCACGTGGGGAGTAAAAGCTGGCCCGTGTGATCCGATCCAACAGACGAGCTACTGTTGCTCAAATTGCTGAAGAAGTTAATGCTGGTCCTATTATTTTCCCATGACAGGAAATCCTTCAATGTGTTTTTATTTCCTAGATAAAATATTTCCATGTTGGTTTTTTATGCGTTGTCAGTAAATAACTGCTGTTTAAGACTGTTATTGTTCTGTGTGTTATTTGCTCCAAACAGAGTGAAGTGCTGTGGATTAGAGACCGGCGAGTCATCCTGAACACTGAAGCGAAAGGTCATTGTTTATAGCATGCAAACACTTTGGTTTAGTTTTTTTGTTTTGTTTGGTTTTTAAGTTCTGAAATATTTGTGTGTGTGTGTGTGTGTGTGTGTGTGTTCTTTCATGTTCAGAAACAGCAAAACCTCCAGATGGTGACAAATCAGATGAAGAAGAAAAAGGCAAGTGCTGTCTCTTTTTCTCTCTTTTACCACGGTTTAAGGCAAGCACCTGGTATTTGTGAAGCTTATTGTGTGTGTCAGATTTATACAGATAGCTGACAATGAGTGGTTCCCAACATTACTGATTTGACAAATTGATTGAACTGTAGGCAGAATTGTAGTTTCACACAGTTATAAGTGAAGATCCAGTAATGCAGTAATCCAGTAATGCTAAATTTAAAAGCTGTTACAGGAAGAAAAAAAAACTGTTACAATCACTAAATTTTCCAATGACAGCACCTGTATTAAATCAAGAACATGTCATACTGTTAATGATGTGGAATGACCAGAAATTACAAATTGTTAAATATTTAACAGAAAAAGAAATTATTTCAAACTATTTCGGTTTTATAATAATCATGATGATGATGATAATCATTTGTTCAGTGAGCTTTTAAAAAAAAAAAAAAAAAAACAATAGCTCACCTCAGAGAAGTGTAGCCTGACATAATTCATCGTATTGACGATCGTTGTCGGGATCTCTGTATCGGATGTCTGCACATAAAGTTAATTTCGATGTGGCTTTATTTAATTAAGTTGCAGTGGATTTTGTGTGTGTTCTAGAGGACAGAGCTGCACAGTCTCTTCTGAATAAATTAATCAGAAACAGCCTCGTCAACAACACGAACCAGGTGGAGGTGCTTCAGAGAGACCCGAATTCACCACTCTACTCCGTCAAGACATTCGAAGAGCTGCGTCTGTAAGTAAACATGCTGTAATGCACGTTAATCTGTAAAGACTACGAGTGTAACACAATGCCAGTGCTAAAGTGCATATTCCGTCACAGTCCGACAACCTGTGGCCAATGTAATCATACTGTGACTGTGTGAGCTAGCTCTCAAATCACACCACTGATAATAGACAATGTATTTCTTCAAGAATACATTATCTATGTGAGAAACTTATTCATATCGTTAGATCACTAGTAAAAACACTCACAGTGACCACAGTTTCTTGGACAACAAACAGTACTATTCATTTGTGACCTATGTTTGGAAAATAATTGACTATATTATTAGTTGTATAATTATTTGCTTTTAATTCTACAACTAATCCGTACTCTCTGTGTGTATTGTACCTGATGAAATCAAATTGCCTCGTCAGATAGATCCCTAATGAATTAACGCTTACTGTGTTCACAGAAAACCTCAGCTGCTGCAGGGAGTCTATGGAATGGGCTTCAACAGACCTTCAAAAATCCAGGAGACTGCACTGCCGATGATGCTGGCAGAACCGTAAGTGAAACATTTCTACCCACACATCTGAGCCAACTACTGATCTTTGCCCAGAGGCATTTCATTATGATGCAGAGTGTAACTCTGACCCAAGATGTGCATTTGGGTATTTTATTAGAGAGAGAGAAGGAAACAGCTTTAGATGATAGGAAGAGCAGTCAGTGGAAACAGAGGCAGACTACACTAATTAAACATGAAGGTTTTTAGATCAGACCTATCATCTTTAAAATCCACTTAAAAATGTTTCAAAGCTCTTATATCTGTACTGTGCTGTTTGTGGTGATGTGCCATAATATTTGGAAAATATCTTGTCATATTGAACTTAATCATTTTAAGCTCTCCTAATCCTCTGTTTTCCTAATTTGTGTGCTCTTTTTGGTTGCAGACCTCAGAACCTGATCGCTCAGTCTCAGTCCGGAACGGGGAAAACCGCCGCCTTCGTACTGGCCATGCTAAGCCACATCAACTCGGCGAACAAGTGGACCCAGGTGAACGGGAGCATTTTGAGTGTGTTCTTACACCACAGCGCTGCTGAATGCTTGATTCTGATTGGTCAGAAGATGCTCACTTACTGCAGTAACTACTCAGTCTCACAACCTTCATTAACCATTGTTTATTATTTTCCTATAACAGCACGCCCCATGCGTTTTATTCCTTACTTATCGCACAAGTATTCAGTTTCAGTGAAAACTCATTTGGATCTCCAATGATGGCCTTTACCATGAATTCCAGAGAATGCCTTAAATGCTTTAAATGCATTCACATTTATATTTTGTTTATTGTACATTCTCAAATGGAGATCCTCACAGCTTTAATCAGTCCAGTTGAACCAGTACTCTAAAAATCAAGCTTAAGTCTTGCCAAATGGCACAGTAAAAACTACATTTGTGAAGTTTAGTGTATCTTTAAAGTAGGGCTGCAGCTATCGATTATTTTAGTAATCAATTATTCTACCGATTATTCCACCGATTAATCAAACAATCTGATAAGAAGTACTTTTTCTTTATTAAAGAGGAATACTAAATATGCAAGAGAAAATAAGACAGGTCTCTTAAAATGAACAACTAAGTTGTTTACTATTTAGAGAAATGAAAATAAAATCTGAATCCATTTAGTGCATTTAATTGACATTCAAATTGCAAATACAAATATATAAATATAAAAACTTAATTACTTAAAAAAAAACGTAAATATAGTACAACCTAAAACAAAATAATAATAATAATAATAATAATAATACCTAAACATTGCATTTATGTTGTGCAACTTAACTTTGATGTTTCAGTCTAACTACAGCTCAAGCAGGACATAAGCCTTTACGGTCTTCCTGGAAGACTTTGTGGCTTTTGTAAGAGGCAAAGATTAATGGACAGGAAGGTAACTTGGAACAAGAACAAGAGTCCATACACATAAAATAAAGAAAAACACATTTTTCTATAACATGAAATTAGTTATTTGGAAAATAAACCCTCTTAAATGTCTCTCTACATACTGGTGTGTGTGTGTGTGAGTGACAGAGAGAGAGTGAGGCTATCAACATGAATGACGCTTAGGCTTTCACAAAACTTAGCTAAATTAGGGACATCATAACTAGCCACCATACTGATTTACGGTCTAATAGTCACTACATGTAGCCACAATCCACATACATTTTTACGGGCCTTAATTTCAACTAGCAGTCATATTGATTTAAGCTAAGTGCGAATGCTAACGTTAGCTTGTGTTGACTCCGTGGACTGGGTGTGTTCAAATGCGATATTGAAGTATGGAACTTGTACTGTTGTGGTAAACCAGTTCAATCTTACAGTAATCACACTGTACGGAGTTTTCTTTGTTTTCGTTTGAAATGATCCCAAACTTTGTAAACTTTCTGCCGTTTTCTTTGGCCTGATTCTTTTCTCACCGAGTTTAGCGGGTTGTGCCTCAGTAATAATGGTCCGTGGGGAAACACAGCGCTCTGTGTGTAGTTACAGTAAATGGACTAAACGAAGCTTCGAGGCAACTAATTTGATGATTTTTTTGTATTTGAATTACTCGAGGAATCGTTTCAGCCCTACTTTAAAGCTTAGTCACTGCTCCCAGGCGACAAATCTGTTTTAGCGTTTTCTTTATAATCATATTAAGAGCTGGAATCAGGGCAGTGAAATAGCCAGCCAGTGCTTGGAGTTCAATAATAATTGGATCTGCTCTGCTTTGTTTAGAAAAGATTCCTCCTCCCTTGTTGATTATTAGATAACAACAGGTATCTGTTTAATTAAATCTGCAGAATAGGACATTTGGTGCTCTCCTCTAAGCGTGTTGAGCTGCTCTCGGACAGTGCATGAGTGTTGAGAGAACTTTATTTCAAAAATTGGGAAATAAGTGCTACTACATGTAAAGTGTGGAAATTAGTAAATTGCATATTTTGGTGCTGTGTTGTCTACCCTGCAGTGTCTGTGCATCTCTCCAACCTATGAGCTCGCTCTACAGACAGGTAAGGTCGTGGAGCAGATGGGCAAGTTCTACCCTGAGGTGAAACTGGCTTACGCCATTCGAGGAAATAGAAGTAAGTGACCTACACAAGCACAAGGCACTACGTCCCATTACTGACTAAGTTAAATAATGGGATTTAGCGCAAGCACATGTCATTTCCTGTGCCGTTCCTCAGTTGAAGGAGGGAGCACAATCCAGGAGCAAGTCGTGATCGGCACCCCAGGCACCATGTCCGACTGGTTAACCAAAAAAAAGTTGATAGACCCAAAGAAGATTCGGGTGTTTGTACTGGACGAGGCTGACGTCCTGATCGCCATGCAGGGTCACCAAGACCAAAGCATCCGCATTCAGAGGTTGCGAGACCTGACCTGCATGTGACACAAAAACAACATCTTAGTACATTTGTAAAATATAAGTAGATCATAGCATCAAATATGTATCTCACCGAGTCATGTGATCTGTTGCTCTGTCAGCAGGAAACTTCCCAAAGACTGTCAGATGCTGCTCTTCTCTGCAACCTTTGAGGACTCAGTGTGGCAGTTTGCAGAGCGCATCGTCCCCGATCCCAACATCATCCGACTGAAGCGAGAGGAGGAGACTCTGGACACCATCAAGCAGTATTACGTGCACTGCAGAAGCAAACAGGACAAGTTTGATGCACTGTGCAACATCTACGGCGCAATCACAATTGCACAAGCCATGATCTTTTGCCATGTATGTGCTATTAATGACCTCACCCATACCCAGGATGTTTTAAAGGGGAATGATCTTCACATACATGTCATCATATCTTCTTGCTACAGACTCGCAAAACAGCAGCCTGGCTGACAAAAACGATGTCAGCAGAGGGTCATCAGGTGGCGCTGCTGAGTGGAGAATTGGCAGTTGAACAAAGAGCAGCCATCATCCAGCGCTTCAGAGAAGGCAAAGAGAAAGTGCTGATAACCACTAATGTGTGCTCAAGAGGTGAGTACTACAATACTTACTGTGCTAGGGCATTATGGGAAATCACAATGACTGATGTTAACACATTAAAGGAGTTTCATCAGATTAAATGAGTATTTAATTAACATTTAGATTGAATAAATGCTTTTGTCACCAGTTACAATTTTTATTAATCAAAGACACCTCCTATAGTTATGGTTACTGATGCAGAGACACTGGAGTCTCCTACCATAAATGCTATTTTAACATCTTACAGAAGCCTTTGTTAAATAACACTTTTTTAATCTGTTTATTAGAAGTTTTAGATTACATGTAGTGTCCATAGGTTCTTGTAAATTAGCTGTTACTATATAAATGATAATGTATGAGAATGAGTACATTCATGTAATTTGCATTTGGAGCTGCTGTTACGGAGCATTACTCAACACCTTCTGACCAACAGATACGATCGATTCAACTAGTGTTCATGAGCCCTTGTCTCTTCTAGATGGAAAAGTGTATAAGGAAGCAGCAGTAAATAACACACCGAACTGGATTAGGACAGGACTAACTGTTGACTGGAAACCCACCAATTTGAACATGAAACCATAGATCGCAGTATTAAATGTTTTTCTTTATTAACTACACCATTAACCCACAGTTAATTTTGCTTTAGTGTTCATTAAAAACATTTTCATTAACATTTATATCTAATGTATACAGTGTATACTGTTCTGTACCAGTAAGAATTCAGTTGCTGACCCCCAAATAGGGCACTACATAGTGAACAAAGAAGGAACTCTTGATCTGTGCTCAACAGGTATTGATGTAGAACAGGTCTCCGTAGTGATCAACTTTGACCTCCCCCTGGACAAAGATGGCAACCCAGACAACGAGACCTATCTGCATAGGATCGGCAGGACGGGGCGCTTCGGCAAGCGAGGCCTGGCCATCAACATGGTAGACAGCGAGCAGAGCATGGCTGTGCTCAAAGCCATCGAGGAACACTTCAGTAAGTAGATGAATTCTCAACGAATTTCGACTAAAAATTCGATGTTGAAATTTGAATCAAATTTGAGCGCTTATTTGTGATTTGTAGATAAGAAAATAGTGAAGCTGGACACAGAGGACCTTGATGAAATTGAAAAGATTGCACACTGAGGTGATGAAGAAGAAAAAATGCACTACATAAGAACATAACACTAGACAGTAAATGTTAGTGTTATCTCATATGAGTTCTCACTTGAATTTAGCGCTGTTTAAGCTGAGCTAACAACGTGTTTACATTTCCACTTGCATTGCCTTACCTTTAAGAAAACATTTTAAACTTCAACCTTTGCCAAAAAAAACTTTATCCTTAGCTGATCTTCATTTAATAAGTTTGAGGTTGGGGTGTTTTTTTTTGGTTGATGCACTTTCTGTTTTCAGTAACAACTCGAAGCTCAGTATATGAAGCTAATTAATTACTGAGGGGTTTTCTTTGGCAGGACTAATTACATGTTTTCAAAGCTGTGTTCTTTTGTTTTCTACTGAGACATTAACACCTTTTGGTGACACTTAAATGACTAGACATATTTTGATGTGCTGTGGAAAGCACATGGGTACCACAACAACCAAAGGGCATATTACTCATATCAAAATCACACTGATGCACTTTGACTGACATTTTGTAGCTCAGAATTTGAAGAATGTTCCTTAAATGGAAAAACTGTTAAATATGCAATTGAGCATTTGAAGATTTTCACCCATCTGTTTTAAGGAGAAGTTTATCCCTTGTGATGGCAGTAAAATAAAAAAAAAAATTCATTTTTGGATATGAGGACCAGTTGCTAGACATTTGAAGATTTTTGTGATAGGTTTTTGTTTGTGTGTTTACTGACATTCCTGGATGATTAGGGATGGTTACATTTGTGTGATTTATTTTACAATAAGAAATGGTTGATTAATATTTTTTTGCTTTGTTACTTGAATAAGTATGCACTTTGGTTTGAACTGAGAATGCTGTGTTTGGATTTAATTGAACATGGTTACAGATTAGCTGTAAAATTTTATTTGCAGCACTCGCATTGTGTTTTTCTGTTCTGGATGCAGCTGTTTAGAGTTGTTTTCTGATATGTTCAATAAAAAAATTCCTGCCTACTGGAACCTTCTCTCGTAGTATTTTTATTTACTTCTACGTTGTTATTACCATCTTTGTTTATACAATAATTGGCCATTTTATCAGATAAATCTGATGTTACTGTCACAGTTGCTGTTGTACTGAGATTTGAGAATTTAACAGCAGTGTGGCTTTTTTGAAAACATTATTTGGGTGACTTTGTTCTCAGGACATCCCGATGAAGCATGTTCATGTCACAAATAGGAGACAACAAAAATTTCGAACTGTTTTAATAAATAACTGAAAGTACTGTGTACTATACTATATTGTAAAAATAAAACACTTTTGATCAGTGTCCTTATGCAATTTGACATTGTAAGGAGATGGTATGATGTAGAGCAAGCAAAGCTCTTCAAAACAGTGCGTAAAACTGATATTCTCAACTATTTATTATTAAAGACAAATTGTTTATAGGAGCCATTTGGAAATGTTAAGGACCGAGGCTGATGCATAAGACTGATTTATTAACGATGCCACACTGAGAGAGGGTCATGTTCAGATTGGAGAAGCTCCTCCGAGGAACCTCCATGGTCTCAATCAGAACGTGCTTGTACCGTTCTCCGGATATATCCTCCGCTGTAGCGATGACATCCCGGAGTGTGTCTGTGGGTTGGAACTGGCACTTCAGCCTCTGACCACATGGAGTCCTGAGAGCAAGCAGAATCCCTGAGCCACCTGTCTCATCCTCCTGACACCGAGACGAGACCCTGACAGTTCCACTAGACGCCCTCTCAATCTCCTGATCACTGAAATGTTGGGTATGGAGCCTTGACCTCAAGGACTTTTCCTCCATGTCTGCACTGGATGCCTCTTCTGATCTCTTCTCAATAGACGGAAGGACTTTGTATTTGTTTAGCGACATCACTGGAATGTTGAGGGCTGTTTCACCCGCTGAACTCATATTATTGTGCCTGTAGAAAGCTCGGGGGGATGGAGATGAGTCAAAACTGTGGCCTGGTGTGGGTGGAGGACGAGGAGGATAAGAAGGAGGGTGGGGGGAAAACGGACGTGCCTCATGTAGAAGCCCATCATCTGCAGTACAGGACTCTGTAACTTTAGGTCTGGTGCGTCCTTTGGCGGATTTTGGTCTTATCACATGCATGTTTCCTGCTCGAAAATGAAACAGTACTTTATAATGCTTGAAAAAACACTAAGTTGGAGATGCAGGTGTTATTATAAGAGTAACTATAAGTAAGGTATAAAGCATTTGCGGGCATGCGGTTATAAGAAAATAATCAATGATGCTTGATGATTTGGTCCCATGCCAAAGACAACTACACTATATTGCCAAAACTTTTGGGACACCCCTCCAAATCATTGAATTCAGGAGTTGGGCTTGGCCCCTTAGTTCCAGTGAATGGAACTCTTAATGCTTCAGCATACCAAGACATTTTGGACAATCTCACGCTCCCAACTTTATGGGAACAGTTTGGGGATGTCCCCTTCCTGTTCCAACATGACTGCACACCAGTGCACAAAGCAAGGTCCATAAAGACATGGATGAGAGAGTTTGGTGTGGAGGAACTTGACTGGCCTGCACAGAGTCCTGACCTCAACATGATAGAACACCTTTGGGATGAAATAGAGCGGAGACTGCGAACCAGGCTTTCTCGTCCAACATCAGTGCCTGACCTCACAAATGCGCTTCTACTGGAATGGTTAAAAATTCCCATAAACACACTCCTAAACCTTGTGGAAAGCCTTCTCAGAAGAGTTGAAGCTGTTATAGCTGCAAAGGGCGCAACAACTCCATATTAAATTCATGTACATGTAAAGGCAGAAGTGCCACTTTTGGCCTGGCTCGCATTCTCCGCTCTAATTCATCTCAAAGGTGTTCTATCAGGTTGAGGTCAGGACTCTGTGCAGGTCAGTCAAGTTCCTCCACACCAAACTCTCTCATCCATGTTTTTATGGACCTTGCTTTGTGCACTGGTGTGCAGTCACATGACCAAGAAAGGGAAAAACACAAGGTGGTGAGGAAATGACTGTTTATAGTTGCTGTAATGAATAAGAGGAGATAACTAGTTTTGAGGATGATTAGCAGTATTAAAGTTCTAAGTGAATAAGAAGTGTGACATGTCGTTTTTATCACACCACCACGTCACAGTTTTGACCAAGTCATTTACTTCAAGCTCTCAAGCGGGATATTATGGAGCAGCCATTTCTTTAGTGACAAATAAACCGCAATTATTTATTACTTTCTATCTACGCTGAACTCGGAATGTCAGCTTGAGTGGTCAAATATATATTTTATTAACAAAAGATTTGTAAAAGAGTCAGACATTTCCTTTCTGTCATGAAGTAATGCAAAGGTGAAATGAAATGGTTTCATACAACTGCACTGGTTTTAATAGCTAATAAACCTGCTAGCTCAGTTAG
The DNA here is from genome assembly GCA_033459395.1 of Hemibagrus guttatus. NCBI lineage: Eukaryota > Metazoa > Chordata > Actinopteri > Siluriformes > Bagridae > Hemibagrus > Hemibagrus guttatus. The sequence continues at coordinate 10,030,546 of JAUCMX010000017.1, read as the reverse complement.
CCTGATAACGAAATTTAGAGTTTCGCAGAAGGGATATTTAATGGCGTTTAGCTTTTCTCGCAATAATAATAATAATAATAACAATTCTATATAATATCTATATATATATAGGAGGAGTAAAACTTTACCTTAAGCTTTATTCTGTCGCTGGGTGATAAAATTACGCACGCGGACATTTTCGGTGACGTCATCCATGTTGCTAACGCAGTAACGTCTCCTTGGCAACGGCTCACGTGCATGGAAAGGGCGACCTGCTACTGCAAAACAATGCAAATCTATAGCGAGAGACTGGCCTATGATATAATTAGCTATAACTTATATATATATATATATATATATATATATATATATATATATATATATATATATATATATATATATATATATATATATATGACTTATATTAAATATATTTTCCAAAAATCTGCTTTGTAATAGACGAGAGATATTTCCTGACGCTCTAAACACGCCTTACTTCTGTGAGGTCATTTATTTAACGGTGATGCTGTACATTAATTTTCATGTCTATTGATGTTGAACATTCAACATAAAAAAAACTAACAAGACTGTGACTGAGTGTGGCAGTATTTATTTTCCATTTGGTCAAGCAATTGTACATATCTAACAGCCACTGTTTTAATGATTACATACCGAACAATAACTTACACATGAATAATTGTGTAGAATAAGTGATGTGTCATTTGCGAGTGAGTCGACTCTTTGAGTCGATTCGTTTCGGTGAATGTTGAGAGCTAATATCAGTTTTTCTTTGTTTTGTTTTTTGTCAAAGTTGTGGGTTAATGACATTGCACCTTCATTAATTTATTCATCCACCGATCATCGGTAACCACTGGTTCCATGAAATCTATCTTTCAGACTTTGAGCTGTTTGTTTGCATAAATGAGTCACATCTTTGACTTTTTGTGGGGAGGTAGGGTTTAATATAGCTTATTAGGGGAGGCAACTGGTTATCAGGATAAGTAGAAATAAATATTGATAATAGAGCACTAGGGGGTGCTTACTGTCTATATGTCTATATGAGTGATGCTTACTGTTTCTGTTAGTGTGCTTTTGAAGAACTTTTGAATTATTGAAATGGATTTTATAAAATGCAATTCAATGTAAGGTACAGTGCAATTTCACTAAATTTTTTGGTCTGCACTTAAGAGGTAAAGAAGCGAGTGCAGGCAGGTTGGAATGGGTGGAGAAAGGTGTCGGGAGTTCTGTGTGATAGGAAAATATCAGCGAGAATCAAGGGGAAGGGAGACAGTGTCACTGAGGAAGAGACAGGAGTCAGAGCTAGAGGTAGCAGAGCTGAAGATGTTGAGGTTCTCTTTGGGAGTGACAAGATTGGACAGGATTAGGAACGAGTACATCAGAGGGACAGCTCATGTTGGACGTTTGGGGGACAAAGTTAGGGAGGCCAGATTAAGATGGTTTGGACATGTTCAGAGGAGGGAGAGTGAGTATATTGGTAGGAGAATGTTGGACATGGAGCTGCCAGGCAGGAGGCAAAGAGGAAGGCCAAAGAGGAGGTATATGGATGGAATTAATGAGGATATGAAGCTAGTGGGTGCAAGTGTTGAGGATGCAGACGATAGGGATAGGTGGAGAGAGATGATTTGCTGTGGCGACCCCTGAAGGGAAAAGCCGAAAGAAGAAGAAGATTTGGTCTGCCCTTAATAGTGCAAATTTTATCCAGTTCGGAAAAATAACAATTGAAAAAGACGATTCTCATTGGTGAGCCGAGTCAAATGATTTGACTCTTCAAAACGAGCATTAATTCACATCACTGGTGTACCTACATCAAAAAATTAAAGTACATTTCATATATGTAAAGCACTGTATATTATCGCTATGTTGAATATATTTCATAGAATAGTAATTCAAGTGCATTTGATATATATCCCTTTAAACCAATAATAAATGTGATTACATTTTCTGAACTTCATATAAATAAACTATGCTCATATCCCAGTGTATTTGGGAAGTGAAAGGAACAGCAGGAGTGTATACACAACACAGTGTAGCATCAAGTGACCATAGAATATGTCAAGTATTGCAGAACCATCTACGGTAAGTCGAGCAGGTTGTTTTTTGCATACAGGTCCTCTGTGATCTGATAGACTTCTGAGATCCGAGGTAAAGCTTCACCCAGAAGTTTGATCACCTCCTGCTGGCTACCTGCATTCATCACCTCAAAGAACGCATTGCGGCCTGGCAAAGCACAAAATGCCACTCCAGCTGCTGTCCGGATGATCCAGGGGTGGTGCTGCGCTAGCGAAGCATTATAAGCCTCGGAGCACATGACAGAGGTCTTACTGTCCTCAGCGCTGGTGCGCAGACTTTCCAGAAAGAGCTGAAGCCAGCGCAGGGCACGGTGCAGGCGTAGTAATGTGCGGCAGCCCGACTCCGGGTGGCTGCCTCGTTTGGTAAGATCCACCAGCTCATTGTCCATCTCGTACTTCACCATGGACTGGATAGTGAGGTAGTGAGTCCCATTCTCACCCAACAGAAAGTTCTCCAGGGTTTGGATTTTGTTGACTGCATCCTTGGAGATGAAGGAAAAGACACTTCCCAGGCTGTTCATAAAGCTGCAAGAGGGGGGGGGGGGGGGGGGGGGGGGGGAGAGACTCTGACTAAGCTGATAGTTAAACAAATATCATATTTTCAGTTTGAGAGCTGTGTATGTGCATGGTGCCCTGCCATGGACTGGCTTCCCATCTAAAGTGTAATTCCTGACTTGCACCCAATGTTCCCAGAATGAAGTAGTTTCTAAAGTTGAGCAAACAAACATACGACTTTATTTAATTTTGTTATATGTTTCTACAACTTTTGCTCAGTACTATACACCGATCAGGCATAACATTATGAACACTGACAGGTGAAGTGAATAACACTGATGATCTCCTCATCATGGCACCTGTTAGTGGGTGGGATATATTGGGCAGAAAGTGAACATTTTGTCCTCAAAGTTGATGTATTAGAAGCTGGAAAAATGGGCCAGCATAAGGATTTGAGCGAGTTTGAAGAAGGGCTAAATTTATGGCTAGACAACTGGATCAGAGCATCTCCAAAACTGCAGCTCTTGTGGGGTGTTCCCGGTCTGCAGTGGTCAGTATCTATCAAAAGTGGTCCAAGGAAGGAACAGTGGTGAACCAGCGACAGGGCCATGGACGGCCAAGGCTCATTGATGCACGTGGGGAGTGAAGGCTGACCCGTGTGGTCCGATCCAACAGACGAGGTACTGTTGCTCAAATTGCTGAAGAAGTTAATGCTGGTTCTGATAGAAAGGTGTCAGAAAACACAGTGCATGACGGGCCAGGGCTGTTTTGGCAGAAAAAGAGGGACCAACACAATATAAGACAGGTGGTCATAATTTTAAGCCTGATCAGTGTACAAATAAATGCACAGTTTCTATCAAAGTATGGCATGAGCAATATCCTCAGTAACTACTTTATCTTGGTCAGAACTGGGAGGACCCAGAGCCTAAACATGAGTCAGGAATAAACCCTGGAACAAGGTGCAATGTTCAAAGGAAGCCCAACCTCACAGTGAAGCATGGTGGTGGTAGCTTTATGTTATGGGGATTATTTTCATCAACAGGCACTGTGAAACTGGTCATGGTTGAGAGCAAATTGAATAAATGATACATAAAATGCTTTTTCCTGTGCTACAAAATAAGTATACAAAACACTTCAAATACAAACCGTATTTTATAGTTCAAACACTGAAGTTTAAAAGGCTGCATGCTCTATAACTGAATACAACATGATACTTATACAGAAAGCAAATTAGTGTACGTCACATACCTCACAAGCTCTCGCCATCCTGATAAATAGTACTTTATAAAGACCTCCTTGTTATCACTGAGACACAACTTGAAGCTGTCCAGAACATTCTGTAGACTGAAAGAATCTGCCATTTCTAGTTATTCTTGTTATGCTGTAAGTAATCGTGTCTTTGAAATTAACGAGTCAGGATACAAAAACTGAACACTATTCTTTACAATTAAGCAAAAAATACCTATATACAATCTTTTATATCAGTTACTAATATATGTAGCTACTCTAGTAATGCTGTATACAGCATCACGGTTTTAGTTCAGTGTAAGATTATTTTCTTTACCCGTTTTCCGTATTCTTCGTCCGGGATGTCAAATTTTCACTCAGCTGATTGGTGTGTGTTTTGTTTTATCAGTATTCTGTCCAATCACTATCTACGATTGAGAGAAAAAGGCGGGATTTTTCAGAAAATAGGTATACAACAAAGCACATAGCCTAATCTCTTCTATGAGTTCTTCCGGGTTTGAGACTTGTGCACCAATTAAAGTGAGCCGCTGTGTCACGTGTTTAAATTAACCAATCGGGTTGTTCTTTTATCGGTCGCAGCATTTGTACATCATGTCCGCTGACATTTTTTTTTTGTATTAATATTTTGATGCTTTGTACACATGTTCTGCTAAAGTAATTGCTAGTTTATGAAGAATTTGTGAAGCAATTATAAGAGGAGTTGTGTAGTCCTGAATAGGTTTGAGGTTTAATTTATAAAATGTAGTTGAGTTGAGCGTCGGTGCAGCAAGCAGTTTTGTTTGCACAAAAAAGTTTCTTTATCAGCTAGCTAATATATCCAGTAAAATATACCGCCGTTTTAAATAAAGTTATTCAGAGTATATAAAATTTTATTTAATTGTTAAGATGCCGGACATCAAAGTGACGCCTTTGGGTAAGAACAATGTGTTAATAACGTTGTAAAGTATCGTGTTAGGTTAGTATGGAACTGTGTGTATTGTGAGGAATAAAACATATTGGGGGTGTGCGGTAATAGAAAAATAATCAACGACAAGGCGGTGGATGCAACAAGTGTTTTATTCCTCTTACACCACGGTAATTTCCCAACGATGAAAGTGTCGACACATAGAAAGTGGATCAACATCTTTTGACCAATCAGATTCGAAAATTCAGCAGCGCCTCAGAATAGAGTCATACGTCAACTGTTTGGCTAAAGAATCATAATTTGTACTCTCTAGTTATTGCATGGAGTTATTGTTATTATGTTTTGTTTTGTAGGTGCTGGACAGGATGTTGGGCGCAGCTGCATTCTGCTGTCTATAGGAGGCAAGAACATTATGCTGGACTGTGGGATGCATATGGGATATAATGATGATGTGAGTTACTGGCCAGCAGAATACTATTCTATTTTGCTTACTTTGTTTACGTTGGCAGAAAATTAGACATCGGTCAAATGGTACAGAACGTCTAAATTGAGTCAGATTTCTTATTTTCCCTTAATAGAGACGTTTTCCTGACTTTTCTTACATCACTCAGAATGGCCGCCTTACAGACTTTTTGGACTGTGTTATAATAAGGTATGTTTTCTACTCTTGTTATCAAACCTAATAGTTGCCCCGTATGTGCCCCGTGGTGAGTGATGCACATTTGTAAGTGTCAAAAAAAATCGAAAACCAGCACAGGGGGTTTTGATCAAAATCCGTCAGCCATCAAGCTCCAGGACAAAACCAGGAACCTTGCTCCAGGGACATTTTAGAAACATCATTAGTACGTCTCTTTAACCAGAATTTAAAAGAACAAAGATTTTATGCTTTGAAGACATTTTAAAAACTGTGCTCCTGAAATAACCCTGGAGCTTTGTGCTGTTATGGGGCAAATAAATCCACTGCAAAAGCTGATTGTTTTCTGAGTCATGATTAACATGACTGAGAAGTGTTTTATTCCTTTACCACAGCAATATGCGAGAAATTAATTTTATTTAGATTATTTAAGGAACAACACAGTTCATGTTGTGGAATGTCTGCGAAACAAATTAGTGCCATTACAAAGAGCTATAAACAATCATTTAATTGTAAATCTCTGTCCTGGTGAGTTTTCCTCTATACCTCTAGCTATATAACTATTACAAAACACTGACACTGGAGAATTGCATGTGTTTATGTGGCATATCCGCTATGCACATCAAAAATTCTGATCATTTAGAACTGAAAATTTAACAGAGCTGTGGTTTATGTTCAGTACTGACAATAGAAGAAAACAGTTCTCAAAAATTATATTAGATCTAAACTCCTCTTTTGTGGTACCTTCAGCCATTTCCATCTAGACCACTGCGGCGCTCTTCCCTACATGAGTGAGATGGTGGGGTACGAGGGCCCGATCTACATGACCCACCCCACCAAAGCCATCTGCCCCATCCTGCTGGAGGACTTCCGCAAGATCACGGTGGACAAAAAAGGCGAGACCAACTTCTTCACCTCACAGATGATCAAAGATTGCATGAAGAAAGTAGTGCCACTGAACCTGCACCAGACCGTTCAGGTGGGTACTGCCTGGGTCACGTCAGGCCTCATTTCCTAACCTGTTTACTGAATATATTTATGATTTGTAATAGTCCACATAGTGGATAGAACTACATGAGACTTCAAACTGTATTACTGTTTAAAAATAATAAAATAAAATAAAAACCACACAACGTGTTTGAAGCAGACATCTTATTAATACCGCAAGTGTCGCTGATGTAAACCTTCTCTCTTATAGGTGGATGATGAGCTGGAGATCAAAGCGTACTACGCAGGACACGTCCTCGGGGCAGCAATGGTACAAATTAAAGTCGGCTCTGAGTCCGTCGTCTACACGGTGAGCGCTGCACGCCTGGTTTTCTGTTATTTATTTCTATCTGAATCAGTATAGATGTGAACATCACATTTAATTTTTGCAAAAAACATTTATTTTTTGCACATTATATATATAAACAAGATATGTATATACAAAAAAGAACAACAGGAGGCCTAAAATGGAACCTTGTGGGATGCCATATTTCCATATTACACCATTAACACTAACAAACGACTAACGATGTCTGTGTTTATAAAAGTAATTTCACCTTATTAAAGGAGAACTCCTTTGTGTAGAAGCTTTAGTGCACACTGCATTTAGGAGGCACTTCATGCCATTTAGTCAGCATCGTTTCCTTTGTGAAATTGACCTTTTATGGAATTTTGTGAGTGTCACTAAACATTGGTAGCTTTTACCAAAATGTACATGTGAGTCTAAACAACTCAGCATTAGCCAAAAGATTTTAGTTTTGGTTTGGTCTTTGAAAATATTTCCACGCATATATAGTGCAGTAAATGATTAATAAATGGTGTATGCTGTGTGATGAATGTCTCACCTTCACTATAGATGATATGATGATATTCTTTTAAATAACATTTATAACTTTTATATCTGTTTATTTCCATGTATGTGATATATATGTATTTATATATTATCTTTGGTATGTTTCTGGCTTTTCAGTTGGTTTATATGTTTAAGGTTTATCTTGTCTTCATGCAGGGTGATTACAACATGACACCAGACAGACACTTAGGGTGAGTACCTTTTTTCTTATAGTGGAGACACTTTATAAGTCACACCTAACATAACATCATAATACTTTTCTCCAGAGCGGCCTGGATTGACAAATGTCGTCCAGATATTCTGATCACCGAGTCGACCTACGCCACCACGATCCGCGACTCGAAGCGCTGCAGAGAGAGAGACTTCTTAAAGAAAGTCCACGAGACCATCGAGAGAGGAGGAAAGGTCAGAACAGCAGCGTAAATACACGAGCCCTGACATGTTGGTTAGTTTATTCACTATATGCTTTGTTTATTGATTGATTTATTTGTATGATGTGGCAGGTCCTCATTCCGGTGTTTGCTTTGGGAAGAGCTCAGGAGCTCTGTATCCTTCTGGAAACATTCTGGTGAGTAAAGAAGCAGTCTGGTTTTATGCCCACACAGCACTTTCGTAACTCTGAAATGTCAAAACCTTTAAATACAGGAATCCACCGAAAACCCCCTAAAAACAGTAAGAAAAGTGTGTATGTGGGTTGTTGATCTTTTCTGAAATTATATACAATGTATAAGTATCTATATGAATAATAATTTTTTTCAAATTTCATAATTTCCTGTAAATCTTAGCAGTTATCTCAAATCCCTCTAAGCAGCATGTGTTTGCTCTAACAGGGAGAGAATGAACCTTAAAGCGCCCATATACTTCTCCACGGGCCTGACAGAGAAAGCAAACCACTACTACAAACTCTTCATCACGTGGACCAATCAGAAGATTCGCAAAACCTTCGTGCAGAGGAACATGTTCGAGTTCAAACACATTAAAGCCTTCGATCGCTCCTACGCAGACAATCCCGGACCCATGGTATGATTTTATTAATATACGGGTCGTACGCTCATACGTTTACATACCCCATACAGAATCTGCGTAATAGCTGAATGTACACAAATGAACCGGTTCAAAAGTTTACAAACCCTGATTTTCTAATACTCTGTGTTGTTACCTGGATGAACAACAACTGTTTTGATGCTTTTTGATGGTTTGTCCTAAGCAGTTTAACTGCTGACTGAAAGTACATGATACATTAGGGGGGCGTAAACCTTTTGAACAGGATGATCAGTGTAAATTGTTCAGAATTATGCAGAATGTTTGTGTTTGCACACAAGAGACAGATGAAGAACTCATTCAGGGGGCAACACACAGTATTCAGAATCAGAGGGGTGTAAATTTCTGAAGTGGTTGTTAGTGTAAATTCAGTTATTATTGGCTGAATAATTTATTATTAGTTATTATTCAGTGATTAATGAGGAAGGCATCCTCATTTGGATTACACCAGAGAGTGTGATTATAAATTATTATAAACACCAGAGAGTGCGATTATAAATCATTATAAACACCGGAGAGTGTGGTTATAAATTATTATAAACACAGAAGAGAGTGATTATAAATTATTATAAACACCGAAGAGAGTGATTATAGATTATTATAAACACCGGAGAGTTCTTCTTCTTCTTTCGGCTTTTCCCTTCAGGGGTCGCCACAGCGAATCATCTCTCTCCACCTATCCCTATCTTCTACATCCTCAACACTTGCACCCACTAGCTTCATATCCTCATTTATTCCATCCATATACCTCCTGTTTGGCCTTCCTCTTTGCCTCCTGCCTGGCAGCCCCATGTCCAACATTCTCCTACCAACATATTCACTCTCCCTCCTCTGAACATGTCCAAACCATCTTAATCTGTTCTCCCTAACTTTGTCCCCCAAACGTCCAACATGAGCTGTCCCTCTGATGTACTCGTTCCTAATCCTGTCTAACCTTGTCACTCCCAAAGAGAACCTCAACATCTTCAGCTCTGCTACCTCTAGCTCTGACTCCTGTCTCTTCCTCAGTGACACTGTCTCTAAACCATACAGCATGGCCGGTCTCACCACTGTCCTGTACACCTTCCCTTTGATTCTCGCTGATATTTTCCTATCACACAGAACTCCCGACACCTTTCTCCACCCATTCCAACCTGCCTGCACTCGCTTCTTTACCTCTTTCCCACACTCTCCATTACTCTGGTCTGTTGACCCCAAGTACTTAAACTCCTGTACCTTCTTCACCTCTTCACCCTGTAACCTTACTGTTCCACTTCCCTCCCTTTCATTCACACACATGTACTCAGTCTTACTACAACTGACTTTCATTCCTCTTCTCTCCAGCGCAAACCTCCACCTCTCCAGGCTTTCCTCCACCTGCTCCCTGCTCTCACTACAGATCACAATGTCATCTGCAAACATCATTGTCTGACCTCCTCTGACAACTGGTCCATCACTATAGCAAACAAGAAGGGGCTCAGAGCCGATCCCTGATGCAGTCCCACCTCCACTTTGAACTCCTCTGTCTGACCTACAGCACACCTCACCACTGTCCTGCTCCTCTCATACATGTCCTGCACCACTCTGACATACTTCTCTGCTACTCCTGACTTCCTCATACAGTACCACAGCTCTTCTCTTGGCACCCTGTCATACGCTTTCTCCAAGTCTACAAACACACAGTGCAACTCCTTCTGACCATCCCTATACTTCTCCATCAAAATTCTCAGAGCAAAAATTGCATCCGTTGTGCTCTGTCTGGGACCGGAGAGTGTGATCATAAATTATTATAAACACCGGAGAGTGCGATTATAAATTATTAGAAACACCGGAGAGTTTTGGAGACACTGGAGATTGCGATTATAAATAATGTCCTTTCTACAGTCATATACAGTCAGTCCGAGCTCATGAGCAGCTCATAAATTAGCTCACAATCTGAGTTCATTATAAATTTAACACTAACTCTTCCATGCTGAAGCCTTCAAATGCTCAATGATGGAGATACAGCATATGTAGAATAAATTATATGTCCTCATCTGTGTATAGAATGAAAGGAAGAATGAAAGAGTGTCGATCTGTAACTCCAGGTCTGTATGTTCCAGGTGGTGTTCGCTACTCCGGGGATGTTACACGCCGGTCAGTCGTTACAGATATTCAAGAAATGGGCCGGCAATGAAAAGAACATGGTGAGGGATTATAGCGAAGGTGTACCACTGATCCAGATCAACATCAATGCTGTTGTTTTGTGGAGGTTTTGAAAAGTCCTTTAACTTTTGAACCGTTTCATTTTCAGTCCTTTCATTTCTCAGCACATGAAGCATGTATGTACTGTACTGTCAGTACTTACACAGGGAAAGTTCTGTATATCCAGTTCTGCACATGCTTAAGTCAGTTTAGACATGCATATAGTTCACACCATCGAGGTTGCCAGATTTTTTTTTTCAAAGCAGCTCATCATGTTATTTTCCTTTACATTACCTACACTTGAGAGAGGAAAAAGGAACCTCGTGGATAATGGGATTGTTTATAGATGCTCTAATGTTAGTTATGACTTGTTTTGGACCTCAGCACACCACGCTGTCATGAATTATTTCCAAGTTTTATTCCTAAAGCAATGATGAAGTATAAGCATAAGCATTTTTAATGTTAATTAACTTAATTAATGTGTTCACGTGTTATACATGGTGCATTCTGTTTCTATCTACTATACCATTTCTGTAAAATGGCTTCAAGAGGCAAATTTTGTGTCTGTTTTAAACATTTGTTGGACAGCTCATTATGCCTGGGTACTGCGTGCAGGGAACGGTCGGCCACAAGATTCTCAACGGCCAAAAGAAGCTGGAGATGGAGGGAAGAGCCACGGTAAGGCTTACCGCTTTAGCTTAGTGCTTTTTACTTGCTCATAACCCTTTCTATAGATCCTCAGCACATGGCTTTAACACACACAGAGCATCTGACCATACATATCACTGATCAGCTGCCATAGTTGCAGATGCACAAGGCACATTAGTGTACATACAATTTTCCATGAATAAACAGATATTTTTAGTATGCTCTTGTTTTGTCTGCTCTCTCCTTAACCCTATACTCAGTGTTTTATTGTCTGTGTAGTTTATTTATTGTTCTTGTTTTGGATTAGCTGAATCTCATTTTTGTACTTGCTGTGTGTGTGTGTGTGTGTGCGTGCGTGAGGTAGCTGGAGGTGAAGCTGCAGGTGGAGTACATGTCGTTCAGTGCCCACGCCGACGCTAAAGGCATCATGCAGCTGATCCGCATGGCCGAACCTCGCAACATCCTGCTGGTTCACGGCGAGGCCAAGAAGATGGAGTTCCTCAAGGACAAGATCGAACAGGAATTCAGTGCGTGCAACACACACTCAATTCTGTAACTCAACCTCACATTGTACACACCCGATTTATACACTTCAGCCTAAAGCATCGTGACTATTAGTTTATCAGTTTTACTATATTAAACTAAAATATGAAATACTGTGAATCCTTAGCCATTACTGGAACCCAGTGAAAATGACCTGACAACATAGTGGTATATGTTTACTCAGGATATACTTGTATTTTTCAAATGTCAGAAAATTCCTACTTTTTAAGAAAGAGGCCATTCATTGACCACAAACCTTTTCCCTTAACCCACTGGCAAACAAATGAGACCTAAGATTCTCATTTACTCACCAAAAAAAAAATCTCTCTTAACATTTAAAGACAGGATGCGTGTTTTTTCTTTTTAATCCAGTGACAAAGTGAGCCCTTTAGGAGGAGATAGAGTCAAGATTTTGAAGCTTGTGGACAGAAAAGTGTACAATAAATATTTGGCGCACCATTGGACCACATCTGAGGTTATACTGGAGGAATGAAAAAAACATTATACCTTTATCTCAGATTAGTCATTGCTGTCTCTTTTTGTTTAACTCCAGAGCCCAAAGCTTTTAGAGCACACGCTTTCATTTTGACTTCAATCTCATCCATTTTCCTGTTTCACTCACTGTAGATGTCAGCTGCTTCATGCCGGCTAACGGAGAGACCACCACCGTGACGACGAACCCAAGCGTACCGGTGGACATCTCGCTCAACCTGCTGAAGAGGGAGATCGCCCTGGGAGGTGTTTACTTAACATGCTTACCAATACTAACTAATCACTCCAGCACTAATAGCCAATCCATCATACTTATTCTAACACCAAAGTAACAGTAACTTCACTCCAGAAGCAAGACCAGCAGCTCTCATGGCCCATACACTTTCTCTAGGCTAGATGTGGTGACGGCTCTAGTCTTGTGGTTTTTAACAGACAGTCTATAAACATGCATTTTTAAGGACGCACACTTTAACAACTGTCCCTTAACATGTAGAGCATGATTGTCTGATTTTTCCAAAATGCTACAATCCATCAAGTACAACCTCCTAAGCTTCCTTTTCATGCTTTTAGCGATGACAGTTTGAATGTGGAGAATTTTATAAATATGAGACCAGCTTTACTGCAGCGTGTCTGGGTTTCAGTGTAATGTACTGAACCTGAGGTGGTTTGTAGTCTCGCTGTTTATATGACTCGCTGTCTTTGAGTCTCCTTTTAAACATTATCATCTAGGAAATGCTTTAATATCATCAAACACTCACAATTTTCCCCCGCCCACATCAGGTCCTTTACCCGATCCTAAGAAGCCGCGGACCATGCATGGGACCCTGATCATGAAGGACAATGTAAATAAGATTATTTTTAAGATCATAAGATTTTTATTTAATTTATTTTTATTATTATTGTCTTTATTTCTTTACCTGGTGACTTTGCAATATTTTTCTGATTATTGATGTTTAAAATGGCCTCTGTTTCTCGTTCCATCTGTGTGTGTGTGTGTGTGTGTGTGTGTGTGTGTGTGTGTGTGTGTGTGTGTGTGATGTATATATATATATATATATATATATATATATATATATAGAATCTGAGGCTGGTTTCCCCAGAGCAGGCTTTAAAGGAGTTGGGACTTTCTGAACACCAACTGCGTTTTACTTGCCGTGTGCACCTGCAGGACCCTCACAGCGATGCAGACACACTTGCCCGCATTTACAGCCATCTCAAGAGGTCACACACACACACACACACACACAAAACCAGCGTTTAAATCGGTTTGTTCACTATGTGCTCATTACGTAGGGTATCAGAATAACACTTGATAATTAGTGAATCCTTTAATAGGTTATAATAATATTATTAATATTATTGTTACTTAACTAGAAATTGCAGTGTGTTGCATAAGTATTCACCCCCTTGAACTGAAATCCACATAGCTGCTATTTCATGTCACACAAAATATAAAATTCAGTATAGTTTAATATCTAAAATTATAAATAAAAATATAAGAAATATATTCTTATATAAAAAAAAATAAGCATTCACCCACGTTCCTCTAAATTTAATTCCTGTGTCATTCATTTAAATCCAGTTGCCATCTGAAGTGACATAATTAATTGAATGCAACTGAATTGTCAGGTGAATTCAGTATAAATGTAAACATTAGCACTACAAAGTGTGGACCACGGGGTGAACGTGCGTAAGGCGGAGAATGAAAACAAAGTGCAATTAACTGTACACACTTTATTCCGAGCCGCTTTTCCTTCACCTTGGAATAAGTAACTTGATTATTATAACTTGGAAAAAAAGTGAAACAATGACATTCACACACACACTCGAATGGATTGTGTTGTTTAGTTGGTCTGTGTGTAAAATTGTTTTTTAGCACTTAGACACAGGGGGCTTTTTTCCATCACTAAATGAAAACGTAGTGGTTTAGTCGGTGACTCATTTCCTCCCACATGTTGCGATGCCTTTCCAGTGTTTAAATGTCACTACATAGTGTGGAAGTACAGTGTGTTTGTTTTGTGGATTTTTTGCGGGTTTTTTCTCTCGCCTTAATTGTAACCCTTTGTCCTTGCACTTTCTCAGCTTGCTCCGAGGTTACGCCGTGCAGCACCATCCGGACGGCACCGTCATCGTCGAGTCCATCGTCCTCAAAGTGTCTTCGTCCAGCGACGACCCCAATCTTAAAGTTATCCTGCTCTCCTGGAGCTACCAGGTAAATCAGTCAGAAGCATTGATGTATACACACACACACACACACCATCATACACATACAGAAGGTATACTCGGACACATTCGTATAGGTGATCTAGGTTACTCCGAGGAAAGAGGCAACAAACATCACAGTAAAACAATGGACTTATAAAAAATCTTGCCTTGATTTTTGTGGTCTACAAAATTGATGTGAAAAAGGAAGTGAATTGAACGGTACAAGTGGGGGACTTCAAATGTTGATGTGAAAGAGGGGCCTATGAAGGCAGAGAGCGAGCTCGTTATTAAGGAATATGTCCACCGCAGTCAAAAAAGGAGATGCAAACCTTTCTTCTACTATACGCTCACCAGCCACTTTATTAAGAACACTGGCCCAGCTGCTCATTCATACAGTTATCCAATTCATGTGGCAGAGGAAGAGCATAAAATCCTGTAGGTACAGATTTTCATCCTGTAGGTACAGATTTTCAGGTTAACGTGACAACGGAGAAAATCTGATCTCAGTGACATGGTTGTTAATGTCAGATCAGATGTGAGTAATTCAGAAACTACTCTGATTTTCACACTTTTCAGTCCGTCTCTACAGTATGAACAGAGTGGTGTGAGGAGAAAAAAAAAACAGCATTTCAGGCAGAAAAATATTGCTGATAAGAAAGGGAGAAAGGTCAGTGTGGAAAATGGGAGAGCAAGAAAGCGGCTTGTCGTGTGTTTAACGTAGAAAATTGATTAATTTTTTCTTTTAAAAAAATGCCTTGTTTCATGTTTTTATTTGTTTCACAACACAAATATTAGATATTCATATATTAAGTGAGAGAGTGTGTGTGTGTGTGTGTCTTTGAGAGAGAGAGAGAAACATAACTAGCGCAAACATTCCACGTTGGTGCATCTCGAGTGTGACCCTTCACCCAAGGGGAATTTATAGCGTAAACACCTAACAAACAGTTTAACACTTAGCCTGAGTTTATGCCCAGATTTATATAAACACATCCCTCAAACACCACAAATATCAGCACTGGTACACACTCACGTCTCTTTATCTAGCTGCAAAAGCAACTGCAGGCCAGTTGAACAATCATTTTTAGAGTAAAAATCTTTAAAAAAAAGTCAAAAAACATACATTTTTATGGAGACACAATAGCTTGTTAAAAAGAATTTTTGCATAAACATCCATAACATTTGTGTAACGTAATTGTTAAACATTTATTATTTGTGACTAGCACAGAATGTAAGATCCTTGGAAGCGAATTTTAATGAAGCACATTATATTAAGAAATAAACTTTATATACATGTTATATAATAAATCTACTTAATGAACATATTTAAAAAATGTAATATGTCATAATTTATATTTTTTATTATAATATAACTGTCTTGCCACTTACACAGCTGATTTTCAGATTTTTTAAAATATATTTTTCTTTAATTTTTATTTATTTGTTTATTTTTAGGACGAAGAGCTCGGCAGTTTTCTTTCGAATCTGCTGAAGAAAGGACTCCCCTCAGGATTGTGAGTGTCTACTAATATTGTTGAAAATGGATTAATAAACGTTTTGTAAAAAAAAAAAAAAAAGGAGTAACAAATAAAAGTAAAATAAGAAATCTCACTTCCCCAGAATGTTATTTCACAGAAGCATAAGTATGTACACCCTTTCTACATTACAATACACTTTACACTGTGCAGGTTAATTTTAGGATCTGAAAGTACCGTGTGTGTGTTTGTGTTTAGTAAACCTCAACAG
The DNA here is from genome assembly GCA_033459395.1 of Hemibagrus guttatus. Taxonomy (NCBI): domain Eukaryota; kingdom Metazoa; phylum Chordata; class Actinopteri; order Siluriformes; family Bagridae; genus Hemibagrus; species Hemibagrus guttatus. The sequence goes on along the minus strand of JAUCMX010000017.1, from coordinate 10,014,521 downwards.
CTTTTGTATGTCTGTACATTTACACACTTACTAGTAGCAGTGGTATAAAATGTTCCAGTAGTTATGTATTACACTCCACAGGAAATCTATTCAATACTCAAATGTCACATTTCTCTCACAGCTCACTTTCTATATTATATATAATGTATATAGCTATGGGTTGTTTTTTTTTGTGGTAACTATAGCAACAGAAATTGCATTACATTTTTATTTTCAATATTATGTATTTATATATATATATATATATAGATAGAGAGAGAGATGTATAGAATATAGATTTCTGTGGTAACTATGGCAACAGAAACGGCATACAACAGAATTCCACCACTTCATTTTATACACAGCGTCAATGATGGAGAATTTGATTAACATCTAAGATTCTAAATAAAATCTTGAAATAAACTCATTTCCTTTCCTGCAGTCCAGCTGCCATGTTGGAAATTGAAACCCCGTGTTAGATGAACTAACATTCAGCGTGTTTTTCATTGTGTCAGTTTCATTGGTTCTTCACAGCGTGTGATGGGATGGCTACCTTGGTGTATTACTGATTTTAAAACGCTTTTCCATCTGCTACCATCTACCCGGTCAAGCTCCTTACTCCAGTGATTTTCAGCCCTTCTCTTTTTGTCTCAGGCTGAAACTCAAAAAGATCAAAATCATTTCATAACCCCTCCTCTGGACATGAAGCACGCTCGAGCAGCCTCCTTGCTCCACTTGGTATAAAACACGAATACACCCGTTAAACCCCTTGTTGTAAACATGTTACACTGCTACCTGTGCTGTTACTCTCAGTGTTCTTATGACTGGAAACTACACTGTGGTGATGAACGCAACATGTCTAACAAAAACTAAACCATTTAACCCTACAACTATTTTTATCTTTGTGGTAATTCTGCTCTAAGTACATTTTCCTTTCCTCACCCACTCACTCTTTCAGCTAATAACAACATGATCTCTTCTGACGGTGTATGAGAAACAAAAAAAGGAATTGGATTTGATCAATTGTTTGTTTTGTTTGTCTTTTTCATATATATGTATATATATGTTCAGGATAGTTATGTACAAAGATTGTGTAATTAATTTTACCTTAAACCACCAGGTTTTTTTGTGTGTGTGTTGTGGTCATTGAATTTAGATTAAGGTCCTTCCTTTATCAGTATGAGTCACATAAGACCTCCTTTCATTTTTATTTCTTTGTTGATTCTTAGAAACTGTGTTTTTACAGTTCACTGAGCTTGTAAACTCTCGGAGATGACGTAGACGCCTCTTTTCTTCTTCGGCTTCAGCAGCTTCCATTTGCAGTTCATCTTGCAGTGGCTGGTGGCAAAGTAATACAGCACAGGGTCAAACATACTGTTCATGCTGACCAGCGCAATGGTAATACGCCTCGCTTTGTAGATCCCATCAGCTAGCAAGCAGTTATGGATGACCTGAGTTCTCCACAACAGGTGCAGAAAGTACACAAGGTGGTAAGGTAAGAAGCAGAGGAGCGTAATGGCCAGGATGGTGTAGATGATTCTCTGCGCACCGCGTGCCGTTCTCGTCTTGATCTGCGCTATACGACGCGCCACCACCGGGTAGAGCACCAGGATGATGATCGAGGGAAGCAAAGCGCCGAACACCAGGCTAAAGGCACTGTACGGAGCCAGATTCGTCTTCCATTCGTCCTCTGAAAAGTTTTCGAAGCAGCTCGTCTTCTCCTCTGTGTTGTGCATGTCCGGAAACGTGAACATGAAGGTTAAAATAACCGTTCCTCCAAACATCCACATGCACGCAGACACTATTACAGCGCAGCGCGTGTTGCGCAGGCGCAGGTATGTGTGTGGATGGGCCGTAGCCAGGTAACGGTCCACGCAAATGCAGCTCATGAATGCGATGCTGATGTAGACGTTGGAGAAGAAAAGCGTACCGGTCAGACGACACACCACCGTCCCGAAGATCCAGTTGTTGCCGTTGAGGTGGTAGTGAATGCGGAAGGGGAGGACGCACAGGAAAATGGTGTCGACCACCGCCAGGCTCAGGATGTACACACTCGAGGGGGACCTCTGCTCCGTTTTGAAGATGAAGATATAAAGAGCGCCCAGATTCCCCAGCAGACCGAACACCATCACGAGGATGTAGGTGATGGGGAAGAGGTAGAACTGGAAATCGGCAGACAACTTGCCTTCACATGTGAAGTTGCTGGAGGTGTTCATCTTTGGAGTCTTTTCTGATTTCCTCTGTAAAAAGGCAAAATTTCTAAAATAGTCTGTCTCACTTTTGATTAAAAGATTTTTTAGATTTCATCTTTCTTTACCGATCGTTTATTAATAAACTGATAAGCCATCCACTTTCTGTTCTAGATTCAGGACTATAAGATCAGATCTTCTGCCGTACGATAATCACAACATGCGACAGAGCCTTATTCAGACACTAAATGTTACAATAAGCAACATTTTACTAGAAAATCCACTAAAGATAAAGAAACGACTTACCAGTTTGTGTCTTTTTGATGGCGTGTCTAATCAGTTCACACTAAAGCAATCTCCTGACAAGTGCCTTTTTTCCGTCTGTCTCGTCACCCGCCTCGCTCAGACACTGTGCTGGTGGAAAGCATCTCTTTCACCTCTGTGGTTCACACTGAAAAAAAGAATTCAAAGACAGGAAGTCATGAAGCACATGTTCTTCCCCCAGCCTCTGCTCTGTAAGTCACACTCAGAAATGCAGTTATTATAGCAATGGTTTTATTGCATTTTCTATAGAAATTATTTCCATTTGTTTTTTATTTCTTCACCCTGTTTAGTGCCTGCTGCTCTGTGGGGCCTTGTGTTTGTGGTCAGGAGCTGAGCAGACAGGGTGCAATCGGATGTGCTGCAAATTTCTGTGGCATTAGATTAAATTGCATCATTCTCATCACCCCAACATATAGCATAAATATATACAATGCCTTCCAAAATTATTGGCACCTTTCCTAAAAAAAAAAATAACCTTACATACAACTGTGATTTAATAAAATACATAATAAAATAATAGTTTTTTACTCAAACAAGGCAGGTTATTTTTGTGCTAACAAAATTAGATGTATTTCATTTAAAAGAAAAATCATATCTTCTCTGAAGAACATGTACGAAAATTATTCAATCTAATTTTTATGCAATATTTTACATAAACTCGGACAAATTACTTAAATACTTTTATCATTTTTCAGTCACTCTCACTCCCTAGGAACTTTGTCCTGAACCATGTCCTCTTTCCCCAGGCTATAAATATAAGGCACGCAATGTTAAGTGCCTTTTAACACAAAAATAGAAGGTTGTTGACCTGTGCAAATCAGCTAACAGATATAATAAGTACTTATAAGTAATAATATCTCAAATCTGATTGGTTTGCTTTTTATTTGTATCACTGTGTGACTCAAACCTTAGTTCTGGCTGCAATGTGAGCGACGGGTTTACATCAATGCAAAGAGAGAGAGGGTCCTAGGAAGAGAAGGACTATTTATAGCTGCTATCATGTTTATAGCTGCTATTTAACTCTTCTGGGAAGGCTTTCCACAAGGTTTAGGAGTGTGTTTATGGGAATTTTTGACCATTCCTCTAGAAGCGCATTTGTGAGGTCAGGCACTGATGTTGGATGAGAAAGCCTGGTTCGCAGTCTCCGCTCTATTTCATCCCAAAGGTGTTCTATCAGGTTGAGGTCAGGACTCTGTGCAGGTCAGTCAAGTTCCTCCACACCAAACTCTCTCATCCATGTTTTTACGGACCTTGCTTTGTGCACTGGTGTGCAGTCATGTTGGAACAGGAAGAGGACATCCCCAAACTGTTCCCATAAAGTTGGGAGCGTGAGATTGTCCAAAATGTCTTGGTATGCTGAAGCATTAAGAGTTCCTTTCACTGGAATTAAAAAACAACACCTGAATTCAATGATTTGGAGGGGTGTCCCAAAACTTTTGCCAATATAGTGTATGTCTATAAACTGTTATAAAATGTGTGATTTGTCCTTCAATAATCAATTAAACATTGCAATCCTTTGGCAAATCTGTGTAATCAGAATAGCACACTCCATGCTGAGCTGTTCAATGAAAATAATACACTTGGTTACTGTTTTTCTGTATTATTATAGTTACTGTATTATTCCTAATTTGAACAATGATACCAATTAACAGAATTAGACTCTAGCAGTAAATGTTGCTTGTCTGAAACCGGGAACAAAGTCAAAACAAAGTGATGATGACGGTGAAGGAGGAGGAAAAGATCTCAAGGGGTTTGATGTTTGTTTGTTCAACTTTTATAGGACACAAAAATTCAGAAAAAAGTAAATATGAATTAAATCAAAAAGCGAGTATAGAATAAAAAGTGAGTGTTTGTTTTCAGATCATTGATTCTTGTTCATTCGTGTTAATCACCACTTTTATACAAACAAAATGTTTGGAAATGTTGCAAGAAAGAAGTCTATCATGAGAACATCTCAATCAGCAGCGCACAAAGTACCCTAAAAGGGTAGAAAGTGTCATTTAACTGCTAAAGAAATAATATTACGTATTTAAATCAGAACAATGTTTGGTTATAACGCTACAACAAGGCACTTTCCACCGCATGAGTTAAATCAAACCAAAGCATTGTGCGGCTGTAACTCTTCACTTCCTGTGTGTCCTGCATGACTGAAGAAACACTTTAATGTTCATCCTTTCTACAGACTCTGATGTGATCTGTGACATTTCAAGTTTAGAGGTAGTTTTATTTGATTTCTTTTAATGATCTGCAGAGGATTGCAGTGAGGAACTGAAACAAGCTGCTGAATAAAGCCTGCAGCTTCTCATGACCTACTTCTCTCCTGAAAAAAAAAATAAAAAAGATGCAGATGCCAACCTCATTAGAGAATATGAACAAGCATCTGAGCGTCTTTTCTTATTACTTTATCATCTATGTGATGAAATCGTGTCTCTGGGTTCACGAGTCGTGTTTAATATGCAGCATAAAAGGCTCTGCTTTTTAGCAGGAAGTTACTCAACTAATTTTTACTTTGGTTCATCTTTAACACTGTCTGTTACACAAGCTGACATTATCTGTATCTGTCAACTAAGTGAAGTATTTTTTCTTCCAGAGATAGAAATAGTGTGAATTCTGTTTCTGACGCTTCCTCAACCTTCACAAATGACATTGCTCAATATCATAACTGCTTTTAGCTCTAGGCCTACACAGGACACTTTGTTTGTTTTTCAAAATTTGTCAGGTTTTATTCATTCATTCATTCATTCCTTGTCTACCGTTTATCCGATCTATTCTCAGGTCATGGGGAGCCTGTGCCTATCTCAGGCGTCACTGGGCATCAAGGCAGACCATATTGTCCATATCACACCAGCTCTTCACCAGCTTCACTGGCTTCCTGTGAAGTTTTGCATTGAGTATAAAATTCTGCTATTCACTTTCCAGGCTCTTCATAATCTTGCTCCAACATATCTGTCTGACCATCTCCAATTATACACACCCTCCCGTACACTCAGATCTTCTTTTGCTAACCAGCTCACCACACCATCAGCTCGAGTGTCCACCATGGGGCTTAGAGCATTCAGTCGCTCTGCACCCCACCTTCGGAACAGTCTCCCTGCTGACATCAGAAGTATAGACTCTCTGACAGACTTTAAATCCAGACTCAAAACTTACATGTTTAGAACTGCATTTTATATTTGAAACTTGTCCATTATTTTTCCTTTGTTAATTTATTTTTCAATATTGTATTATTTGTTTTCTATCTGTATGTTTTATATTATGCTGTGTTTTTTAAATGTATTTTTGTAAGGTGACCTTGGGAGCTTGAAAGGCACCCAATGAACGAATACGTTCAAAATAATGTTCAAACTGCAGGAAATGTCATATCTTCATCATCAGGTGGTGTTTTTTTTACACAAGATGTACACCAGATGGCGCTGTCTGTTTGTGTTCTGCGCTAATGCACTCTGTCTGTACGAAATATTCATTTTCACTGTAGATTAGAAAGCTCATTGGGGGGGGGTTGGAGAGAGAGAGAGAGAGAGAGAGAGAGAGAGAGAGAGAGAGAGAGAGAGAGAGGATGAGGGGATACAGGTCTGCCATGAAGAGAGAGAGAGAGAGAGAGAGAAGAGAGAGAGAGAGAGAGAGAGAGAGAGAGAGAGAGAGAGGATGAGGGGATACAGGTCTGCCATGGAGGGAGGGAGAGAGAGAGAGAGAGAGAGGAGGAGGGGGGGGGATGCAGGTCTGCCATGGCGAGAGAGAGAGAGAGAGAGGAGGAGGGGGGGGGATGCAGGTCTGCCATGGCGAGAGAGAGAGAGAGGGAGGGAGGGAGAGAGAGAGAGAGAGGAGGAGGGGGGGGGATGCAGGTCTGCCATGGCGAGAGAGAGAGAGAGAGAGAGAGGAGGGGGGGGATGCAGGTCTGCCATGGCGAGAGAGAGAGAGAGGGAGGGAGGGAGAGAGAGAGAGAGGATGAGGGGGTACAGGTCTGGCATGGAAAGAGAGAGAGAGAGGGAGAGAGAGAGAGGATGAGGGGATATAGGTCTGCCATGAAGAGAGAGAGAGAGAGAGAGAGAGAGAGAGAGAGAGAGAGAGAGGATGAGGGGATACAGGTCTGCCATGGAGAGAGAGAGAGAGAGAGAGAGAGAGAGAGAGAGAGAGAGAGAGAGAGAGAGGATGAGGGGATACAGGTCTGCCATGGAGAGAGAGAGAGAGAGAGAGAGAGAGAGAGGATGAGGGGATACAGGTCTGCCATGAAGAGAGAGAGAGAGAGAGAGAGGATGAGGGGATACAGGTCTGCCATGGAGGGAGGGAGAGAGAGAGAGAGAGAGAGGAGGAGGGGGGGGGGATGCAGGTCTGCCATGGCGAGAGAGAGAGAGAGAGAGAGAGAGGAGGGGGGGGGATGCAGGTCTGCCATGGCGAGAGAGAGAGAGAGGGAGGGAGGGAGAGAGAGAGAGGATGAGGGGGTACAGGTCTGGCATGGAAAGAGAGAGAGAGAGAGAGAGGGAGAGAGAGAGGGAGAGAGAGAGCGAGAGAGAGAAAGAATCCAGAGGCCAAATGTTCCATTAGTGAGTCCTGGCACATAATCTGTTGATGGAAGGGGCAGTCAGTCCCCTTATTTATTATATTGGTTTTGAGTCAATAAATACAAACGCATAAAACTCTGAAGATGTCAGCTGTGAAGATGTCAAGCTTACGGGATGAGCGAGGCATTGTGCACTAAGACCTTTAACTTTGCCTTGTGTCTGTTCATCTCTCAGCACTTCAGACACATCCTCCACTTCCTGTGTGGGTTTGGCAGCAGCTGGCATTTGGTTTGGAAAATGATTCTGTGTGTGTTCATTATTTCTAATCTCTATTTCTATTTTTTTTTCCCCCTTTACAAAGTTGATGACTCAGGAATTCAAAGATGCTGGAGGAATCTTAGGTTTGATAAATGTTGACCATTTTTACGTTTTTTCACTTAATGATATTTTTCCCAACTCAGTGATGTACTTGCGGCTGGTGAAACAGGAATATTTGAGAATCAAGGGCTTGACAGTGGGATTGGGATTCAGATTCTGATCAATAGTGAACACCTCCGTCATGTGTGTGTGTGTGTGTGTGTTGTGTGTGTGTGTGTGTGTGTGTGTGTGTGTGTGTGTGTGTGTGTGTGTGTGTGTATATGTGGAGTTTGCATGTTCTGTGCTTAAGGGCATTCTTCTAGGCACTCCAGTTTCCTTCGCAGTCCAAAGACAAGTGTTATAGGCTGATTGGTATCTCTAAAGTGTCCGTAGTGTGTCAATCAATGTGTGTGTATGTGTGTATGTCTTGTAATGGGTTAGAACTCCATCCATAAGGGGGCACGGTGGCTTAGTGGTTAGCATGTTTGTCTCACACTTCCAGGGTTGGGGGTTCGATTCCTGCCTCCGCCGTGTGTGTGGAGTTTGCATGTTCTCTCCGTGCCTCAGGGGTTTCCTCCCCCAATCCAAAGACATGCATTGTAGGTTGATTGGCATCTCTAAATTGTCCGTAGTGTGTGATTGCATGAGTGTGTGTACCCTGCGATGGGTTGGCACTCTGTCCAGGGTGTATCCTGCCTTGATGCCCAATGACGCTTGAGATAGGCACAGGCTCCCCATGACCCAAGAACAGATCGGATAAGCGGTAGACAATGAATGAATGAATGGACTTTTCTAAGATGTGTTTCTTTGTAAACCTCTGTAATCCAGCTGCACTAACTCTGACACTGAGATGCTTCTCTTGGCTTCAGACTGACTATGACTTCATTTTTCTTTAAAGCCTGAAAAAGCCTTGACCCCCCTGTTTGGACTTTACAGTTTACGGCGTCTATATGCTTTATATGGCACTCTGAGCCTGCTTATGTGATTAGGCTCGCTCTAATGCGATTAACACAGATTTGCAACAAGGTCAAGCAAATGTTCAAGTGGCAGCTCAGTTCTTCTGATCTTAAAAGGGTCCAGGATAAATGTCAGCACAACGGCTCCCTATTGTGTTATATTCCGGTATGATGAGAAGACTTTTAAGCGTATTTTGGATTAAGGCCTACTTAGCGATCGCATCTCAATTTTAGCTGTTATTGTACTGCGTATACATTAAGAGTTTAAATCTGAAGAGGTCTGTTCCTGGAAAATATGCATTAGAAGCGTTACATGTGTACTAACTGTGAGTTTGTTCATAAATGACACCTCATTTCAACATCCAATTAGTATGTAGAATCGGACTAAACTAATTCATTAGGTGTAACAAAGACTTAATCAGCATGGACCATCTGCTTTTATCCTTCAACCTGCTCATGAATGACCCCTCGCTCGGGAGTAAAGCTGAAAGAATTGTTTTTCCCAATCTAATCTCCACCTACGACATCTGTAGTGTATTAACGATTACCACACATTTCCCCGAAAAACTAAAAAACTGAAAAAAAATAAACTCCTGAGTTTTTTCCTGAGAAGTCTTGGACCAGCTCTTGGAGGGTCCGTGGATATTTACGTGAAACATTCTGTTCATGAATATTTCGACTCTACGGCTTACGTTAATAACCAGAATGACGCTTCTTTTATACAACAGCTCGTCTCAGGATTTTACTATTACATTCTTAGGTAGAAATAAATAATTAAATTGAGATCTGCCTGAGGTTCTATAACACTACAATAATATTAAAAGTGTTCATAGGAGTAACGCTTTACGAAGAACCCTTTACTATCCAAAGAATCCTGGGTAAAGCAGTAGTTTTGGAATGAACAGCTGTTAGACTTCTGTTATAAGTGAGATCAGATTTTCTTTCCATTCTTTTCCCCGATCAGGGAAATGCCAGAATTTTTATCTGTGATAATTACACACACACTACAGATACATTCGATAAAGATACGGTTTTAAAAAGACTTGTGTATTCCTTAAAACTTAAGAGTTAAGCCTGTTAAATATTCCATGAGAATGGTGTCTACTCTCCAAGCCAGCCAAAAGCCCTTTCCTGCCTTTACATCATCTGAACTCATCTGAAACCTTGTTTTCGCCACATAATCCATAAATTTATTGACCAAAGCAGACTGCACAGACACTGAGACGTACTGCATACGCATTTATATAATGTGATCTTCGACTGAATCCTCAGCTCTAAGTGCTGAGAGGGTCTCGCTGCCTCAGATCTGTTTAGCAATTCAGTCCATCTAAATGTGTTTGGGTGGCTGAGGCGAGACCAGATGCTGTGGAGTTCAGAGGGAATCGAGAGCATAAATGATATTGGCAAGGTTTTTTTTTTAAGACTAATGAGGTTAAAAATAGAAAGCAAAGACACGTGGGTGGAAAATAATACTAGAATAAATTATGGATCAGAGAACAAGAGAGAGAGAGAGAGAGAGAGAGAGAGAGAGAGAGAGAGAGAGAGAGGGAGAAGGGAGAGTTTTCACTGAATGAGAAATGTCTGGTTTGATCCACACCAGTGGTTTTTGGTTGTATCTCGCACCTGCAGTCTGAATAATGTTACAGGCGGAGTGTTCAGAGGGGCAGCACTTGGCTGCCTCCGCCAGACCAGAGGGAGAGAGACTGGGAGGGGGAACGAGGAAAAATGGAGAAGGGAAAGGAGTGAAAGTAGGTCATCGTCACCGAGCCTGGCTTCACATCTCTCTCCAAACCGAAGCGCTGCTCCACGCTGCTCCACTGCATGTGTCTGCCATAAGAGGGAGATAAAAACCAAATTCGCCACTGAGCTGACAGACAGGAAACCCCTTATTGTCCTCACACACACGCACACACACACACAGACACAGAGGACATGCTTCTTTTTTTTTTCAGACTGATGTTGATGAGAATCATTTATTCTCTACATGCTGGTAGTAACATTAATAGCAAAATCTGTAGAAATCTTGAGCCTGTGCCTATCTCAGGCGTCATTGGGCATCAAGGCAGGATACACCCTGGACGGAGTGCCAACCCATCACAGGGCACGCACACGCACACGCACACGCTCACGCACACGCTCACACACACGCACACGCACACGCACACGCACACGCAATCACACAATCACACACTACGGACAATTTAGAGATGCCAATCAACCTACAATGCCTGTCTTTGGACCGGGGGAGGAAACCCCTGAGGCACAGGGAGAACATGCAAACTCCACACACACGGCAGAGGCGGGAATCGAACCCCCAACCCTGGAGTTGTGAGGCAAACGTGCTAACCACTAAGCCACTGTGCCCCCCTATTATTATTATTATTATTATTATTATTATTATTATTATTATTATTATTATTATTATTATTATTATTATTATTATTATTATTATTATTATTATTATTATTATTATTATTATTGTCATTGTTATTATTACTACTACTATTACTGCTACTATTTATGGAAGGAGTTTCCAGTGTCAACACTTTGTAACAATCAGACATAAAATTTTCAAATATGGTCTTCAAGATGGACAACTTTGTGGTTTCTGGTTGCTTTTTTTGTCTTATTAGCTACAAGAAATAAAAAGAGAGAGGCTGGTGAAGGAGCAACTGTTTATACATTCTATAACATAAGTGATTTCTAATTTTGAAGTCAGTTTCTAATAAATGGATATTTATTATAAATGGATAAAAAAGTACTAAGTGATGTTCTTTAATACATAAAAAATTGTTAGTGTTGGAGGAAACATTGTGCTCTTATTCATAGATAATTAAACGCTGCCATTTCCTGCCACTTCCATCTACTACACCTTTTGACATTAAACCATTTAAACCATTTCTGTATAAAAGAGAAGGCTTGGGTCAGTATCAGTAGGAGATCCATTACTGATTAGTGAACTCATCATGCGAGTTAAGCAGATGGTCCGTTTTCCATTCGGGATCCACGCTGTTGATCCCTGATGGTGATAAACTGCTGTCATTTACAGGTGATAATATTTGACCGGCTGCATACAGACACCATGGCTTCTGCCTGTCAAGACTTTCTCTGTAGTATTCAGAGAGCGCAACTTCAAATCAAACGGTTCCCTAGCTGAGAAAAAGGAAGTGAAGGAAGAGAGGTGGGAAGCGTGAGAAATCGCAGTGGATTTGAGCTCGTCTAATTTTAGTCCCTGAACACGGTGGAGGAGGTTTACATAAGAGACGCAGGAATTTGAGTGAAGAAACAGAAATAAGGAGAAACTCCTCAAGTTCTCTCATACTGCTCGAACCGCAGGATTCCATAGCAAGCTCCAAAAGTTCGTTCATGCCGAGATCTGGATGCTATTTCAGTATTTATGCATGAGCAATAATTTTCCATATCAAGCCGGAATGGAGAGGGATTACAGGCAGTAGCTTTCGCCGTGCCAGGCTGTGCAGGGGGTCTTACTGCAGCAGTACGTCTTATATTTTAAAGGTGCAGTTTGTGTGTGAGGGAAAAAAAACACTTGGTGCTTGTTTGCTTTAAATTACTGTTACTGCTGTGAAGTTGATTATTTTCTATTTAACTAAAGTGTTTTCCTCCTTTTGACGACAGCACAGTGCAATTCTTTCTTCACATATCTCAACTTTGGAAGTTGAGGTCAGAGCATGAGGGTCAGTCATGCTACAGTGCCCCTGGAGCAGAGAGGGTTAAAGGTCATGCTCCAGGGCCCATCGGCGGCAGCTTGGTGGTTCTGAGGCTCGAATCCCAATTAACACCCCAGAGACTTAACCACTTAGCCACCACTGCCCTAGCTTGCAAACTATTAGAAATTTTATTTCTCAAAAAATGACACATTTTGTTTTTTTATCTATTTATAGTGTTATACTATATTATATAATAGTATAGTATAGTATATTTTCCTTTCCTATTTTTAAAAAAAATAGGAAAAAAAAAATCTGAATTAATTAGATTAAAAAAAGAGATCCACGTCACAACCCCATTTCCCACAGTGCACCACGTCCTACAAACGTGGCTATACCCCAACACCCAAGTGCACTGCTACATTCACTGCTACATTCTTCATTTTGATGCCTTACCTGTACACTCACAGACACAGTTTTGGACAGTTTATGACGTTACACAGCCTTTGCCGTCTTTCCTCTAACCTGGTTTGTCCTGGCTTGCCCTTGTACCACTCTTTGCAAATTAGCTGACCATTGCTTGTTTTGTGTTTTTTGCCCCACTTTTGCCTCACGCTTTTGGATGTGTCAGCCTTTAATAATGAAAACATGTCTTTATCTGACCATCATGTTAAAAACAGACCACAAAGATCGAAGTGCTCCATCCTGAAGACTTTCCTCTGGTGGTGAAAAGCATAAAATTTACAGCTTTATTGCTGACTGTTACAATCTGCTGACTCTGGAGACTTCTTCTAAAAAACATCATCTTAAAGAAAACTATATCACTTACACATTTTTTTATCCTTTTATGTGAGCAACCATAGTACAGTATAAGTTCCTCAGTGGAACTGTTAGAAGAGAGATAACTAAGTAGTGTCTTTCTTCCAGGTTTCTGATGACAATTTTTTTTACGGTTCAGAATCCAGTTACAATATTTTCTCAGCTCTGCTCTGTCCAACATTTGAGTAAAAAACTTAAATTATCTTCATTTTTTAATTGGAATTGTAGTAACAAAGTGCATTCAAAACATTACAAACTGCCGATTTAATCCTATACATCAGTACATATGACTGAAATGTTTTTAGAAATCTATTTCAAACACCAACTAGTATCTAATTTATTGGATTGTAAAATTTATTGGATTTGTTAAATGATCAAGACACAAAGGTTTAAAGAGGAAGCAATTAATACAGTTTATCAGCATGTTCCCATTCTTTCACACACACACACACACACACACACACACACTCCCTTCCCCTGCTGTTTCCAGCTTCCCCTGTAACCAACACTCCCCAAACCCCCTTCGCTCACTCGCATGCCGCTCGGACACTCCTCTACCCCACAGAAGGGCAGATTGGGATCACTGCTAATCAGCAGCTCTGGCTCCCTACGTGGGGTAACTCTGAACAATAGCCCACTCTGACAGCTTGTATTGAAACGCTCAGCCGCCCTCCCCCGGGTTGTTCCACTTCCTGTGAATTAATAACATCTTCTATTTCTGGCTTTGCTCGGCTAGGAAAAGCAAGCACTATTGAAATAATCTGGTTTTAGCTCCTGCCGTTCAAATCCACGCAGCAATATTAATACATCTACCTGCAGTAAGGCTTATTCCAATGCAAGTGACGATTCTTGTACGTTGTGGTTAGTAAATTTGGGACAATTTTTAATCGGCTGAATAAACAGTAGCTATATCATTAAACATTAAGCTAAAACAGCTTAAACACATTAAACACAGATAAAACATTAAGCAGAATTTTAATAAATACTGTATATACATACATATATATATATGATGTATCAGCAGTTTGCCAACAAATCTGATTTAATCAAATATTTTGTTCTTTTATAGTAACATTCAATGTTGTTGCACCTCTCGTTGTCACTCAGCAGCCAGACACATATCATTCTATCACCAGCCCTGTCTTTTCTTCTCTCTCGCAGTCAGTTAGACAAAAAAATCCAGCTTGTTAGCAAGAAATTCTAAAAAAAATCCACCCTGAAGACTTTCCCATGGTGGAAAACCTCTGACGTTTACAAAACACCGACCCTGGAGACTCCTTCCATGTTACACACAGAAAACATCCCTCAATCAGCAATTATACATCGTTTTTTGTTAAATAGTAACAGGTTTAATCTGTTTATTAATAGTCTGGAGCATATGCCATACACATCCACTTGAATTTGCGGTTACTATAGAAACAGTAATGTATTAGTGCATTTATAAAAATTAGTAGTTATCTTGCAGTGGGCACTGCTGTTTAAGAAAGTCAGAATAAAAACATTTATCACTGTTAATCATCTCTGACTATTTACGGTATAAAATTACACGCTCAGAGATTCCTTTCACAGTGAAACAGTGTTTGTTTTCATCTCGCCAGAGATCTCAGAAAATAGAAACTTTTGGTTGATAAGTGAAACAAAAACCGAGAAAGGGAACTCAGTTTCTGGTGGAAAGTAGTGTTGATGATTGTTAAAGTATTTCTGCCTTTGCAAAGAAGAACAACCTGTCAAGAAAAGAGGAGTGTGATTTATTTCAGCCGTCGGACCGGAATGAGATTTTCCACCTGCTCCTCTACACTGTGCTATTTCTGCTCTGACTAACGTAAGAAGAGGCCGGACCTTCCTCTCTGATCTCACAACTCAACCCAACAACCACAAGCAAACCCACAGCAAGGGATTTTCTGAGTGGAAAAAAAATCATCGTACTTCTCTAATATAATATAATTTAATTTTATTAAGTATTCTTTTGGCTTCTTTATATTTTACTGGAAGTGAATACTTGCTTAATTAAATTTCCAATAATACAATTACTTCTCTCTTCCAAACAATGACTGTATGGCTATGAATCAATAGAATGGGTTTGGTTTCAACTCCAGTCATTTTCATTCAGCATCCAATCAAGTTGATTAGTGTATGAGAGAGCTATAAAGAATCATACCGATTTTTCATCTCCACACATTTTCCCATGCTACACAATGCGTCCTGGCCCTACCTCAATAAAAGGTTCTGGAAAACCTAAAGTTTAGAACGAAGCTTTTCCTTCGCCTAACTAGAAGCTGTGGACTCTGTCTAATTTGAAAAAGCATGTCAGTGTATGTTTGCTAACATTAACTATTAGCTATTTAACAAAAGAAAAGTCCGTTTTCTTGCTAACCTCAGGTTAAACTAGCACTGATTCCAGTAACAAACTGACCAGGTTAGAAATAGTTAAATAGTTTTAAATGTACATGTAGATTTATATCTTTAAAGAACAAGCCAAAAGTGAGAGTCATGAGGAAAAACTCCCTGAAACAACATGAAGAGAAAAACCTTCTGAGAAACTCAAAAGGATTTAGCATCTAAACCCCAAACCTAGCATAAAAAAGCTCAGTTCAGAATTGAGGTCAATATAGGTTAAAGGTTTACAGTGTATGATTTTGTGACATGAAACAAACAAACAAACAAACAAACAAACAAAAACCAATTGGTTTCCTCTGAATTTACTCTCTGAGTAATAGGTGAACTACTGAAATCACTTCTGATGAATTGTTTATTCCTGTGAAATATTCCCTAATCAGTTTCAGGCACTGTTTTTCTCCAACCAAAAAAAGAACCTAAAACCAAACAAGTTCTCTAAACAACGAAGGTCATGTCAGGACTCCAAGAAGAAAGCATTTTCATTTCACAGTTGAAGAAGTGATGCCACCTCACAGCTCCAGAGCCCTGATTTGATCCTGATCTCTTGGGGAGTTTTGTGTGCTTTTCTTGTGTCAGTGTGGGTTCCTTCTGGGTTCTCCAGTTTCTTCACACCTCTCAAAAAATAAGCCAGTAGGTGTTTTAACTATGATAAATTGCCCCAAGGTGTTGATTAGTGTTGCATCCCTTGCACGGCATATTCTCACCTCAGCCTCAGGATCCATGGGTTCTGGATACGCCAGACATTAATACGCTGCAGTAACTGAATGAGAGATTTGTAAAGGGTTAAAATGTACGGCCAGATGAAACCTGGCTTCAGCTGCAGTTTGCGTAAGACTGGTCAATAATTCACAGTTCCCCTTGGAGCAGTAAATAAGACTTCTTATCTGCACCATATCAGACTTTTTATTTATCGTATTATATTGTAGCAAATGTTTTAATTATAAGAAACCAACCATCAGATAATTCTATCACTTTAAAAAAAAAAAAAGAAGAAAGAAATTACACTAAAAAGAGTTGTGCTGTAAACAATCAGTTATTTTTTGCTTGTTATTGGAACAATGGCCAATTTCAAATGAGCGAAGATCAGATTGTGATGGATTGTTTATCATTTAAATTGGATTTTTCAGGCTTCCATAAATTCCATAAACTATCCCAGGAGCGATATCATGTGCTCTGGGGCTTTCTGCATGCTTTAAGTACGTCTTGTTATTCAAAGAGGATGATTCAATTAGTGCAATATGGCAGAAAATAAGGCACAAGTACACTACAAGTCACCAAAATTGTTAACTAAAAGTTTCAAAATTGTTGATTTAAGTCAAAGTCAATGTTATGTACCTAACAAATGTTCCTTTTCGACATCTGAGTAAAGTACGTAGTTTGCTGAGATGCTCTGTAATTCTCATATGTATGCTGTTTCCAGGACTATGTTTTTATTTTAGCTTTGTTCACGTTGAACATGGTTACTGAGTATTTTGGTGTGATATTCTGTTAAAAAACAAACACGACAACCAAAATGAGCTCCTCTTTCTAATTATGTCAATTCCATGTCATTATGGCAGCAGGATACATTTTGTTTATGGCATGCTTTTATTTTAACTAGGGGTAATCTAGTCACGTGGCCTAACTGTGGCCTAGAGCTTGTCATTAAAAGAAGTGTAAGTGGCCCTTTACGCACTACTTGCTCTAATTATGGCTTAAAATGCTCTTCTCGTGTGCCTTTTGTGCAATTTTGTAATTAAGTGTATGAAGCTGTTCAGGCAAATTTGCACTTGATCAGAAATGCAATTTTTTTGCAGTAATTTTGTCATACAAGAAGAAATCTCTCTATATATTTTTTTATTAATTCATTTTAAAGGTTTTTATTATTTTTATGTATTTATATATTAAAAAGGTGCTTGTAATTTATTTGGACAACCTGGAGTGAAGAGGAATATGGACAGGAGGAATAGGGAGTGAGTAGTGAGGTCATTTAGGGACTGTCTCAAAAGAGTTTTCTTTTCATTTGCCTGACACCTTAATGATTTACTGTGCAATAATTCTACACATTGTCAGACAGAAATGGTTACGGTTATGTCTATGTAATCATAACCAAGGTGTTTGATGGTCTTTATTATAACAGGAAATGAAATTCATAATAAGTCTTTTAGACTCATTAGACCATATTCACACCTGAACTTAGTGCTGTCTATGTACAATCCAGCCCCCTAGGATACATCTTAATACCAGGTGTGAAAAGGGTGATACCTTCTGGGTCCCTGGTTCGGAATTTTGTATGTTCTCCTTATGTGCATGTGGATTTCAGAAGGTGGACTGATTATATCAAATTTCTCCTGGGTGTGAATGTGTTTCTGCATGGTAGCCCCATCCAGACAGTATTCCCACTTCATACCTAGAGCTGTAAGGGTGCTTACTAAAAAATAAATGAATGAATGAATGAATGAATGTACGAAGGGCTAAATGGCGCCCAAATCCTACAATCACGCTTACGGATTTATTATGGATCGTGTAATTGTTATTACACCACCTCTTTTTGGACGTTTTCTTAAAGAACCGACACTTTAGCGACACTCCCTGACTCTCACGCCGAGCCTGTAATGCCTCTAAGCTCCAGTCTTACAGTGACACTCCTCTTCTGTGGACGAGTTCATACGGACTCACTCAGGATTGCTCATCATTCCTTTTCACTCTCTTTCTCCTTTTCTTTGCCTGCGATGAAATTTTTGCTTTAAACAAAAAGGAGGACCAAATTCGCCCCTGCAAAATGACGGTGGATTTTGAAGACTGCCTCAAAGATTCACCCCGCTTTAGGTACCTTTTAAAAATATATCCACTTCTATTTCATTGGTGTCTCTGGCGATTTAGATGTCCTTTTAGATAACCATGTTTGAAACGATTAGCCTGAAGAGAAGCCTTGTTCATTAACATTATTGAGACCTGACCTTGTAATAGCACGTTGTTGTCTTTATTTCTGTTCCTTTCTTGTAAATGCAGACATCCCGCCTAAGATACAATTCTGGAGGGATGTTCACTGCTCACTGTGTGTCTAACAGCTTCATGGGTTTCGAGTCCACTATCTTTTAGTTGAACATTTAAATCCTGCTTTCTTGTCTGCTTTATATTTTATAATTTTATAACTCATCCTAAAATGAAAGAAATGAACGGCACCGTTACTGTGCGCTGTTTTCAACAACCTGTAGTCCGTTATGGACAAAAAGAGCCAATGTTATCATTTTATGTGATTTCCGCGCTCTTGAACGCGCGTCATTTTTTATTTATTTATTTATTTATTTTAAAAGATTGAAATTCGACGTGAATTGGGCGAACAAGCCTTAAAAAATACACCGTTTCTGTAAGGAAAAGGGCTACTGAAGCACTGCTGGGAGAAAAGAATCGTTTCTGTGCCTGTGTTTTATGGTCAGGTTGTGTCATTTCCTCAGCAAATTTATCCGTATTTCATCTATAGCTGTTTAATATAACGTTAATGTTATAACATTGTTATGACTGATGGCAGAGCTGTTATGATGGAAAGCTAATGATGCAGGGATAAAGAGAGAGAGAGTGAGTGAGAGAGAGAGAGAGAGAGAGAGAGAGAGAGAGAGAGAGAGAGAGAGATGAATAACGAGATGACGGGAAACCCAGCCGGAGTTATGAGACCTTCTCTTCATACTGACTCACTCAGTAAGAGAAGTGACATGATGACGTTGTCTTCATTGAGTTTCAAGATGATCAGAGCCCTCGAGGAAACATTCGTTCATTCATTCATCTTGCATCTGCGTTTCCTCTTGGTGGTCGTGGTGACAACAGGCTGGGAAGGTCAACCCAGATTTCTCTTTTCCCAAGCCATGGATTCCTGGGAGATCCTCAGATATAACCTCTGTAGTGGGTTCGAGGTCTGCCCCGGTGTCTCCGTCCAGTGGGACGTGACTGATACAGCTGTAACGGAAGCTGACCGAAGGGACATCCTTATAAAGTGTTCGAACTGACTCTCCAGAAAACATTGGCTTCATGTAATTGGATTGTATATAAAAGAATAACCGGATATCAGATGTAAGATGCTCAGATTTGGTACCGCACATTCTGTACTCGCTGACTTGGCATCACATATTTTTTGTTATGAGCCGCTACCCCGTTTAATGTTATAGATGGATGTGATGCTGACTGACCCAACAAGTATCTTGCAGGTAGTACAAGCCACCTTCACGTCTCTAATTTCAAAAATTGACAACAGCCTGCCGAGAGGTGACTCAGCTACGGTGTGGGTGTCCGTATCGAATCAGTATGAAGTCTCAGAGATTCTCAGAGATCTGATAATGAAATCATATTGAAAATGGTAAAAAAAAAAAAAAAAAAGTGTGCCAAAAATCTTTGGTATAACTTGAGAACAATACACAATGCAGCCTTAATTCATTTAGAAGAAGGACCAGCTACATAAAATTCCTGACTATCGAGCCTTCCAGTCATCTTTAAATATTCTCTTTCTGTTTTTAAGCAATCCATGCCATCATTTAGTTCATCATACTGAAGAGGGTTTTAAACATCTACAAAAGCCTTTGAAAACTTTTCTTTCTTTATGAGCATCCTTCAGGTACATGCTGTATTTCGAATGCTTGGTTCGCTTTGGCAGACCATCATCATATTTTTACAATAAAGAACCTGGTCTTTTGCTTCTGTAGATTTTGCTTCTGTAGATTTCACCTCAGATTGGGTGTGTAGTGTTGTGTAGTTTGATCCCAACCATGTGGCACACTGGAAATACATCTGGCTAAATTTTGCATGTGGAAAATACAGATTTGTTTCCTCTTGTAACAGAAATGGAACATTTGGCAGGAACGGCATGCAGAGTTTCGTCTGCGGGAACCCCATTCACTGAGAGAGCACCGTTCTGTGTTAAAAGGGAAGCTTCAATTTACACAGCAGCATGATCACTTTAAGTAGGTTATTCCGTGTCTGTGTGAGGGCTTATGTCCGCTTGATGAATTTGTTTTGGATGTGTAAATCTTTTGAGTCAAAAAAAGGTCCACTCTTGGGCTCCAATTTACACAGGACCTGCACTTAATGGTCCTCTTTATTGTATTTTTACTGTCATGGAAAAATCCCTAAATTTATGAGAGAATGGCCTTTTTGAGGGACGTTTTATGAGGAACCAGATTGCTTGAAAAGCAGTGTGTCTTATGAACATGTGTAGCCCACATGCCGAACCAAATTAGCTCGTTCCCGTGCAAGTGGTCCACTGACCCATAGAGGAGGAGATGGACATGGGGGGAGCAAAGGAACGACAAAAAAAAAAGGGATGGCATGAAAGGTGGGAGTCTCAAACGCTGGCCCGACTCTACAGGTCGTGTTGGTGAGGTTAGACAAATAAAGGATACATTCCTTCTCAGCCACATCCCCTCCACACAACCAGCTCCCATTACTGCACACATGTGTGTAAGTGTGCGTGTGAAAGAAATACAGCGAAAGTGAACGTTCTGCCTCGAGAGTGTGTGAGAGCAGGCAGCAGATAGGATCTCTGCTCCAAATCAAAGACTTCCAGACTCACTAGCAGTAATGGCTGCCATCTGGCTTTGTATCCGAGGCCTGTACAGCAAAAGGTATTTACAGGAACCTCCTCATGTTTACGCGTGAAAGAAAAACGGTTCTCTGTCAGCCTGTTAACCTATATTCATTTCCCAATCCCCTTTTAATGACCCTGTTATCCATATCCAACTTTTTTCTGTACAAACTTTTTTTAATAGTTCTTCTTTAGTCCTGGGAAGAGGATCAAATGAGTTGAGTTGACGCCCTGATTTTTATATGCAGTATTGTTTTTTTTTTTTTTTATTTAGTCTGGTTCTAAGTCAGTTTCAAGAAAAGCCCATAACTTGAAGTCATGAAGAACTGTGTTGAAAAGGTTCCCAGACCAAAAGAGCAGTTTGAGAAGCGCCTGGTGCATTAGTGGCTCTTTTGTGGAGGTTAAAGCAACAGAACTGTTACATAACACCCCAGGAGGTAGAGACGAACGAAAAGAAAGAAAAGCCTGATTTTAAGATGCTTTACGCCTTTTCTCTCAATCAGTATGTGAAATGAGTTCCACTTCCTTCATATGATGGAGCATACTGAGCGTGGTCACTGCATGGGTGCTTTCACACTCTACCTTGAATGAGCGCTTCATTAAAGTTACTTCGTCAGACTTATTTAATCTTTGCCAGGTCCTGGCAAATATTTCTTTTCAAGCAGATGTCCTGCCTGGGTCCAGTTTCCCAAAGCATTAATGTGATAGAACCATCTTTTGTCTTGTGAGGCTTTGGGAAATTTTTGATGGTCACATCCTTGCCTGGTACACTGTCCAGTTTTGTGTGTGTGAGTGTGTGTTAATTGTTTTATGATGAAAAACAGGGAATTTAACCTAAATTCAGAGTTGATCTTCAAATCTACACATGGCAGAATTCCTCTGACTGTAATAATAACTTCCAGTATCCTCTAACGTTCTCTGTCTGGTCATAATTCTAGTGCTGAGAGATGTGGCGTCCAGCAGATTGGAGCCACCTGACCAAATATTATTCGTTAGTCTTCTTTTAAGACTGCTGTGTCATGCTGTGGTTCAAGCCATCAAACATTCCTGAGTGAAATAGGAAATCATAGTTTGAGTACATCAAAAGACTCGGTTTTAATATGAACTCCCCTTGAGTCACATTTATCTCCGGTAACCGTACATGAGCACTTGCACTGATAAGTACTGGAGATTATAATGTAAGAGCAAGCAGTTGTCTGGCATGTTTAAAAGCCAGTCTCTGAGAGAAACATGGTGTAAATATACAGTGCCACATGCACTGATTTGTGGTTTTGCCTGAACTATTTTTGAGTCATGTGACAGCGAGCCTGAGTTGCAGCTATATTTGCAGGACCGCACAAGCTGACTCTTAGTGACAGCATACAGTTAAAAGAACCTACTTGTGGTTAAAAGTCAAATATAATAAATACAATATGATTCTACAGCTGCAAAAACCATCAAGCTGAAATAAAAAAGATCCAGTGATGAATCTTTATTTAGCTGGTCCATTCTGCTGACTCAAGTCCATGTGATTTTGATCCATACCATTTTGCTTAGTCATGAATTAAGCCAGTTACATGACATGAACATGGACCTTACAGAGATTCTTCCATGTCTCCAATTCCCACATGGTTTTTTTTATTCCCATGCATGTCTGTCCTACATCTCTGGCAGAAAGCGCCCATTGTTTTGAATCGTCATGCTCGCTGCTGTCATACTGGCTCTTTTCACTGGCTTCGCTTCTTCTGGAGCAGCTGCCGGATGCGTAGAGGCCTTTTCACCATGGGGCTCCTTACTGACTCAGGATCATGATGCTCTCAGACAGAGGACATGAGAGAAATCATGAATAACCCTCCTCATGGATGTTTTTTTTTGTTATCTATTTCCCGATTGCTCTGAACTCCAAGGCTCAAATAGTTTCATGACTCAGGAGAGACTGAGCTTATGATGTACAGCACGATCCAGAACCTCTGATCTAAAAACAACACAATTTGAGCTTTCCTGCAATGGCAGCTGTTTACATTTCATCCAGAGTGACTTACATTTATTTCATATATGCAATTGAGAGTTAGAGGACTTGCTCGAGGGCCCAGCAGTGGCAGCTTGGTGGGATTCAAACTTACGATCAGTAGCGCAACACCTTAACCACTGAGCTGCCACTTTACTGTTTATTTGTTATTCCTTGTAGTCTTCCATGAAATTTTCTAATGTTTACAAAGCATGAATTTTTCGGACCTCAAGATTTGATTGATTTCAGTTCAGGATGACACAATGGCAGAATTAATCCTTTATTTATTTATTTGTTTGTTTGTTTGTTTATTTATTTAAAATCTAACCCTGTCTATAACCCTAATCGTTGTTTTTTTTTTGTTTTTTTACTTCTATTTTGATATTTTCAATATTAATATTCACCATGAGACCATGAGACTTCTGTTCCTTGGTAAAATAAAACAAAAAAAACCAAAAACATCTTATAATTTTCGTTTTGCTCTTCACTTTTCTTACAAATTTAGCTTTCTGTCTTTCCCTCCTAGGGGTTTCCTCAGAATCGCATTTTGTGCTAAGAGACCCTATAAGCAGTTGACTGTAGGCACTGAAAGAGATCCTTCTGTCTGGTGTAAAGTTGGGATTATACTTAACATGAGTTAACAAAGAGAAGAATGCGATTGAAACATAATTTGGTTATGCATCAATCTAAGCACCTAAGAAAATCTGTTAGTCCTCACAGACGTCTTGCTCCATCTCCAGTCTCAGCCCATGCATGCTAATTTAATTCAGCCACTTGCCTTGTTTCTGAATAAGGCTCTTGATGTGTGACGTTCAGAAGAAGGAAGACCTTCTCATCTCATTAAGTGTGTTAGGGAACTGGCCTGCCTCCCAGGTTAACCACAGAAGGTGACAATAAACAACATAGATTAAAGTTAGCAGGTTGGATGCCTTGGCTAATGGTGCATTAGCCCACATTCTGTCTGTCTATATCCAGCTCCAAAACATTAAGGTGTTTACACACTACGCCTCTAAAGGGAAAGGTTCTGTCTATCCCTTTAAAGGAGATTATTTAGGGTGTCCCTCAGTGGGTATCATTTAAAGTGTTGAAAACAGAGGGTTTCCCTTTTCAGAACCATTCATTTAATTCATCGTTGTGTTGTGGTGGATCCAGAGCCTATTCTGGGAACACTGGGTATAAGACCCTGGATGGAATGCCAGCACATTACAGTGCACTATGCACATTCATATCATGGGGCAATTTAGCATAGCCAGTTGACCTAGTGGCATATTTTTGGTAGTTTGGAAGAAATCAGAGTATCTGCAGGAAACCCATATGGACACGGGGAGAACTTTGTTTCAACCGGGGATCCTGGCAATCTAAGGTGGCGTTACTGGTTAATTATATCGTATATCCTATACCTAATCTTACTTTTCAGTGAAAACAAAGAACAAATTCCCCCAGTTCCCTTAACCACCACATTTTCATCTTCAAGTTTTCATCTTTCAGAATACAAGATGCTGCTTCTTTGCCAGTTGGGACTCAAATATCTGCTCTCCATTCCACGGTACTGATTGGAGGATCCTTCTAGCTTTAGGGGTCTGAGAGGAAGCATTCCCAAAGAAGCAGAGAGATTTGCAAACCGCAGGGATTGTGGGAGAGAGAGCAGCCTCTACAGTATGGCTGAGGATCTGAGAAAAGCTTTGAATCCTCTTTCTCTTTGATATGGAGCTCTGTGCATTTTTGGAAGACGAAGATTATTTTAAAGTGGCTAAAAAACTCAACTAAAGCCACATGGTAGCATTTCTTTTTCTTGTAGTCCTCTAAGTCCTAATTCCTAATTTGACCCCATTTAGATAGAATTCAGTATTATCTGGAATTAAAGAATTTGCAAGTGTAAAAGAAGAGGTGCTTAATGGTGTTGTATGGGGGAATTACAGGGGCTGAGATATAATATATATATATTTTAAAATTAGCAAACCTTAAAATTGATATGTAACAACAAGGAAGGAGACGCTGTACCAGGTCTGTAGGATTCTTAATTTTACCTCTTTCCTTTTGGACTATTGTTGCTTTCCCCTCTTCTTGTCCCCTCTTCCCCTGGCCCTAAAATGCAAAACATCTTTCAAAAATAGGACAAAATATACTTGATACTTGATGGTGACCTGAAGTATTTAACCTCTGCATGTAAAAAAGTGGACACATGGATAATCTTTTTTCCTTCATGCAGACGTTAGTTAGAAACCTTCAGAATCCTTATATGACTAAGGCGATGATGTCATCTATCTTAGCCTTTTGTTGTGTGGGCACCATGTGAAGCCCGGCTGTCCTTTCTGTTTTGGCGGGGCTGAATAGCTGGTCCGATCGAACACAAAGCGTTTGGTGCAGACTGACGCATTCTGAGCAGCCTGCTAATTTATCATGATAGACCCTCCTGCAACATGACAAAGGGCCACCGAGGGGGAAAGTCAGTGCAAATGCAGGCCCGAGGGCACCTTGGAGATGGGAGCACGAGTGTGTGCGTACGGTTTATTAAGTAAAAGCCAATCAGATTGTGACTCACCATGTGATTCAGGTTGTCTTCCTGTGGATTCTTATTCCTCAGGATTAGGTCACTACACATTTGTCTTTTGTTGCTTATGCTTAGCAAGCTCACGTTTCTGTGAATCAATAGAAGGGTGAAGGCTTTCATTCTGAGGCTGTTAAGCATTTTTTAGGCCTCTAAAGTTAAAACCTGGTTTATGTTTAAGGTTTGGTTTTGCAAATAGTCTCAGTTTGGTGAGCTCACCATCTGATCTCAACTGAATTGAGACTTCTCTTGCTGTTAGAAAGAACACCACTTTTCCTCTGATCTGAATCAACCTCAACTGCCAGGGATTGTCAGGGTTAGTGTTAGGGTTTAGGGTGGTAGTATACTAGAACATAGGACTTGCTGTTTATTGAACTACATCAAAAGATGCTTGATGAAATGCTGGTTTTCAACTTATCAAATCCCTCACTAGTCACTATATGGGGAACATCAACATTTTCCAGAAAATAGATTTAATTGTGTACTATTTTCCTTTGTCCTTTGTGGAGATTTATTGGTATTGCACAAGATCCACAGTGTTAAGAGATGAATGACCTTGATGCTAGAATGCAGTCTTTACCTAATGTCTTAATGGAAGAGTTCATATTGCCATACCTTTATGGCTGTATGTGTGCTTTCTCAGCCAGTGGAGGATGTGATGCCAGAGTGAGTGTTAACATTTATGAGCTTGTGGTTGTGTTGGAACACTTTACCTCTCAAACAGATCTTACTGACCAGATGTAGGGCTGTGGCCTCTCTGAGTCAGCTTGCTGGTAAATGGTTTGTGTTCGTGTTTGGGTGATTCTTGGGGATTTTTACTGTTATTTAACCCGGCCACAACTGTCCTAAAGTCTGTTATACTATAGTACTGTTAAATTCTTGGTGCTGCCTGGTCAGAAGGTGTTCATGCATTTGCTGTAACAGCAGTAGTGCTAATAATAATACATAGAACCATAATGACGAATGACAGGGAAGAGAGTAACACCATCCCTAAAAAAAAGGGATGGTCAGTTTGCTCCATTGGCTCCTGGATAGCTATGACATTGTTGAGATTCAGACTCATGGTCTCCTGATGATAATATGAACATCGTTTGGTTGCACCACTAAAGACTTTGTATTCATTATTTGCTTAGACCACAATGACATTTGACCTTAGTGAAGACAAGCACTAATTTGCCTTGACACAGAGCACTGCTGAATCTGAAAAAAGCATAAAAAGAAACAGGGCATGAATTTGACTACATTTGACTCAATTTGCAATAGCTTTCGGCTGCTCCCTGTTCAGGGTCGCCACAGCGGACCAACTGGTCCGCACAACAACTTGGCAAATGTTTTACACCGGATGCCCTTCCTGACGCAACCCTCCCATTTTTCCGGGCTTGGGACCAGCACTGCATCCAGTGGCTGAGGCATTGGCTGGGAATCGAACCCGGGCCTTCCGCATGATAGGCGAGAAACCTACCACTGAGCCACCAATTTGCAATAACAGATATAATAGGATGGGCAGACCAGCTCAGCATGCATTAGTTGTTGCTATTCAGAAATAGGTTTCAGCAGTCACAGCTGCCAAATTAAAATTGTATCCCTAGACATTTTTTTTAAGCCAACTGTGATTTAGAATCTCTCCAGTGGGTTCTGGGTCAGCCCCAGGATCTCTTTTCATTGTGATGCGCCTGCCAAACTGCCACTGTTGGGCCCTTCAGCAAGGCCCTTAACACTTAGCTGTATAAAATAATGAGCCATATTGTACGTCGCTCTGGATAAGGGCGTCTGCCAAATGCCAGGAATGTACATTTTTATTTCATTTTTTATACAACTGAGCAAGTGCAGTGGCAGCATTATGGACCAGGGATTTAAACGCACATCCTTCAGATCAGTAGGCCAACACCTTAACCACTAAGATATCACAGAGAGTAAACTCAGTAACTCTACGATGGAATCCCATTTCCACCACCTATGTCTGCAGCCTTGTGCTTTCAGCCACTACACACAGCTTGTGACAGTAAGGGCTTATCACCTGCTAGGTGTACAGTGGGGCTCAGGTGCAATGCCATTTGCAATGGGCATTCTAGACACTTGAAATTAAGAAAAAAGACAGTACAGCTGAATTATTCTCTGCACTCCATGCTTCCTTGTTAGGATGCCATGATAGAACACAATTGAGGGTTGAGGGCCTTGCTCGAAAGCCCAACAGTGGCCAGAGGGTGGTACTGAGTGGTACCTTATGAATTTAAATTATTATTATTATTATTATTATTATTATTATCATTATTATAGAATCTACTCTTAGTATTGGTGTCTGACTTATTGTGGCTTTCAGTGATAGAAAGATTGTTAAGATTTGACTTTGGGATCCATTTTAGGAGCCTTACATATAAACTCCAAACTTCCCTAACTTCCCTTCCCTTTCTGTCGGTTTGGAGATGAAATCTTCAGTCATATTCATTCCATGGTTCAGTGCAGCTGTCTAATGCAACCGGGTGAAATAATTGCAGCCATGACCAAAGTCAGACTAAAGCCTCCTACAGAGCACACTGGGAATTTTCCAGGTGTATAAACACAGCCTGAGCAGCACCATACACACATCCCATTTCCCCAAATTCATCACAGGGATCCCCCTTGATCAGGAAGTGGAGAACTCCCTGATGTACCAGAGATCACAAGCCTACACTTTGTGTCTGTCTCTGTTCACTCTCTCTGGAAAGGCACCAAATCCAAATGCATTCCATCAGTGATGCATTCGCTGATCACGCAATCAGAAAAACATCTATTGAATTCAGTTATCTATGTAGGGAAGTAGCAACACCAAGCAAATTAGATTGTCTTTATAGTTACTTCTGTGTCTTTGTTCTGTAGTTCTTCTTCCATGGTTTGCTCCCGATTTAGCAGAAGTGAGACTGAATCATGCGGTTCAGTCATTAGCCGAGTGCTGCTGGTGCCAAGATGTTTGCTGACTCACATCTGCAGCTCATCTGGATCTGATTTGACCCAGCCTGCACACTAATATCCCAGCATGCTCTGGGGCAGTCCTCCAGCTCACCAACAGGAAACATTCGAGGCCAACGGCGGCCCACTGAAATATTAACACGGGCCTGGTGCCGTGGCTAGAAGGAAGGGTGTGTGTGGATGTGTGTTTGGATGGGACTGACCTCATCATCTCTCTCAGGATTGAGTCAACCCACGGCGGTTTTTATGTTGACGTGAATCAGATCTTAAACGACTATTAATGATGAATTAACCACATGATTAATGAAGGGTGTTTTTTTTTTCCATGAAGACGCTGATCTAAGTAGCAGTGTAACTCATATGTCACAGTAACCTGTCCAGTATAAGAGGCATTGCCAGGCTCAGTGCCAGCCCTCACCTCTGCCGGTGGTATGCCGGAGCTGCAGTGCTGTTATTGCAGCAGTCTCTGGAGGCTCTGCAGTTTGTATTGGTGTTCACTGAGGCATGACAGGAGCTCCTTAAATGTGACGGTGGTCTGTTTGTGTGGTACAGTCCAGCTGCCCATCTGAACACCACCTACATTCAGATGTTAAATACGCAAACAGAGTTCTCACTTCGTAACACATTTACAAACACATCTTTTTCATGGTCTTTTTTTGGTCCATCTGTTGTTTTCATTTTATTATGGGTTAAATGTGTGGATTATTAAATAGCATCCAATCAGCTGGAACTATAGTCAGGGGCTGCTGGTGCAGAACATTTATCAACCCTGCAACACTACTTCTGATCAATCAGTTTCAATACTGCTGTGGTTTAATAAGTAAAAAGTTCACCAGAAAGGCACCAATAAGCTATACCTTCTGCATTATTGACATTTTACGTGTCTGAGCTCCATAGGATGTGAAAGCTCACTCTCTATTAATACTATGTACGTCACATGGGGGTCCATTTCCTACCCACACTTTATCTCTCTGCCCATCTAGAGGGACTTTGTTAAGGCCACGTGAGTGAGTGCATCAGCATCCTGGCACGAACCCATACGATTACGTCAAGAGAGCAGCAGTGAAAACGAGCTAACGGAAACACCTGGAGAGAAAAAAGGACAGATGGCTATAACCTACAGCCTTTCAGTCTCACTGCCTCCCTTTCTCTCTATTCGGGAATGTTTATTTTTGTCAGTCTATTGTTGTTTTTCAATCACAAAGCTTCTATATGGCTAAACGGTCACGTATGAGTTCATAAAATACAGCCTCGGTTTGGCCATGCGGCCAACAAGACAACGTTATTAGTCGAGTACGAAAGATTGCATAAGAGGTATACGTGATATAGGAGGAAAAAAACTCTTCAGTATGTAACCTCCGCTTCCAGTCGGGCTGGATCACATTACCTCGTCCTTGATTATTATTATTTTCTATAACATGCGCTTGGCATTTATTTCTGTATTGTCTTTTCTGTCGTCATTTTTCTTTTATCGGCCAGATGTCAGACCTCAATGTAAAAGTTTTAAATACATATATTTTCTGTTGATATTAGCTTTGTAATTGTTGTCTTGAAATGTATTTTAGTAGATGAATTCTAAAATAGAGGCATATTTGTCATCCCGAAAACCACAAACCTTGGGCGATGAGAAATTTGGGGACAGTCAGAGGTTTCGTCACATGCTGCAGTACAAGACAGACATGTGGCTCTGTTTAGGACCTTTTTCTTGCTTAGCACAAACTTCCCAAAATGCCAGTGCTCTCTGAAAAAATAGGGCGGGGCTTTTAATTCAACTTTCCATTCAGTGAACCTGACAGAATAGCGCGAGAGGCGTCTGAATTCCACTATCTGCAGCATGGCGAGATATTTCCCCCATTCATCTTGGAGAATGAGAGCCAGTGGACAATGGAGTATTGTGTAAGATCGTTCTCACAGCCTGCATGCGTGTGTATGTGAGTGTTTCAGTTCCCGCCTGTATATCCACAGACATTTTTGTCCACTGCAGTCATGATGGACCACCCCGTACTAAATTCTACATGAGTCGTCTCACATATTTTACACTTGCTCTCTGTTCTCCATATACAGACTGTTAAACACGAAACACCCAGCACTCGCCTTGTCTCTCATATAGAGGACTTTTCTCCATCGACTGCATTTTACTCAAACTTTATCAAAGCAGCGCATTTTAATCCTAACATGAACAATAGCTAACATTAACAAAGCAGCGCATTTTAGATAAGATCAGTTTAGCAAAGAAGTCCAATAATTAGAAAGCTCGGGAAAGCCTGTCGGATATCGCAAATGAAAGTGAGATCTCATTTCCTGTTGTGAACTTTATCAGTAATGTTATACATGCAGAGGTAGGTCTGGTGTCTTTTAGTGGATGTGGATTTGGGATACATACCAAATGTATATGTGTGTGGGTGTGCATGAATAAAGATTTAGACAGTCATGGGACTATCAAAATGGCCTGAACATCTGTAAGATATAAATCTGATTCTTTCATGTGCATTTGTGAAAATAAGCTTGAGCCAAGCCTGTAGTTGGAAAACCGTTCTCATTATATGATTCGCCTTATGAAAGATTTAATATGGGAAAGCAAGGCTTGAAACCTTGATTTTAATCATGTGACCAGTCTGTGGAGAAATGAAATGCTATGCTAAGTCAGGGTTTGGCGTTAATCAATGCATTGTTATTTGAGGAATGTGTGCTAACTGCTCTCAGCGTACAGCGACTCAATAGCAGGGACTGACTGAATGAAAGCACAGAGCTGTCTGAGTGACCTGCAAGGGTTAATCTCACCACATCCTCCCCATGACAGCCTTTGTCGGACCACCATAATGTCTGCCAATGTGTGTGTGTGTGTGTGTGTGTGTGTGTGTGTGTGTGTGTGTGAAGTGTTTCCCAGGGACCAGGCCTAATTACTTCTTACTGGAGTGGCAGGATGCTTTGTGATGTTAGTCACTCCTGAAGTAACCTAAACACATGCAGAAAAACATACTGGATCTGCAAAGAGAACCTTATGTATGAAGTAACACATACTGTATGTGAGACAAGCTGATGCGTGATGCGTTACTGAGTGTTTTAGTCTTTCTCTGAACCTGCTGTGGTCACATGCTCTTGAAGCCATTCATGTGAAGGAGTTTTAGTCACTGTACTACTTCCTGTGAGCTTGATCCAGCTTGGCTACAGAACATCAGAGGTTTTTGGTTTTTCACACTAACCTAGAGACCGAGAAGAATAAGTTGCTGAAATACTAAAACCTTAAAAATACTCACAGTTTTTCCCAATTTTGATGTTTGATGTGTATATTAGCTAAAATTATTGAGCGTGTGATTTTGTGCATTGTTCTGATTGGATAGTTGCAGGTATATGATGGCTTTTATTTGGATGCTTATCTGTTATGATGAGTAAGAGAAACGTATGGGTCACATGCAAAGCTCTTTGGTCAAACCCAGTACCATCTGCCACGTTTTCTCAGACCGTCTTCTTCAGACAACTCATCCGTCTGTATTTATGGAAACTGGCCCTGGTTAATGAGGACAGAACGCCACAGTAATTAGGCATCTGCTGGAAAACATGAAGCTGCTCTGAAAGCCAAATCGTTTGTTCTCATGCTTTCAAGTCTGTAATTTTCGGTTATTGTTATATTAGTTGGCTACAAAGTGTTGCTTACTTTGAGGTCGTTATAATACTGTGTAAACATTTCATTACTCTCAAGCTCAACTGTTTACTCAACTGTATCTGACGGTTTCCAGGTCTGTATTATCGCACACTTTAGTTGACTAATCATGTGCTGACAGTCGAAAGTGACACCCTCCTCTTCTGCTGAGTGATAATGATCCCACAGGAGGAGGCGTGTAGCGACCTCCGTCTTCACCTAAATGCTTATCTTACCCATGTCAGAACAACTTCAGATAGCATGAATGTAGACTAGACTTAGTTGATGAAGTGCGTAAAGGCACTGATCGAAATTCTTTGAATTGGTGAAGTATTATATATTGATAATATTCGTAAGGAAGTATTGCCCTTACATTATTATGCATCTTTAATAAGATGGGATACGTTAAGAAACAGAAACACATTTTTTCTGTTTCTGTCAAAGGTTTGCTGCGTCTGATGAATGTCATGAAGGGAAGAAAGCGGGAAACCATTTGGACTGACCCTGCCTCCTCTGGCAAGTCCATCGGACGACGTGTGGAAGTGTGTGTAGTCACTACAGCCTCTTGCCCTGTATATCCCTGACAGCTCATGTCATCTAATCCTGGCTGGGATCAGGCAGCGTGGGGGCAGCTGCTCTCTCTGCAGGGGTCAGAGGTCAGCACTCAGAGGGTCATGCCTGAGCTTCGGCTAAATTGAGAGTGACTAATCAGCTCATCAGATGCCCTGCGGGGTTTGGCTGCAGTTCCTGTGAAATGTACTGGATCGTGATATCGCACAGCATGGTCCTGGAGCAAACTGACAGAAAACTGACAGACATTATTATCATAATAATAAGCATACAATGTGATACATTTCGATTTTCACAATACCACAGAATAAATGGAACTGGAATGCAAGGCTGTTAGTGAAGGAATGTAAATCCATTAGTGCAAAACTCTACAATATCTTCTGCTGAGAAACGTTTGCGCAACTCTAATCTAAGTTCTAATGTTCAACTCTAAAAACTCAAGGGTATTGCCGAGACAATGTCAGTTCCACATTCCTGGAAATACTTTGAAACTCGCCAAGAGGCATATTTTCCCTTTAGCTGTTATGTTTCTCACAAATTGTCTAAGCTCTGAGAATTTCCAGTTCCCTCACTGTTCCTATGACCTTCTCTGATTTTTTTTTTCTCTTCCCACTGTGGATCAGAGCCTTAACACACTCCATGGATTATTCCTTATCACTCAGGACAGAGTTTTATCAGCTGAAGCAGCGTGGCCTTGTAAAGGATGACAGGAAGGAAGGAGGTTTCATACTTGCTGTCACTGTAGAGGATCTGTCCTCTCTGGTTTCCCTGCTGATCAAATATTACAACAAAATGTGTGTGAACACAGGTTGTTGGGTTGAACCTGATAAATGTCAATAGTTTAAATTGTAAATCTCCTGAACCTGTCTCCTGAACACCAGACAATCCTTTTAGTGTCATGGCTGGTCCCTATGTAAAAGCGTTCTTTATATTTCCACTAATAATTAGTTGGATTTGTCTGACAAATGCTGAGCTGAAAGCTTCAAGAGCTTGATGCATCATTGTAATAATTACCATATAAAAAAATCAAGCAACTCAAGTTGCTTTTATAACTTGGCTATGGTAATATTACGTAATCCTCATTCATTCATCTTCAGTAATAGCTTTATCCTGATCTGCATGGATCTGAATTCTATCCTGGAACGAGTGGACTTGAGGATTGAGGTAGGAATATACCCTGGATTGTACAACAGTCCATCGCAAAGCACCATGTAAACACATTCACACACTTGTTCACACCTACTGTAGGGGCATTTTAGCAAGGCCAGTCCGCCAACTGCCATGATTCAGAAAGGTAAGAGGAAACCGAAGGATACCAACATGAACACAGAGAGAGTTTACACAGGATCAAACCTGAGACCCTGGAGCTGGGAGGTAACAGCATTGCCTGATGTCTTCAGACCTAGGAGATTTTCCAGTCACATACAGATCATCTGATTGTCAGAGCAGATCTGATTGTAAGACCCATACAGATTATCTGATTATCAGTGTCTGTTTCTCTGCTCATTGAGATGTTAAACCTTTAGTCTCACATTACACTTTCAGGTCCTGAAAAGGGTTCAAGTAAAACTACACTGATTTTGAAATCCCCTAACCTAATCATTATCTATAATGCATAATGTCGTAACTATTCCAGATTTCCATCACACCCATGATTAAGAGCCCTCTCTCACACTCTAGGTTTCAGCAGCAGGTTTTGGCCAGTGATGGGTGATAACAGAGCCAGACTCCCAAAGGGTAACAGTAATAGTCTGCAGAATGTTATCTATGGGAGAAGGTCTGCGTTGCTTAACCAGTAGTGTCTGGTTCCTCAGAGCCAAAAGGGTATTAATCTTTCAAGGAGACTTGGACACTCCTGTCTTTCTGTCTCGAACTGATCATAGAGGATGCACACGCCAAGGTTGCAGAGCAGAAACATATTATCATTATTTAAACCTTTCTAGTCTGCCTGGGGAAGAACGGACATAACTTTCGCACAAGGAGCATACTTGGCTCCTTGTTTTCATTTGAAAGAAGGCCAGTTTAACGGAAGCATTCTCAGCTGTCCTAATCTGTCTTTAAGAACTGAGACTTGTGACTCTGCCAACCTTTCAGCTGCCTGAAACATATCAGTGTAGCAGTTAAACATTCAACAGTGCTGCGCAAACCCAGAGGTGCTGTCTATCTAAGTGAACATTTTGTTAACAGACGATTTCTGTTCGGCTTAATATCCATGACATACCCTCGAACATCTGCATGCTGGTTTAATTGAGCGATCGTCTTCGCCCACGGTGGCTGGCAAAGAAGAATGCACTTGGCAAATGCTCTACACATAGAAACATTCTCCTACCAAGTAGACCCTTTCGAACTCTCTGGACAATATTCAATCTGACTTTAGAATAGGGTCCGGACGCAAGCAGCCGAGAGAACAAACAAAAACGCCATCACTTTTCCACTTTTCCCAATTTTTCATATCTTGACTGTTGATATTTTACATTCTAGACCTGACAGCCAAGTTGTGGTGAGCTGCGTGTGTTTAGACGCTGTCTGGCAGTCTTAAGTGAGTCCAGCTGGCCTTAGCATACCAACAATTCCCAAACCACAGCCTGTGGGAATCATGTGTGAGAAAAGATACCACCCGTATGTACTGGTTTTGCGTTGTCTTTTCCGACTGACCCTCTATCCGTGCCAAAATCTGTTTCCACCTGAAAGCTGATGCCATGAGTTATCAGTGGTGACACCAGGGGGATTGGAGGAGGTTTTGACAGTTGTTGATGTAGTGTGACTACGCAAGGACCAATTTGGCCAGGTACCAAAGGGAAGAGATCAACCTGGATATACAGTACCTACAATGAAATCTGGTAAAATCCCTATTAGTGTTGTTTGAAATGTTGGTCATAGTAATCTGCCAGTCACAGTGACCTTCTGGAAAGATAGATCCTTTCTTGTATGGTGTCCTTTCTGAATTATTAGGTGCTTAGCATTCTTCTAAACGTTATACTTATAGCCATGTGGTTATAATATGCATATTTTACCCACAGGCATCTTTGGTGCTAGGGCACCTGAGTAAAAAGTTTCGCTTGATTGAATAAAGATATTTACTAAACACTGTAAATATAAATGTTAAATATAGCTCACAGTAGGGCTGGGTTTGTCTTGGGAAGTTTGCAGATTTTTGGAGGTTAAAAGCTGGCACAAGAAATAAAGAAATGCTGAAGGACCAATGGCGTGGTTTAAAGTAATTTATTGCTGAGCTCAGTGAAGGAAATGGCGCAATAACATCTAGAGAAGGGGTCTCGAACCTTATACACAAAGGGCGGGTGTGAGGGCAGGTTTTCATTCCAATCAAGCAGGAGCCACACCTGATTCCAACTGTTCAGTCAAAAGATCTTGGCTTTCATTAGACTCAGTGTGTAGATTCAGCTCGGCTGGAATGAAAACAGATAAGATTTGACCAGTGGCAGTCACTCAATAGGGGGTGCTGTGGCACCGCCCCCTTAAAGTTAGCCAGAGAAGAATACTACTGTAACACGTTAACAATACTTATATATTTTATTAATGAAATAAAATCATTTAGTCGTACTATTCCAATGTTAGTCATGTTATCATTTATTTAAAATAAAAAAATCATTTCATTCATATGTATGTGTGGGGGGGTGCACCGGACAAACGAGTGTGTATGTGGGTCCACAAACTTTTGAAGAGAATGTGACATGAGGCTGAGCTCTGATTGGCTTGTTTCAAATTTTTCTTGTGGTGCAGAACTCTCATTAGCGCTCAGCAGATTGTCAGTTAACGGACAGGTACTGATTAATGTGGAAGCAAGTGAAATATCTCGAGATGAAAGAAAATTTCACAAGGCGTTCAGATGAAGACAAAAAAAGAATCAAGGAGCTTGGACCAGATTGACCCAATCTGGAAATTCAGCAGCAGTCAAGTGATTGCGGTCAGGCTTACACTTGGTGCTTTTCCAGCACTTCTTATTGAATGCATTGGCCATGCTGTCAATGGAAAAGAGACTGGTGACTGACATGACTGACTTTAACCAGAAGCTCATTGATAAATTTGCAAGCCAGAAAGAAAGGAGAGCAAAATTTCTTTTCAAATAGTACCACTGGCCTGTGATTAGGCAACTTTCCAGCGTGTGTGTGTGTGTGTGTTTTTAATGATTACCTTCATTACGTCATTACTGATTCATAATACATTTATTGTTTCATTGATTCATAGTACATTTATTGCATGCTTTAACAGTAACATTTTCAATATTTTATCTTAGCAGTAATGATACATAATCACCTGATAAATGCTTATTTACAGTCCTGCATTACTAACAGTTTGATTTTAAGTTTGTTTGCGCCCCCCAAAATCTTATTTTTAGCACCAGCCGCCACTTGATTTGACACCCCTGATCTAGAGAAAATAAACAGATAAATAAACCAAAATAACTTACATATAAACCGACTTGTTAAAAGGTAGCATTACATGAATTTTCGCTACGTAGAGACGTCTTGAAAACTGATATGGCAGTAGTGATATTTCTGAACAGAGCCTGTGTATAAATATAAATGCACTGAGAAGGAATTGCTACTGTATCTGCGTCAGAATCCCTAACCGTAACCATGTAGTGGCTCATCATCATCAGAGCGTGAGTGATTAATTACAGCCTGGGTGTCTCTGGGAGGTCATTAGTGCACCAGTGTGTGTATGTGGGCAGTGTGTTTGAGCGAGGAAGTGACTACAGTCGAGTTGTAGTAAATAATGGAGGATGCCTCACATAATGGATGTGACTCACATACTGATCTCCCTCAGGAAGATTCAAGGCAACATCTTTGAACATCCTGGAAGTTCTGCACAGGCATAATGCTTGGTATGCAATTTTATTTTTTGGGTTTGACCTCATGACTTAACAAGAGGCCTGCTTTAAAGAATTTATTTATTTTTTATCTTAGCATTTGTCCCGCACAATGGCAGGGTCCGCTGTTTTTAGCGGATCATTTGATCCACAGGATTTGGCACAGGTTTTACGCCAGATGCCCTTCCTGTCACAACCTTTCCATTTTATCCAGGCTTGGGACCGGCACTGGCGCGTGAGAATCGAACCCGGGCCACGGCAATGAGAGCGTGGTATCCTGCCGCTGGACCACCAGGAGGCCATGTCTGCTTTAAAGAATACACCGTAAAATATTCCAGGTGGCCGCTTTCTGCTTTTATTCTCTAAAGCTTTGATCCTTCTGGAAATTCATCTGTTGGGATTAGTTGAGGAAAGGTGCGATGCAGCCTGACATGAAGCACATTACTGTGATATTTTGTTCATTCATTGTCTACCGCTTATCCGAACTATTTTCGGGTCACGGGGAGCCTGTGCCTATCTCAGGCGTCATTGGGCATCAAGGCAGGATACACCCTGGACGGAGTGCCAACCCATCACAGGGCACACACACTCTCATTCACACATTACGGATAATTTAGAGATGTCAATCAGCCTACCATGTATGTCTTTGGACCGGGAGAGGAAACCCCCAAGGCATGGGGAGAACATGCAAACTCCACACACATGGTGGAGGCAGGAATCAAACCCCCAACCCTGGAGGTGTGAGGCAAACGTGCTAACCACTAAGCCACCGTGCCCCCCCTGTGATATTTCAACAAAGACTAATTTTATTCACTGAAGAACGACTTCTGATGTTGTGGAACGACTGCAAAACGCATTAGTTCCAATTATCACTTATGTTAAAACAGATATAACACGGACATTCCACAAGATAATAAGTGTGTAGTTTGTGGAAAACACCTTCTGACCAAAAATCATCTTAAGAAATGGAACGTTTACAAGAGAAACCCATCTCTCACTATAGAACACATCGATCCTCCTTTCCTGGCTGAGACAAAACATGAAGATTCTGTTGCACCAATAAACGGATCAATATTCAGCCTGATGCTATCGTGCCAGATAGGGCTGAAACGATTCCTCGAGTAATTACAATACAAAAAATCAAGTTGGTTGCCTCGAAGCTTCGTTTATCCATTTTCTGTAACTACACAGCGCTGTGTTTCCCCACGGACCATTATTTCTGACGTCCCTAATTTAGCCAAGTTTTGTGAAAGCCTAAGCGTCATTCATGTTGATAGCCTCACTCTCTCTCTGTCACACACACACACACACACACACACACCAGTATATTCAGATACATTTAAGAGTGTTTATTCTACAAATAACTCTAATTTCATGTTACAGATAAATGTGTTTTTCTTTATTTTATGTGTATGGACTCTTGTTCTTGTTCCATATTACCTTTCTGTCCACTAATTTTTGCCTCTTAGAAAAGCCACAAATTCTTTCAGGAAGACAGTAAAGGCTTATGTCCTGCTTGAGTTTGTAGTTAGACTGAAACTTGAAAGTTAAGTTGCACAACATAAATGCAATGTTTAGGTATTAACATTGATCCCTCTTTCTCAACACTGTTACACTATTTCTGTATGTGACATGATTGGTAGAAAAAAAAATGGAGAAACATTAGATGTGTCCTGAATACTATTTAATAATTGTTCATAATTCAGGCATCTTGCCTCATAAACTGTTTGGGGTTAAATGAACAGTGTGTCAGTTTTATTCTAAACGACGTGGAAAAATGAAGGGATTGTTACGTCCATCATCCGACCATGGACCATGCTACGTGAAATCCTACGACTGGTTCTTATAAACTCTGCATGCCCGAGCTGATTCATTCCAATTATGGCAATCGTAATGCAATTTTTAATGCCGCCACCTGCAGCACTGAAGTCCTCGTAAACTTGTAAATGTCTTCTCTTTTTTGTTCATCCCTTGCATCCATCTCTCATAATGTGTGTAAGTCACGTCTCATTATTTTTGGCACCTCATTTGAAGTGTAGCGCCCATCTAAGCAGGTACGTTTTGGCAGAATATGCAAGTACCTTAGCCAGAACCGTCACCATAATGTGCTCATTAACATGTCTGGGTTCAGCTGCTTCTTTGTTCTAAAGTGATCCTAAACCAAACTTAAAGATCTGAGAAAATATTTTTTGTAGCACCAATAAATGATAAAGGAATGATGAAGTAGTAGGGTTTATGAGTTTGACCTTGGTGATGAGAGATGGCTGTGATTTGAGTAGAAGCTTTGTAATGATGTATATTTTGTGATTTAGATAAGATTCTTGTTCAGAATGCTGGGGGTGATGTTAACAGTCTGAGCAAACAGTGTCCCTGGAACAGCTTGGCATTAAGTTGAAGGGCACAATAACGACATCCATCATCGGTATTCAGGCAGTCATGGAGCAGCTGGGATGAAGCACCACAGACAGGCTGTACTTTCCAGTGGAACAGAAATAGATGATGCTAAAAGTGTGTGTGGGACTGTACTGTTTTTAAACCCCATTGTAAAAAGTGCACGAAAATCACTAGCAAGACCCTTGCACCAAGACCACCGCACCATGACCCTAATACATACTTCACCCAGAAGGTTAAAAAGCAGCAACTAACATGATTTAACTTAAAAATAGAACCTCAGTTTGTGTGCAGCAGGTGGTGGGATTCAGAAATGAAGTGCAACAAAAAAACATATTAACCAAGTATGGTATGTTATAATGAAACAATTACCAGTCGCTTATGTGAAGAACTAACACAAAACAAGGACATTCATCTCAACCCATGATTTCTTTGCTACTGTCAGAGCTATTCAACGCCTGCTGACCAATCAGAATCCAGAATTTAACATCACCTGATTATACAGTGTAGTGAAAGTATAAAACACAACACAGTTATCCATTGACCAAGTGTCAGTCTTAAGTAGACCAGAGAGGAGACAGAAATGTGTTGAGAGACGGGTCAGCTCCCTGCCAGCATCAGTTACCATGGTTACAACCCTTGGGGGAAGGTGGGGACATGCCCGGAGGTCTTTGCAGTGCCATGTGCAATGAAGCAGGACAGTCAGCTAGAGAGAGAGAGAGAGAGAGAGAGAGAGAGAGAGAGAGAGAGAGAGCCTAAGGGGCAGATAGAGCAGCTGTCCTCCAAGCATGTGCCTTTTCACTCAGGAAACACACACACACACACACATTACACAACCTTGTCTGGACAGTCGGCTTATTGAAACACCATGCACTTTGTTTTTCCACTAACGGTAATAATCTATACTAATGCTAATTATAATAAAAATTCGTTTGGCCGATGCGACACAAGATGCTCAGGATGCTGCCTCTCACTAATCATCACAATGCACAAATTTACTTTCTGATTATTTTTCTTTTATATATAGGGCTGCTTTTTTTTTTATTTTCTCTGTATGAGACTGGCTTTAAGGCTATGATGACATCTACGGAAGGAGTCTCCAGTTCCAGAGGTGATATTTTTGTAACAGTCATAAACTTCAAAAAGACCAAGTTTGGGATTTCTCGGTAGCTGCTTTTTCAAGAGAGGAGCTCAAGAAGTTTGAATCTTGACATTGTCTCAAATATCCATGGCCAGGAGTCCAAGATAGGAGGGATGGCGTACTATTTCTTCTGTCTTTCACACTGAAACTAACCACTCAGGAGCGTCTCTGAGCTTGAATATGCGGAAAAGGGGTGGTAGTACAACTTTCCTCCAGGGTTCTTACAGTGTCTTCAAGTCATAACTGCACATTATTTCAGCTCTCCTTCATATATCGAGCTATGAATTGAGACAACCACGTCCATGTCTGGAGACGTCAGCGAGTTCATTTTGCTCTCCAACAGCCGTGATGCTCGTAAGAGGGAGATTTCCACAGGATAAACAGCAGGACGCACGCATATTTGGTCTAAATAAACACTCGTCTACATCTGGACTAAAAAATTCTCCCTTTTCGTCTCAGACATTCAGACATGAAGGTTTGGCACACAGTTACCCCAGCACTGTTTGTCTCCACTCTGTTATGTCTGTGTCGAATCACTGGCAGTCGGCATCTCTCTCTCTCCCCTCTCTCTCTCTCTCTCTCTCTCTCTCCTCTCTCTCTCTCTCTCTCTCTCTCTCTCTCTCTCTCTCTCTCTCTCATATCACTTTCTTAGTGAAACATACACACACCCATGCATGTGCCTCACGCATGCACACACACACGCACACAGCTCTCCGTTAGCTGGCAGACAGCATGTAGATGAGTTCACTGCCTCACAGTGGGTGTGTCTCAGTTCTATTTTACTTCCCTGGCTGCCAGATTCGGCTCCATAAGTCTGAGTTCACCCCAAGAAATGTTTCATTTATCAAATTTATCCTCACATATGAGTCAGGAAAGTTAATTGTATAAAAAAATCATGGTGCATTTCAACCTTCTAAGGTCCTGAGTCTACTGAGGAAACAACCTCAGTTGTAGCTGGGATGTTACACCGGGTTCTCTGAGGCATGTGAAGCCGGCCAATCATGATTTATTATTATGAAATAATGACGTGTCATACGTTTGATCTGTTTATAAACCCTACAAATCTACAAAACCTAGTGAGTTCCTGTTATCACTTACTTTATAGCAGCTGTAAACAGTTCCAGGTTCTCTCTCTCTCTCTATCTTTCTCTATCTCCCTCTCTATTTTTCTCTCTCTCTGTCTCTTTCTTTCTGTCTTTTCATGACTCATTCTTTTTAAAGTTGTCCGCCATGCAGGTGCTTTTATTAGAATGAGTGCACTCAGATAAACTGCTATAGAAAAGAAACCAGTATCATCTTATCAATCAGAATTAAGAATTCAGCTGCACTCTGGCATAAATTTGCCTAGAGGATAAAACTCATTTATCACTGCAGTTGATAATGTTAATAATGTTAACAACCAATATTATCACCTAGTTCATGTATTTAGCCTTATCCTTCATACACAGAGAAGCATGGCATTATGGGTAATGCGTTTTATCTTCACACGCTTACTTCTCAGTTATTGAATTCTCTCTCTCTCTCTCTCTCTCTCTCTCTCTCTCTCTCTCTCTCTCTCTCTCTCTCTCTGTCAAAGCAAAGACTCAAATATTATTGTCTGAGAGAGCTGAGATTATACATGCCAACTCATTCTCAGTGTCAGTTGCCAGCAGGGTGGGTGAGTGCAATTAAAGGTCACTGTGGCTCATAATCAAAGCCATCGGAGTCCTTTGTTTAGTGTTTAGAGCTACACATAACAGTACATTTGAGTTTGTCTTGCAAATAGTATGCTTCAAGGCCAGGTGAAATTGCTCCTTGTTGGGGTGAATGAATCATTTTCAGCTAGAAAGAGATTTACGAACGCATCACATACTCCTCTCTGTCTCAGGTGATGCAAAGCTCCATCTGATCCAATCAGCAAACACGCAGGCGTTTTACTGAAAATAACTTCAGCACCTTAGCAACACTGACAGCACATTCCTGAGGTTTAGGCCATTTGGACAGCTTTACTTTTCACAAGAACACAGCGTGACTGCTGTGATTTCTCTTTAACAATTACGTCATTATCACAAGTTAACACTGACTGATCAGCTGTCAAAAGGCTCCGAATCACACCCTCGAACTGCGTATGACAAACACAGAGCGAGGAATGAAGCCACAAGGAGAGAAAGTGCAGGATGTCTGATTTAGACTTATGGGTAGAAGGGCTTATCCTTCAGGAGTGTTTGTATTGTCAGGATGCTGAATTGTTTTTCTGGAGCAGTGCACTAGCTTTTTGTTGTCTTGTGTTTTTCAGGGCGAACATCGATGAGGTGGAGACCGAAGTGGTGGAGATTGAGGCGAAGTTAGACAAGGTGAGACGTGCTAATGCAGGGGAATGAAAAAAGCATCAACAATTACATTACGTTCATTCAGATTGCATTATAAAGCAGTGTAACGTGAGGACGACTGAATGCATCACATTTCCTCCTAACGTGCTTCCTCTGCTTATGCTCTGGATGTAGTATGCTCTGAGAGGCTTCATGCTCATTAAAGGGAGCATCTGTGATTAAATCTGAAGTTCTTCACATGTTCTGGCATGAAATATCTGATCAGAGGGGAAAAAAACTCTGATCTCAGTCACACTCCAAGGTCATTGATGGAAGAAAAAAAAACTAATGATGTGGACCACTTGCTTTCACAGGACAAAGGAGGCGTGTCTTTTATTTCTGTTGATTCAGAAAGCTTCATGTGTTTTGTGGGTGTGGCTTAAGAGTAAACACAGATTTTGCTAAAACCTGGTCCATGTTCACTATCTAGTGCACTTTTTTGTAGGCTGAAAGTATAACAGGGAATATTCAGTGTGC
Source organism: Hemibagrus guttatus (assembly GCA_033459395.1). Classification (NCBI taxonomy): domain Eukaryota; kingdom Metazoa; phylum Chordata; class Actinopteri; order Siluriformes; family Bagridae; genus Hemibagrus; species Hemibagrus guttatus. The sequence continues at coordinate 9,970,906 of JAUCMX010000017.1, read as the reverse complement.
TCATGAAATCCCATAATGCACTGCTTATAGATGATGCATTCTGCACTGCAGGTACAGAATACCCATAATTAATTTTTAAAAAATAATAATGAAATAAATTGTGTATTATTGCATAATTAATTGTTTTTAAATCTAAAATTAAAGCATTTAGTTACTGTAGTTTGTATGAAATATTTTTATTAAAACAAAATATTTTATATTATGTTGTATTTTATGTTTTAGATTTTATTTTTAGATATGCTTAAAATACTTTCAGAAATTTGTTTTTATCTTATTTCATTGAGAAATATTTAGAAATAAATTTTAAAAGTTTTATGTTAAAGCATATTGTTTTTTAATTAGTGAGGAAGTTGCTTTCGGCTGCTTCCTGTTTCGGGGTCGCCACAGCAGACCAATTGGTCCGCACAACAACTTGGCAAATGTTTTACGCCAGATGCAACCCTCCCATTTTTTCCAGGCTTGGGACCGGCACTGCATCCAGTGGGTGGGGTTGAGGTATTGGCTGGGAATCGAACCCAGGCCTTCCGCATGATAGGCGAGAAGCCTACCACTGAGCCATCAATGCCCCATTGTTTTTTAATTAGCAATAATTGAAAATAAAAACAGTAATAAATACTATTATAATACTGATACTGTTTAAAAACAGTATATTTCAGATTATATTGTATAATTTATTTTGAAATATTTTAAAGGTTATTTGTAACTTTTATTTGTATTCTTTTCCAATGATTTATGTTTGGTGTTTTTATCCTGTTAGGGATCGTTTTTATGGTTATTTGAATATGCAAGTAGTATTTAAAGAATACAATAAAGAAATATAAAACAGTTTTAAGATTTAACATTTTTATATTTTAAATAAGCACAATTAGTGGTAGGAATATTTTTTTGCTAATTGAATATGCAGTTTTTAGTAGGAAAAAATACCAGAAATATTTTGGTAAATATCGTGTATTCTGTTGTATTTTATATAGAAATATTTAAAACATTTTTAGAAATTTTAAAACATTTTATAATGTGTTTAATTGATGTTTTATTGTGAAACATTTTATATTATCTGAAGTTATATTCTATGTTCCGATCTTCCACATTAACGTTAGTGTTAAATATTCAAGAACGTCGTCATGCTTCGGTTCTGGAGTCGGGACTCCAATCCTTCGTTCCTGCGGTTGTGTTTTTCCTCGTAAACAGATCACCAGCGCAGTATCTGATGCCTGTGTGGTTTTATTTACGATCGTACCTACAGTCTGGAGAGGAAAGTGTCCATTAGAGTAGAGTAAGTGCTTGTGCGGTGTCTGAAATCACTCCAACAGATGCTGCACCGATGCCTCTGAGGTCACTGGTCCATCTGTTCCTCATGACCTTGAGTGACAGCTGTCAATTCCCATTACTCCGCCCCTTCCTCCTTTTCCTCTGTCATCAGCTCAGGTTATTATCAAGGTGGACATGGTTGAGCCTGACATGTCACATGTACTTAAATTAGCAACCTTTAACAAACAGTTCAAGAACGTGTTGGACGTCTCTAATGACTAGAATTTACTGCTTTTTTTCTTTAAAGTAATCTCTGTTTGTCACTGCAGATAAGGATGTTGCGTGAATGGACGTAATTGGACTTAAGCTGTTATTACTGCTCTACATGTAAATCATATCGTCTAAGCACATCACTACTCGGTTCTCAAATGTGATTGGTCAGAAGTTTGGGTTTAGCTGTAATTCAGAACACAGGGAGAAACTCTTCGAGAACTCTAGAGACTTTTCCTTTAAATACTGCAAGGTTTGCGTGCAGTGATGGAACCTGATTAAAAAGAGAGCGGAGAGCACAGAGGGAGAGGGAAGAAGAGCAGAAGAACAAATGAAAGAGAATAAATCAAACAAAACCGATCAAACGGCTGGTTCTGGAGGCCACAGCTCCAGAGCCTCATGACTGCTTTCTGGTACAGTCTCACACATGGAGGCCACCTGAGAATGTCTCACTCTCTCTCGCTGTCTCTGTCTCTCTCTCTCACACACACACACACACAAACACACACACACACACGCAGGACCCGGGGTGATAATTGAGGGCTTAAAACAAACATGAAACCACATGAGAGGGCTGTGTGTGAATCAGAGGCTCAGTGGTATGCAGGGAAAAGTGGCAAATTGTTCTTCTGCCCTTTATGTGGGAATCTAATAGAAACATAAAGCAGAGCATTTCCCCTGTAGAGGAAACTACACCTGTCGTGTGTGTGTGGGGGGGGGGGGTAGATTGGGGTAGATTGTGCACTGTCGATGTGCTCTCTACAGTATTCTTACATTTAATCGTCTCAATTGCAGTGTTTTAATAAAGGACTCACATCAGGGCCAGAACACTGCAGTAGAAGTTGATAAATGGGGAAGATGATTTTAGCCGAAAGTTCAATATGCAAATGTTACACAGTGTGAGTGTATTCATTTCTCTCTCCTTCACACACACACAGACACACACACACACACACACTCTGTCTCTCTCTCTCTCTCTCTCTCAATCTTTCTCTCTCTCAATCTCTCTCACTCTCTCTCAATCTGTCGCACTCTTTCTCTCACACACTCTCTGTCTCTGTCTCTCTCAATCTTTCTCTCTCTCAATCTGTCTTACTCTCTCTCAATCTCACTCTTTCTCTCAAATGCTCTCTCTCTCTCTCTCTCTCTCTCTCTCTCTCTCTTGTTTTAAATCTTTCTTACTCACTCATACGCATACACTCACCCACTCTCATGCTCCCTTTCTCTCTTTCTGTCTCACACACACACACACACACACACATTCTCTCTCTCTCTCAATCGCTCACACACACACACACACACACACCCACACATACACTCACTTACTCTCTCTCTCTCTTACTCAATCACACTCACTCACTTACTCTCTCTCTCTCTCTCTCTCTCTCTCTCTCTCTCTCTCTCTCTCTCTCTCTCTCTCTCTCTCTCCGTTTCTCTGTAGTTGGTGAAGTTATGCAGTGGGATGATAGAAGCTGGGAAGGCGTATGTCAGTGCAAACAAACTTTTCGTCAACGGTATCCGAGACTTGTCTCAGCAGTGCAAGAAAGATGAAATGATATCAGTAAGTGTGTGTGTGTGTGTGTGTGTGTGTGTGTGTACACACTAGATTGAATATAGATTTTTACTCTAATAAAGGTTTATGGTTTCTATGAAAAATGTAAATATTGAGTTTAATGTCCATGTGTAAATTGTATAAAGTAGTGTAGTGTGTAGTTGTTAATATGATGATGATGATGATGATGATGATGATTTTTGGTTTGGTGATGTTTCTTTCTGTTCTTTTTGTTTGCTCACAGGAATGTCTGGAGAAGTGTGGCGAGAGTCTGCAGGAGATCGTGAACTACCACATGGTACGTTAAGGTTTAGTTTTGAAGATCGTAAAAAGTTGTACACCAACGCAGTGAAAATCAATCCCACAATCCTTCAGGAAAAGAAGAACTTTTTCAGTTCTTCTAAACGATTAAAGCTTCCCAGAATGTATCACGGTATTACCGTAAGTTGTTGTAAATGTGTAAAACAGGATGAGCAGCTCAGTTAGTGTGAGCTTTAAACCCAGAGAGGAGAAGAGGAGAAACGCTCCTGAGTGATTGAATGAGTAAATATCACGGTGCTCAGTCTGTAGATCAACCTTCTAGAAAGATCCGAGCCTTAAACTCTTGAATTGAGTCAATACCTTTTAACACTGTGGCTCTTCTGTGGAGGTCAGCGGTCATGAAGCTCAAAGCATCGTCACAAATGAGGTTAATGGCTAAGGTCAACGCACCCGGAGAAGCACATGCCCTCGCTTGACCCTGCTTCTGCCACCATTTCTCACAATATGGTGAGGAGACCAAGGGAACGTCAGCTAGAGAGATGTCTATACATCCAGCCATCCAGTAGAGCGAGTGTTAAAGGGAAAACGGAGGCATTGCACATTTTTTTTGCACAAGACAGCACAATTTGAAACAATTAATAGATTGTTCTATTAAGTGCTGTCTGCCCTCTTCCACATACACGAGCTCACAGATGCCCACGATTGGCTAGTATCAGTGTGATGGATGATGGGAGAAAGAGTATACCAGCATTCCCACCCAAAGAGCTCAGCGATTTTCCTCTTGACTTCAGTTATGGAAGGTTTTGTCAGCATCTGGATGTGAATTCACATCCTCCTGAAGATTACTCCACACTAGAACATGTGTACGCTTCTGTTATTGGAACTAGAGCACACAGACTTTCCTGATCTTTTGACTCAATACAGATGGGATGAGAGGAAGGAAGGAAACAGAGAGAGCTGCATCATGACGTCTGAAAGGGCAGATGAAAGGGTGAAGGATAAGTGAAACAGTGGAGGGTTCACTCAGGGATTCATGTCATAAAACGTTTCCTGAAAAATATTTGCTCACAATCTCGGGATTCCATCCACATTGGAGAACTGTTTTCTGAGCTCGTACTATTTTCCCTCTTAGTAGAACTCAGTACTTTAATCTCAGGGAATGTGAACACACTTTTTCATCTGTACACTCTGCTCAGCTTCCTTTATGCTCATCTCATAGATCACTAACTAGCACTGGAGAGTTGTTTCCTGGCCACGCCCCCTAACTCCTCCCTTTACGGTTCCCTTTTTTGAACGTTAATTCTAACTTTTAGCTCCATGACTTCTACATTGGATTTCTCATTAAAATGATATGACAAAAAAGCTGTAGCTTTTTCATTTTAATGAGCTTTTACCGCCCATGATAGTTTTTAGCTCTAAATGCCTCAAAAATATCTCAATTTAATCATATTTAAAGTGTTTCAGAGTGGATGCTTTCCCTGTGATGTGTAAAGTGTGTGTTTAACTGCACTCAGGATTGACATGATGAGAGGAACACAAGCATGTTGAGAAGTTTTATTCCTCTGCCTCACTTGGCCTGTTAGGGGCCTGTAGGAGTTTATGAGGAAGTAAAATGTTAAAGAGCTTTCTGCTAAAGTGACAGCTCACACAGCCTCAGAGCGTTTTACAACCTGCAGTAGTGTTGGATTTCTACCTGCATCCTTCTTATCATAAGGTGTAAATATTGTGTCTCAGAGATGTTGTACTGGGAGTCTGTGTGCTACATCATCTAGAACATTGAGCACACACAGGTGCTAAAATCTGCTCTCTCTCTCTGTCTTTCTCTCTCTCTCTCTCTCTCTCTCTCTCTCTCTCTCCATGGCAGACCTGTATCCCCTTGTCCTCTCTCTCTCTCTCTCTCTCTCTCTCTCTCTCTCTCTCTCTCCATGGCAGACCTGTATCCCCTCATCCTCTCTCTCTCTCTCTCTCTCTCTCTCTCTCTCTCTCTCTCTCTCTCCATGGCAGACCTGTATCCCCTCATCCTCTCTCTCTCTCTCTCTCTCTCTCTCTCTCTCTCTCTCTCTCTCTCTCTCTCTCTCTCCGTGGCAGACCTGTATCCCCTCATCCTCTCTCTCTCTCTCTCTCTCTCCCTCTCTCCTCTCTCTCCCTCTGTCTGTCTCTCTCCATGGCAGACCTACATCCCCTCTCTCTTTCTCTCTCTCTCCATGGCGGACCTGTACCCCTTCATCCTCTCTCTCTCTCTCTCTCTCTCTCTCTCTCTCTCTCTCTCTCTCTCTCTCTCGCTCTCTCTCTCTCTGTCTCTCTCTATGGCAGACCTGTATACCCTCATCCTCTCTCTCGCTCTCTCTCCTCTCTCTCTCTCTGTCTGTCTCTCTCCATGGCAGACCTACATCCCCTCTCTCTTTCTCTCTCTCTCCATGGCGGACCTGTACCCCTTCATCCTCTCTCTCTCTCTCTCTCTCTCTCTCTCTCTCTCTCTCTCTCTTCATTCTTCATCTATTATTATCAGGCTTTGTTTGCACCAGCTGTGCCTTTCACTCTCATTTTCCAGCCCTCCCTGTCCGACTGACCTATTTTGTCTGCAGTGAGCACAGCGTGGCAGCGCTGATCAGCAGAAAGCTCCTCACACTGCGTGCACAGCTGAATATGAATGAGTGAGCGCAGGATCACAGAGTGCTGCATGTGGGTGGGAGGGGATTCTCACACGTGTGTGACAGTGAAAACAGGCTAGGATCGCCCTCTGCTGGTGAACAACACATCCGTACGTGTGTGTGGTGACACTGGAGTGGCTTTTGAAATGAAACATTGTGTATTGTCATTCTGTGTTTCAGATCCTGTTTGACCAGGCACAGAGGTCTGTGAAGCAGCAGTTGCACAATTTTGTCAAAGAGTAAGTACTGAAGTACATATGCATTTTGGACGTGCTCTAATCACAACCTGAGGAAATCCGTGCTGAATAGGTGTCATTTGCATATCGCAACCTGATTGGCTCATAGCCTTTATGATGCTTTTCGGAAAATAATTGGATTTATGATAACTCCTTTCCGACAGGCCATCATAAAATATCAGAACACTCTTATGATTTATGATGTAATAACACCAACAATCAAGATGTGATTGGCACCTTTTAATGATGTAACAACAACTATCCTAAGATAATTGGGCTCATATTTAACACGTTTTCCAAACAGAACTGACACTTTTTTAACGAGTCAATAACATCTATCCTAAAAGAATTTTGCACTTATTTATTACGATGTAATAACACCTTTCCGAACATGACTGGCTCTCATAACGTTAATATTCAGTAACACCTACCTCAACATGAGTGGATGTTTTATGATGTAATAACACATACTCAAACATGATTGATCTTTAGATTTTATGATGTAATAACACGTCTGAACATGGCCACCTGTCAGATTTCATAGAAGAAAAACATCACCTACCTTTCTCACATTTAATACTGACTTCTGTTTAGTAACTAAGGTTTTGTAGCTCTACTGATTCCCAAAACAATGCAGAAATACAAGCGGCATTGCGCCAATCAGCTTTCAGACAAATTCATTAGAAAGTGTTTAACCAAGCTGAGAAGATTCTTCTTTTACTCACATCATTAGCACTTAGCATAGGATATGTATATCTTATTACATCTGGCAAAATTGGGGAAGATACTGATTCATTCTAGACTCAAACAAGCCTCAGTAGGAAGCTTCCTTGATGTCAGATGTACTGCTGCAGGCTACAGCCATGAATAAGCATAGTGCAGTGTGGAGGAAATGGGAGAGACCTGGGTTTCATACACACACACACATATTGCTGACATTTATCTCAGGAAGATTGAGACATTCTGTAATCCGACATTTTACTGTTCCAGATTTAAAATGCACACGCACACACACACACACTGAGTGCAGACTACTCATGAATGAACTTTCTAAAAATGACATTCTTGAAGCCTGGCTTGCAGCTTTGTTCATCTTTTTAACTTCACATCACTTAAAACCTATTGTGGTTGGTGTGTGTGTGTGTGTGTGTGCGCGCGCGTATCAGGGATGTGCGGAAGTTTAAGGAAACGAAAAAGCACTTCGATAAGGTGCGTGAGGACCTGGAGATCGCTCAGGTGAAGAACGCTCAGGCGCCGAGGAACAAACCGCACGAGGTTGAGGAGGCCACCAGCACCCTCAACATCACTCGCAAGTGCTACCGTCATCTAGCACTGGACTACGTTCTGCAGGTAACACACACACACACACACTTTTGACACTTTCCTGCATTTGAAATCTTAACGTTACATTTTTGACACTGGTGTTTAGACAGTGGAGACTACATCCATAAATAATAAATAAATATCTCCTGCATTGTATTACAGCACGCTGCTCAGCAAAGCACATTTCTCCATATCCAACATATAGAATAAAATAAATCAGTAGAGCATAAATGCCCTAACAGCTCTTCTTTTGTCTCCTCCGTAGATCAACGTCCTGCAGGCTAAGAAGAAATTTGAGATCCTAGACGCGGTAAGTTCAAATCAAATTACACCACGATCTTTTCTAGAAAAAAAGCACTTGAACATGAATTCCAGGCTGGATTAATCTGGTTTGTGCTGCGGTTATCCGTAACTTGCTCTCTGTACGCATTATATTGTTCATACATGTGTCTGGCTCCGATGTGTTTTATTTCTGACTGAACATTCATTTCTTTGGCTTATTTCCTCCTCTTCCTCTCTTCTCTACAGATGCTGTCGTACATGCACGCCCAGTACTCGCTCTTTCAGCAGGGCTTCAATCTGCTTGATGAACTCGACCCCTACATGAAGAAGCTGGCAGCAGAGGTGACATACAGCCACGTCCTCTCTCAGTCTGATCGGTTTCATGATTTTTAAGCCTTGGGGACATTTGATAAGCCTGTTAGGGTTAAATGTAAGCAGGAGGTAAGGAAGGTATCAGTCAGAGAAACAACTCGACATGATGCTACCATCACCGTGCTTCAGAGTTATCACTTTGGGATGGGTCATGGAATAAGGTTTCTTCTGATATAGTAATGGAGGTGAGGGGGGAAAAAAGAAGCATGAGTCGTGTAAATTATTCGAGGTGTCTTATGTCTGTGTGTGTTTTGTTTTTTTTCCCTAATGTGTAGCTGGACCAGCTGGTGATCGATTCAGCGATGGAGAAAAGAGACATGGAGCACAAACACGCTACGATACAACAGCGGGTACACGTGACACACATCTTCACTATCCATTATCTGGAGTTTAAAATGATTTTACACCAATAACGTATGTGTTTGTTCTTATTACAGCCAATAAAGAAATGATTTGTGTAAATTGAAATGTAAATGGTTTAGTACAGTTTGGTTCATTTTCTCATCAGAATTTGAGTCTATAGGATGTGAACATCATGCTAAATCACATCTAACATATATTTTCTTTTATTTCTTTCCCTTTCCATTTGCAACTGTCCTGAAATGATCTTCACCTCACAGACTCTTCTACAGGTCAGTTTTTATCTTGATAAAAATCCTTTTGTAGCATTTATCATTTAAGTTAGTTAAGTAGCCTTTATTTGTGACATATACATTACTGCACAGTGAAATACTTTCTTCGCATATCCCACCCTTGGGGGTTGAGGTCAGAGTGCAGGGTCAGCCACGATAACCCCCTGGAACAGGGGGTGTTGAGGGCCTTGCTCAAGCCTTGCTCCAGCTTGGCAGTGCTGGGGCTTGAACCCCGATCTGTCGGTCAACGACGCAGAGCCTTAACCACTTGAGTCAGTCTTATAGTCTGACTTCTAGGGCACTGAGTAACCTTTAGAGATAAAGATGTAACCTAAAGATTTAGAAATATATTCATTCATTCATTCATTATCTTCCGCTTATCCGGAGCCGGGTCGCGGGGGCAGCAGTCTAAGTAGGGATGCCCAGACGTCCCTCTCCCCAGACACTTCCTCCAGCTCTTCCGGAGGGACCCCGAGGCGTTCCCAGGCCAACCGAGAGACATAGTCCCTCCAGCGTGTCCTGGGTCTTCCCCGGGGCCTCTTCCCGGTGGGGCATGCCCGGAACACCTCTCCAGGGAGACGTCCCGGAGGCATCCGAAACAGATGCCCGAGCCACCTCAACTGCCCCCTTTCGATGTGGAGGAGCAGCGGCTCTGCTCCGAGCTCCTCCCGGGTGACAGAGCTCCTTACCCTATCTCTAAGGGAGCGCCCCGCCACCCTACGAAGGAAGCTCATTTCGGCCGCTTGTATCCGGGATCTTACCCTTTCGGTCATGATCCAGAGCTCATGACCATAGGTGAGAGTAGGAACGTAGATTGACTGGTAAATCGAGAGCTTCGCCTTCCGGCTCAGCTCCTTCTTCACCACAACAGACCGGTACATAGACTGCATTACTGCTGCCGCTGCACCGATCCGTCTGTCAATCTCACGATCCATCCTTCCCTCACTCGTGAACAAGACCCCGAGATACTTAAACTCCTCCACTTGAGGAAGAACCTCCCCTCCAACCTGAAGGGTGCAAGCCACCTTTTTCCGGTCGAGAACCATGGCCTCTGATTTGGAGGTGCTGACCCTCATCCCAGCCGCTTCACACTCAGCTGCAAAACGCCCCAGTGCATGCTGTAAGTCCAGGCTTGAAGAAGCCAACAGGACAACATCATCTGCAAAAATCAGTGATGAAATCCTGTGGTCCCCAACCGGACTCCCTCCAGCCCCTGGCTGCGCCTAGAAATTCTGTACATAAAAACAATGAACAGAACCGGTGACAAAGGACAGCCCTGTCGGAGCCCAAAATGCACTGGGAACAGATCTGACTTACAGCTGGCAATGCGAACCAAGCTCCTGCTCCGGTTATACAGAGACCGAACAGCCCTTAACAGAGGGCCACGGACCCCGTACTCCCAGAGCACCTCCCACAGAATGCCACGAGGGACACGGTCAAAAGCCTTTTCCAAGTCCATAAAAAACATGTGGACTGGTTGGGCAAACTCCCACGAACCCTCGAGCACCCTGTGGAGGGTATAGAGCTGGTCCAGTGTTCCGCGACTAGGTCGAAAATCGCATTGCTCCTCCTGTATCCGAGGTTCGACTAACGGTCGGACTCTCCTCTCCAGTACTCTGGAATAGACTTTCCCTGGGAGGCTGAGGAGTGTGATCCCCCTATAGTTGGAACACACCCTCCGGTCCCCCTTCTTAAAAAGAGGGACCACCATCCCGGTCGCCCAGTCCAGAAGCACTGTCCCTGACTGCCACGCTATGTTGCAGAGATGTGTCAGCCAAGACAGCCCCACAACATCCAGAGAGTTAAGGTACTCAGGGCGAATCTCATCCACCCCCGGTGCCTTGCCGTCCGATAGTCCTTCTCCATGGCCTCACCAAACTCCTCCCAGACCCGAGTTTTTGCTTCCAAGACCACCACGGCTGTAGTTCGCTTGGCCTGCCGGTATGCCTCAGCTGCCTCCGGAGTCCCCCGAGCCAACCAGGCTCGATAGGACTCCTTCTTCAGATTGACGGCATGCCTTACTTCCAGTGTCCACCACTGTGTTCGGGGAATGCCGCCGCGACCGGCACCAGAGACCTTACGGCCACAGCTCCGGATGGCTGCATCAACAATGGAGGAGGAGAACATGGTCCACTCAGACTCAATGTCCCCAACCTCCCTCGGGATCTGGTTGAAACTCTTCCGGAGGTGGGAGTTGAAGACCCCCCTAACAGAGGGATCAGCAAGACGTTCCCAACAGACCCTCACAATACGTTTGGGCCTGCCAAGTCTGTCCGGCATCCTCCTCCGCAAGCGGATCCAACTCACCACCAGGTGGTGATCGGTTGACAGCTCCGCCCCTCTCTTCACCCAAGTGTCCAAGACATGCGGCCGAAGGTCAGATGACACGATCACAAGGTCGATCATTGATCTCCGGCCTAGGGTGTCCTGGTACCACATGTACTGATGGGCACCCTTATGCTTGAACATGGTGTTTGTTATGGACAGGCTGTGACTAGCACAGAAGTCCAGCAACAGGACACCACTCGAGTTCAGATCAGGTGGGCCATTCCTCCCAATCACGCCCCTCCAGGTATCACTGTCATTGCCCACATGGGCGTTGAAGTCCCCCAGCAAAACTATGGAGTCCCCAGTCGGAGCACCTTCCAGCACCCCTCGCAGGGTCTCCAAGAAGGTTGGGTACTCCACACTGCCGTTCGGTCCATAAGCCGAAACAACAGTGAGACATTTATCCCCGGCCCGAAGGCGCAGGGAAACAACCCTCTCGTTTACCGGGGAAAACTCCAGCACATGGCGGCTGAGCTGGGGGGCTATAAGCAAGCCCACCCCAGCCCGGCGCCTCTCACCATGGGGCACTCCAGAGAAGAAGAGGGTCCAACCTCTCTCAAGGAGTTGGGTTCCAGAGCCCAGGCTGTGTGTGGAGGCAAGCCTGACTATGTCTAGCCGGTACTGCTCAACCTCCCTCACCAGCTCGGGCTCCTTCCCCCCCAGTGAGGTGACATTCCATGTCCCAAAAGCCAAATTCTTTGTCCAGGGTCTGGGTCGCCGGGGCCCCCGCCCATGACCGCTACCCAAAACACATTGCACCAGACCCTTATGCTCCTTCCTGCGGGTGGTGGGCCTACGGGAAGGTGGGCCTACGTCGTTTCTTCGGGCTGTGCCCGGCCGAGTCCCACAGGCAAAGACTCGGCCACCAGGCGCTCACCTGCATGCCCCAACCCCAGGCCTGGCTCCAGGGTGGGGCCCCGGTGACGCCAGTCCGGGCGACGTAACGGTCCTTGATTTCACTTCCATAAGAGTCTTGAACCGCTCTTAGTCTGACCCGTCACCTAGAACCCGTTTGCCTTGGGAGACCCTACCAGGAGCACTAGGCCCCTGACAACATGGCTCCTAGGTTCATTTGGGTACTCAAACCCCTCCACCACAATAAGGTGGCAGTTTAAGGAGGGGTAGAAATATATATATATTTAAAAAAATAAATAAATAAATTTATAAATATATAAAAACCGGTGGCTTAGTGGTTAGCACGTTTGCCTCACACCTCCAGGGTTGGGGGTTCGATTCCCGCCTCCGCCGTGTGTGTGTGGAGTTTGCATGTTCTCCCCGTGCCTCGGGGGTTTTCTCCGGGTGCTCCGGTTTCCTCCCCCAGTCCAAAGACACGCATGGTAGGTTGATTGGCATCTCTAAATTGTCTGTAGTGTGTCATTGCGTGAGTGAATGAGAGTGTGTGTGTGCCCTGTGATGGGTTGGCACTCCGTCCAGGGTGTATCCTGCCTTGATGTCCTATGACGCCTGAGATAGGCACAGGCTCCCCGTGACCTGAGTGTAGTTCGGATAAGTGGCAGACAATGAATGAATATATATATATATATTTTTTAGCCCTTTCTTCTTGTACTTAGATGTCAGTGTTTTTTGTTAAAAAAATTAAGGAAGAGACAAAACCATTCATTTCCTACTTATATATGTTTAAACCTTTATATTTTCTACAACGCGATTTCAGAATTGTGTAGAATTAAAGGTACAGTACATCAGATCGGATCTGAGAAGTTGCCATGTCGATCGTCTGGATTTCCTGCTTTCTAATTAACACCTAATTTGCATAAACCTTCGAAATTTTCTATTTAAAATTATTCGCTTATTGCTGATGTTTAGATTTCATTTCACTACTTTCTAGTATTAATGTAGATTATTCACGTTATTCTACACTGTGTTGTTGTCCACTAACACAAGAGGATAAACTGTGCTGCCTAACCTCAATATAAATGTAACACCCGTGAGGTTTCTTTACGTCTCTTATTCTGTCACATTATTTCTACTCAATGGCTCCTTCCTCTTGTGGGTGTTGAAAATATCTCTCTGCATGTGCTTAAAAAAAGTTTGGAGCTGCTTTCAGCTTCCATTCGATCGCTGATCGATTTCTGCTCCAAATAGCAGCTTGTTATAGAGTGTGAGAAACAGCTGAAACATGAATCTGTGAGATCAGTTGATCACGTAGACTAAAAATCTACTCATGAATTCTTCTGTTTGATCAGTAATCAAACGCAGAAGAGCATGGAGGCTCTAGAGCTCAAAAAAGTACTATATTATATTAATAGATAAATGAAAGTTGGCACAACAGATGGCATTTCTGCAACAGCACTATCTTTTGGCTCAGTTTAGCATCACCTACTAAAAAAAAAATCCTGCAACCCAGAATACACAGCAGGTTTGATTCACTTAATGCAGTCAAGTTGATTCATACCGAATTTCACTGCACTCGAGTTCACTTAGAAGTGGACAAAGGTCACTGTGATCATATGGTTATTTCCTTCCTCACCCGAGGGTTCCTGTCAAATGCACTAAACACTGCGTGTGTGTGTCCGATTGCTCTCTAGATGCTTGTTTATAATCTGCTGGTAATCACTGGTTCATGGCAGAGGTCAGTACTGGGTGAAGCCCCAGCTTGTGAAAGGTTTTTAAAGCACAGCATGCACTGGGGGCTTTTTTCTTTTTTTTTTCCAGAAAAGCTTTTAGTCCATGAGTGCACAGGAAGTGAAATGAGGACAGCGTGTAGCTGCAAGACCTCGAATTTATCAATACCGCGCAAAGGTTCAGCTAACTCGTAAATCACTTAGATCAACTCCAAATAAGCAAAAATGTTAATGAGGAACATATTTAATCTAGTTAGTAAAAAAACGAATACAGAAAGTATTTGGAAGTCAAAACAAGTCCTAATACGGGTTCGAATATGTTTGGCCACGGTTCACCTTCAGCAGCTCCTACATTTTTTATGTAATATTAAATGTTCTTTCTTTGCTCTGGAGTACACCTTAGGTTTTAAAAATTAATGTCTCTCATGGTTCAATCAGGTTGCAGCTGTATAAAGCACACACACGCCCATCAGTAACACACACACACACTCACCTAAGGATCAAAGATCTACCAACCTGCAGCAGAGATGATAAAAGTATAAAAGTAAAAAGCTAATAACTACTATTACTATTATTATTATTATTATTATTATTATTATTAATAACAGCAATAATAATAATAATAATAACATGTGCTATTGTTAGTTTATATATATATATATATATATAAATATAATATTTTTATTCAATATATTTAAATATATACTTAATATTTATAAACATATAATCCGTTTATTTTTTATTTATGGATATAAACGATTAAAATGGCGACGGGTTTATCCCCTTTTCGCTTGAAGAGCGTTGGTTTAATCCCAAATTACATCTTATTTCCTATATAAGTGCACTACATACTTTATTAAATAATGTGTTTTAAACGAGTGTGCAGTGTACTCTATGCTCACTGTTCACTATGTGTGTGTGTGGGGTTTTTTTTTTTTTTGGTCTTTCGCCTGTCTCCATGGTACCTGGTAGAATTACGGAGCGCACTAGAACGTGGCATTCTCTGCGCATGCGCGACTCTGGTCTCGCTCGCTCAGAGGTGCGCGCGGTGGCGCACTGAGGCAGCGACTACTTCATGGCCAAAGTGACGGATGTTTATTTCAAGTGTGTTGTAAAAATGTATTAAATAATGATGCTGGAATACCTTAAAAGCATAAAGCTGAAGATTTTCGGCAGGTTGGATGTCACGCTGGTCTGTAAACTTCATTCTAACAACATTTACTTTCAAAGTAGGAAGATAAGTGTAAAACATTTTAAATACAAGAGATTTTTAGGCTGTTTGTGTTCCAGTGGGGATATATATATATATATATATATATATATATATATATATATATATATATATACTGGATATATAGTATATATATATATATATATATATATATATATATATATACTGGATATATAGTATATATATATATATATATATATATATATATATATATATATATATATATTTTTAATCCCCACTGGAACACAAACAGCCTAAAAATCTCTTATATATATATATATATATATATATATATATATAATTTTTTGGATAGATTTACTCTGCAATGTTTAAATACATACAGCAAAATTACTTATATTACTATTCCTTATAGCAGTAAGGTTTTTTGGTTTGTTTATCTTATTTCACATTTTCCACCACACATTATGTTCTACATTTTATTTACTTATTTTTGAGTTACTGAGGTTTAGACTAAAATCATTAAAATGTTCAAATTGTATAATAATTATAAGAACTGAATTACTACTACTAACGACTACTACTACTACTACTACAAACTAATAATAATAATAATCATCATCATAATAATGGTGGGTTTAACCTGCTAGCTAGCCTTAACTTTAAAGAAGCACTTCTTTAAGAGAGATTTTGAGAAACATTTTGCTTGTGTCTTGCTTATGTGTCGATCTTGATAAGGATATTGTTTCTCAAACTCCCTCAATCGTATTGCTTAATGAGTTATACTGTACACACACTTTTACTACAATCTAGCAAGTCATATAGATAGGAATTGCTACAGTCTGCTGTATTGTTGACAAGGCTCTGAAGCACTAATGAGACTTGACTTTATGTGAATAGACTGTTTGCATAGTCAGCCTGGTGTAGTCTAGGAAAAAGGGTAGTAACCTCAAAACAGACTTCTTTTAGTGTTGCTTCTTTATTCCTTGAAATGAGCTCTAATGTTCAGATACTGAATATAGCGTATAGATATCGGTTTGTTTATGTCATGTGATCATATTTATTGCAAGAGTATTCAGTTTAAGGAACCTCCTCCTTTAAATGCCAGGGAGAAGATCTCACCAAACATCGCATGGGTGTCACTACAGTGACAGTCCTGCAGTTTTTTTATTCTGGCCTAAAGTTGTTTTTTTTCCTTTGCTACAGCAACAAAGCCATTCTTTATGGTGAGATGCACTATATGACCAAACCTTCATACTCATATGTGTCACTCATATGTTGCCACAAAATGAAGAAATGAAGCAAATAATTGTCTAGAACAGGGGTCCCCAACCACCGGGCCATGAACCAGTACTGGGCCACAAATCAATAAACAAAATTTTTATTTTTCCATACATCAGTAAGTTTGAAAGCTAACCCACACTAAAATGACCCAAAAACAAATGTCCCCCAGGCCGCAGTAAAATGGTCCGGTATCAAACCGGTCCATGGTACAAAAAAGGTTGGGGACCCCTGGTCTAGAATGTCTTAGTATGTTGTAGTTGCCCATATAGTGTGTTTCACTCTCTTATGTAAGCAAGGTTCGGAAGCGTCACTGGAGGCAGGTATCAGAGACACTTTGTGACGTGAGCAGAAATAACAAAGAGGCTAAAAGTCAGTGATTGAAATTATTATTAGCAAAGACAGAGCAGGAAACTGTAAATACAGTGTTAAAAGAAATTGTTCATGAAGATGATCTTTGTAGCTGTTTTTATTCAAAGAGTCTTCTCTGTCTTTTAATCAGGACTTTGCCTACGATGACCCGAAGGTGGAGTTCAACGTGGACGCCCCCAACGGAGTGGTTATGGAGGGCTACCTGTTCAAACGAGCCAGTAACGCCTTCAAAACATGGAACAGGTGAGAAGAGGAAATGAATTACAAAACCGGGAAAACAGTTACAATCCACAGGAAATGATAGAGCCAGATACGACCCTCCGGTCTGCATTTGACTCATCCACAGAGCTTTCACCAAGTAATGGCCGATTTACAGCTTTATCAGTGCGTTCCTGCATCCTGCATCCATCTGTTTTATATGTGTGTCTCCTCAGGCGGTGGTTCTCCATCCAGAACAGTCAGCTTGTGTATCAGAAGAAGCTGAAGGCAAGTGTTCCTCATGTTCCTCATGTTCCTCATGTCCTCGACACATGCAGTCAGTCAGAGAGGTTACACACTCTCTCTCTCTCTATCTTTCTCTCTCACACACACACACACACACACACACACTTCTTGTAAAGTGAGAGGAGCAACCACAGTGCCACCGTCATGTAGATCTAAAATGACTCAGAGAGAGTCTCAATGACTCAGTGAGGCTTTGTGCATTTACACCAGTAAACATCATGCTGCTTTTTAAAGCAATATCACAGTTTTATAATAAACTGTAATGTTTTCAAACACTTCATGTATTTTTAATAAGATAATATATCACGATAATATTTTTGTACAGGCACATAGCAACGAAATGCTGTTTAGCATCTACCAGAAGTGCAAATAGTAGACATTGTGCAAAAAATAACAAGTGCAGATAAATATGTAAATATGTACATCAATAAATAAGGCTAAGTCAGTATGTGCATAAAGAAGTATGTGTAAGTTGTCTGTTTACAGCAGATAAAGTGTTAAGAAAAGAGTATTATTATATATTATATATTTTTTGCAAAATGTGCAACAGTAACAGAGATGATATACAGTGTATATACAGATAGTATAGATAGATAGATAGATAGATAGATAGATAGATAGATAGATAAACTAGGTGTAATCTATGAGTTAACAATATGTACATTATAATTATATTATACAGAGAAAATGCAGCAGAATGTACAGGGTGAAGCAGAACTGCAAGGTGGTGAAGTATAGTGAGACATGAGTATTCCTTTCAGTGTAGTGTAGAGGTCAGAAGATTTATGGTTGTGGGGGGAAAACTGGCCCTGAACCTGCTGGTTCTGGTGCGGATGGTCCTGTAATTCCTCCTGGATGGAAGGAGGTTGCAGAGTTTGTGACTAGGGTGGGAGGAGTCTTTGATGATTTTGTGTGCTCTGCACAGACATCTACTGTGGTGAAGAGACTCAATGGCAGGTAGTTGGGTGCCGATAATGCGTTGGGCGGTTTTCACCACCCTTTGCAGTGATTTCTTTTCACAGAGTGGAGCTGCCATACCACACTGTGATGGAGCTCGTCAAGATGCAGCAGTAAAAATTGGTCAGGATCTTGGGGGATAGGTGAACTATTCATGAGCTTAGTAAGACAAATCCTTTGCCATGAAAACCATAATAAGCAAAAACTTTGCACATTAAATGGGCTCAATATTTTAAAAAAAAAAGGGAAAATTATTTATTATTAAAATAGTGTCGTGGTGGAGGTAGGTTTGGTTACATTACGCAGCATACAGTTTTATACTTTGATATGCAGTATGCACTTGTAAAAGAACATTACTATACATCATATAGGAAGCGCTGCACAGAAGTTGCATGCAATCATGAGACTGGGTTGTTTAAAAGAGGAGAATGCATAAAGCATAATTGCTGCATTGTTGAGTGTTAGTGTTAAATGCTTTCAGGGATTTCGTCCCCTCTTTCTTGTCCTATAGGACTCACTGACTGTGGTGGTAGAGGACCTGAGACTGTGTTCAGTTAAACCCTGTGAGGACATCGAGAGGAGGTTCTGCTTTGAAGTGGTGTCTCCTTCAAAGTGAGTCCTACTACATACTGAGTCAAACACTACAGACATTGTGTGTCCTTCCTGGTGTGATGATGATGATCAGGGTGATGATGATGATGATGTGATGCAGGAGCTGTATGCTGCAGGCTGAGTCAGAGAAGCTCCGACAGGCCTGGATCCAAGCAGTGCAGGCCAGCATCGCCTCGGCCTACAGAGAGAGTCCAGACAGCTACTATACTGAGGTTAACACATGTACATGACATCCGCACTTACACACTACACTGTGCATCTTCAAGTTGACAAAAAATTATTTTATTTGTTATAGACTTTGGGAGTAAAACTAGTTTAATATCAAACATAAAATATTAATATACAACAATATGCATGGAATGTGTAGTTATATGATAATTCTTTGCAATAACTATGTATTATTTTCTCCTTCAGCGTCTGGACCGGACGGCATCTCCCTCCACCAGCAGCATCGACTCGGCCAGCGAGCCGCGAGAGCGGAGTGTAAGAGCCGAGAGCGTGTTGCAGAGGGTTCAGTGTGTGCCGGGCAACGACATGTGCTGCGACTGTGGCCAGGCCGATCCACGCTGGGCCAGCATCAACCTGGGCATTCTGCTGTGTATCGAGTGCTCCGGCATACACAGGTAACACACTGTAACGGTATGGGTACCCCCGCACTGTTCGGAGTGTGAACCCGAACCTCCGTGGTGTTGCGTGCACGCGTATGCACGCTGTAAAAGGAGACCCAGATGCAGGATTCAGTGAAGCACTGCTTTTATTACATAAACACAAGACAGAGAGCAACTAACTTAACACTAGACATGGCGTGGTATAACACAAAACAAAAAACAAAACCGAAACCTGGCATGGACATACACAACGAAACCTAAACACAAAACCACGGCACAGTTAACAACCACCAACTAAGACATGAACACAAGGATCCCTATTTATAAGGCACAACATTAGGATAAATAGGGAACAGGTGACACTGCAGGAATAAGACAATGGGGAAGGCGTGGCACAAAACACACACAAACAAACAGGCTTCCAAGACTCACTGGAAGCTGTCCAGCTGCTCCTGACATAACCCCCCTTCTATGGCGCGGCTCCTGAAGCACCTCCAGCATAGCTGAGGGACGCCCCAGGGATAAGTGGGAGATGTAGTTCATCTTAGAGGGGAGGCGCAAGGCGAGGTGTAGTCGGTAAATGCAGTCTATGGCGATGCCCCAGGTCCCAGGGGCAAGGTGACATCCGGCCCTGGCAACAGACGGGAGGGAAGCGTCCTCCACCGGGAATGCCAAGCGACGTCCTCCATGGAACTACATCGTGGAGCGGCGTCCTCAGCTGGCATGATGGTGGAACCACGCTTCCATGGGGTCCGATAAAAAGGGGGGTGCTCCCCGAGACATGGGATCGAGTGGCGTCCTCCGTGGAACTCCATCGCGGAGCGGCGTCCTCGACCTAAACAAGGATGGGGGCACCTCCCTGGGGAAACGGGGAAAGGAATCCACCTGCTCGAAACAGAGTGGCTTCCAGGGCAGGTGGTCCGCCGGATGTCCCAGGCTCTCGCCAACCACCTGCAGATCCGTACCGGAGACAGGAACTAGCTGGGAATCCCGCTGGGTCTCGAAGAAGGTCCATGATTCTGTCACGGTCCGGGTATCCCCGCACTGTTCAGGGTGCGAACCCGAACCTCCAAGGTGTTGCGTGCACGCGCATGCACGCCATAAAAGGAGACCCAGATGCAGGATTCAGCGAAGCACTGCTTTTATTACATAAACACAAGACAGAGGGCAACTAATTAACACTAGACATGGCGTGCTATAACAAAAAACAAAACCGAAACCTGGCATGGACATGACACAACAAAACCTAAACACAAAACCACGGCACAGTTAACAATCACGGACTAAGACATGAACACAAGGATCCCTATTTATAGGGCACAACATTAGGATAAATAGGTGACACGGTGGGAATAAGACAATGGGGAAGGCGTGGCACAAAACACACACAAACAAACAGGCTTCCAAGACTCACCTGCCAGCGCCCTCTCCGGGACTGTCAGAGAAATGTCCAGCTGTTTCCACACAGGTACAGTGGAAACAGACAGTTGTAATGAGTCTGTGTGCTGTAAAGTATTAGCCTGCGTTTCACTCAGAAGCTATTAGTTAGAACAATAGATCTAATATACACTCTGCCTCTGAGAAATAATAGCATTTGACACGTTTCAGTTTAATTTAAGCTTTAATACTGTCTGGAAAAAAAAGTTTATTTTATTGATGTTTAAGCAAGTGATTCCCTGATTTATATATATCTAGAGTGAAGTGTCAAAACATCAGATCTTGTGTAATATAATGTAAAATCTTTTGTAAAATCCCTGAGGGATTTTTTTCCCGTTTTCTTCAGTTTCAAACTGTCCTTGGTCTTTTATCACTGCCCAGACAGATTATGCAGATCCCTTCAGTACTCTCCCCCTGTTTCAGACCACCTCGTGAATATTAATGCACCCTCCGGAGGCCGCTTTTCTCACGCCAAGGTCCAGACAACCTTCTTCTTTTTCTCCAATTTAATTCTAACCGGGTTGCCTGGATACGCAGCAACACACACTGATGTGAGAAAGGGTGGGCAGCTGCTCAGTTTCTCAGGAAAGCAGGTCTGCAGCTCTGTAATTTCAGCCTTCAAACTCTGTCCCCCTGCTCCGCTCAGAAACGCATCTGAACTGGAGAGTGAAAGTTCCTTTCTGTGAGAGAAACGCGAGAGCTTGAGCTGCCCTTTTAATTCGGACAGGTTTTGTGCGAAAGAATGCCTGTCTGAAGTGTATAATTAGCATCTAATGGTTTATGGCTGCCTCTTCTCTCTGTGTGATAACTATGTACAGTACAACACAACTGTTAGACATGTGGCAGACATCTACTAATTTAACAGCAGGCTTTGACTTGCTCACCTGTGATGTGTGTGTGTGTGTGTGTGTGTGTGTGTGTGTGTGTGTGTTTTCCTCATGCAGGAGTTTGGGGGTGCACTGCTCCAAAGTCCGCTCTCTCACCCTGGACTCCTGGGAACCTGAGCTGCTGAAGGTGTGTTTTTTTTTTCTTCTTAAAACCACTTAATCCATCTCACCTGCAGTCACACACTACACAGAAAAATGCACATAATTTTCGCCACTAAATCAATTTAATCAGTTAGACATATACTATAACGT
The DNA here is from genome assembly GCA_033459395.1 of Hemibagrus guttatus. Taxonomy (NCBI): domain Eukaryota; kingdom Metazoa; phylum Chordata; class Actinopteri; order Siluriformes; family Bagridae; genus Hemibagrus; species Hemibagrus guttatus. Next base: position 9,949,070 of record JAUCMX010000017.1, on the reverse strand, counting down.
ATGGTCAAATGTTTGCTTACACCTGACCATCAATGCATACAGTATATGGGTTTTACTCAAACCGCTGGCACACAGTTGGAGTATACTGTATGTACCGGGACATGTGCTTGCAGCAAAATGCATATATTCAAACACAACAACAGATCCTTTAACATGACAATTAGACTTGACAGTAAACACAAGCTGCAACTAGAATGATTTTAGTAAAAGGTGTCAGTGCAGTAATGCTTGAAAAGTAATCTGAGACGAATCACGTTTAAAGTGATGGTGCATACTGTAGTGTAACAGTTAACACCAGAAACTCACTTTTTTTAGGAAAGGATCCTGCTGTCATTTGAATTATGCACCATTTGATGTAAGATTAGCCCTGAACCGCAGGTGTGAGCCTCATGTATCAGCCTTTCACTGCAGTTACCTCAAGTATCCGATTACTGATTAGATTAAGGAGGGAATTCACCATGTCTCTGCAAAAGACAGACAGCTCTGCTTGGAATGGACAAATACTTTAGTAGAAATGATAAAAATAAATAAATGTTGTTGCATTAGCTCATGTAAATCTACATGATTTTCCTATTAGATGGCTGTTTGTGTAGTTATAACCCTTGCTTATGTGTGGCTTTGCCTGCAGTTGATGTGTGAGCTGGGTAACAGTGTTATAAACCACATATACGAGGGCGCGTGTGAGGAGCAGGGCATGAAGAAGCCGGGAGCAAACAGCCCCAGGTGAGAGAGGAACACATGCTTTACACTTTTACTCAAGCTTGCACAGACTGGAGTTTCCTCATTTCTCCTATTTTATTTTACCCGCTGAACCGACTGCAGGCAAGAGAAGGAAGCGTGGATTCGAGCCAAATACGTGGAAAAGAAGTTCCTGAAGAAGATGGCGACAGCAGAAGCCCTGGCAAACAGTGAGAGAAAAACAGAGAGGCGGTGGGCTGCAAAAAAGTGCCGACGCCACAACAGCGCCACCACCGTGCACAAGCACCGGCGGAAATACAGACAAGATCCCAGCTCGGGTTCCCTCTGCTCAGGTAACGCGTCTCACCTTTAGTCATTTATATCTGATTGATGCCCAGACAGAGCCACTCCTTACATTCACGCTTCTTCTTGTCCATCAGCCACCAGCGCTTTGGGGAGAAAGTTCCGTCGAGATTCGCTCTTCTGTCCTGATGAACTGGACTCGCTGTTCTCCTACTTTGACACCAGCGCAGGGCCTCGCAGTAAGTGTTACAGCCCAAACAAGACGAAGAGGGAAAGATTATCCTGAGTGTAGACTTTCATAGCATTCTTCCATTCTTTCTATTAAATAGAGTCCATGGGGTCCATTAGTGCAGCACCTCTCACTCTTTAAGAGCTTATAATGCAGTCTCAGAAAAGATTGGAACCCTATATACAGACTTATTGCTTAGATGTGAGAGATAATCACACAGGTTAATGTAGGAAGCCTGGAATAGGAGTTGTGCATCAGAGGAACTGGATATTAAGGTGATACGCCAGAGTTTTGCACAGAGTGTTGCAGAACTAACTCTGAACGCATTTATAATGGAAGCAGTTAAGGATTGCTCTGCCCAGATCCCAATTTTTCTATTTTATATATCAGCTTATACCCTGATCCTGAGCTGATACTGGCATCTTTTTAATAACTGAGCTGCTATTTGTAAGTGTCCAAGTTATAAACAACAGTGTGTTCTGTGTTCACACAGAATGTGTATATTTTACATATCTCAAACAACCATTCTCATATGACACTTTGTCACCGTGAATGGAAGTGTGAGTGCGAGTGTAAGCGAGTAACATGCCCGTGGTTTGGCGCTCTCTGGTCCTGCAGGTCTCAGCAGCGACAGCGGTCTGGGCGGCAGCAGTGACGGCAGCACTGACGTCCTTCTGTTCGGCTCAGTGGTAGACAGCGTCACTGAGGAGGGTGAGAACATGAAGGACTTACACGCCACCATCCATCTCACACCTTTACACACAGTTACACACACTGAGGCTATACAGGAAAGGCATAATATATAGCTAAAGAGAAAGACAAAAAGCATAAGGAGTAACTACAGCTTCAACTGGAAACGCTGTGACAAGTAATAATGGGAAACATCCAGTACTTTTATGAAAGTAGTTATTAGGGAGTTTGTTGTTTTGTTTAGTGCAAAGTGTTCAATTACAAGTGTTCAATTTCCAAAAAAAGTAGTAGATAAACAATCAGCCATCTGGGGTTTGTGTGTGTGTGCAGAGTGTGAAGTGTCGGAGGACTCGAGCGGTGAAGTGGAGTTGGAGCCAGAGGCGTCAGACCCGGAGGATGTACGTGAACTGCATCCTGGTGCACTGCTCTATAAAGCCTGCCAGGCTCGTAATCTGCCCGTCATGGCTGAAGCGCTGGCTCACGGCGCCGACGTCAACTCCACCAATGAAGAGGATGAGGGCAAGAGCCCGCTCATCCAGGCCGTGATCGGAGTGAGTCACTCATTTTGTGAAATGCGTTTGTTAAACAGCCCTTGGTAGTGAATCCTAATTTTTTGGGATGAATTTGATACGAGATGTTTTTTTCCTGATAGGGTTCTTTAATAGCTTGTGAGTTTCTGCTACAAAACAGTGCAGACGTCAACCAAAGAGACCTAAAAGGAAGGGGCCCGCTACACCATGCTACGTATTTAGGGCACACAGGGTGTGTAAAAAAAAAAAACACACACACACACACAGTTACAGAGTAGACTGAGTCTGACTGTTCCCTGTGTTTGGCGCTGTGTTTTACAGGCAGGTGTGTTTGTTCCTGAAACGAGGAGCCACACAGAACGATGGCGATGATGACGGTCAGGATCCTCTCAGTATAGCGGTTCAGGCTGCCAACGCTGACATCGTCACTCTGTGAGTGTCACTGAGCACACACACCTAGAGTTATAAATAACTATGAATAACGGAGCTGCAGAATGTGTTTCAGACATGTTACTTTCTCACACACACTCTCTTTCCCTACACTTCACTATTCTTCATACGATACGATAAACAAACTGCCACTTTACCCTTGTAACGTTATTACGCTGCACTTGTATAATTTGGCATTTCGTTTTCCTACTCATTGCTAATGTTATTACTTTAAATTCAAAGCCTTAAGGCTTTCTTTACAGTTTACACTTCCCAAGCAAACCCATTTTTGGAAAAGTGGCATTTGTGGTTCAGAGACATAACATTACATAAGAATGTATTTTAAAGGGTTAGTTTCTTGAACTCCGACTTGCCAATTTGTATCAAGTGAAGACGTGTGGCCAGGAGAAGATAGACACATCACGCACAACCTCTATAGAAAAGGAAAGATAGAGGAAGCCCTGATAATAGTGGTGTTGCTTCATCCTGTTTTATACACTATATTGCCAAAAGTTTTGGGACGCCTGCATTTACATGCACATGAATTTAATATGGAGTTGTTGCGCCCTTTGCAGCTGTAACAGCTTCAACTCTTCTGGGAAGGCTTTCCACAAGGTTTAGGAGTGTGTTTATGGGAATTTTTGACCGTTCCTCTAGAAGCGCATTTGTGAGGTCAGGCACTGATGTTGGACGAGAAGACCTGGTTCACAGTCTCCGCTCTAATTCATCCCAAAGGTGTTCTATCAGGTTGAGGTCAGGACTCTGTGCAGGCCAGTCAAGTTCCTCCACACCAAACTCGCTCATCCATGTCTTTATGGATCTTGCGTTGTGCACTGGTGTGCAGTCATGTTGGAACAGGAAGGGGACATCCCCAAACTGTTCCCATAAAGTTGGGGGCATGAAATTGTCCAAAATGTCTTGGTATGCTGAAGCATTAAGAGTTCCTTTCACTGGAACTAAGGGGCCAAGCCCAACCCCTGAAAAACAACACCTGAATTCAATGATTTGAAGAGGTGTCATCAACATTAAATACATAGCGATACAATGCAAACACATAAAAAAACAACAAAAAAACAAAAAACACGACACCTTGGTGTGTGACGTCATATCCGGGTGCTGCCCATATTCTGCAGCAGTCTCCAAAAGAATAGTGTGACTGCACCTTAAGCCCCGCCCCTTCTCTGTTATGTTTCATCAGCCGCAGTGGTTGGGATGAAGAGAGAAATGCATGAAAGTAATGAATTCTGTCTGTCTGTTTCTCTCTCTCTCCCTCTCTCCAGGCTGCGTCTGGCTCGGATGAACGAGGAGATGAGGGAGTCGGAGGGGCCGCTGGGACAACCAGGTCAATACCCAAGCAGCAGTCCTACAGAGCAGCAGTACAAGAAATGCATTCAGGAGTTTATTTGCCTCAACATAGCTGAGTGTTAGATGCCCCTGTGTAGCATAGACTCTCTCTCTCTCTCTCTCTCTCTCTCTCTCTCTCTCTCTCTCTCTCTCTCTCTCTCTGCTAATCTCCTGCCTCACACACTTATCCCACAGCACATCTAAACACCATGAGGGGCTTGTTACTGGGCAAAATAGGGACATGGAGCAAAGTTCCATTTTTCTCATTTTTGCTCAAGTTTCGTTACCGCCCTTTCACTCGTCAACCCCACACTACTGGGACTTCAGCGAAAATCTGCTGTTAAATTTTGTCAAGGAATATTATTAGAAATAATCTCAATCAGCTCCCGGGAATTGAAGAGCTCTGATTAGAGCATGACCAAAATTTATGTTTAATACAGGAAACAGGGTTTGGCTTGTGCTGGTGTTGTGGCTTCTTCGGTATTTCTTGAATACCTTCCACCAGTCAGCACAAATTATATCACATGTCATCATGGTTTTATTAACCGTTATTTCATGATGAACAAAACATCACTCATCATTATTATTATTATTATTATTATTATTATTATTATTATTATGTCATGGGGTGCTGTTGGATAGAGTGGAAGTCTAACCTTGAGCTAAAGACTAACACTATGGGACCAGTTTCTTAGCCTAAGCCTACTAACTGCTTCTTGTTGCTCTCCTTTATCTACTAATCTCTTTTTCACAGAATAACATGTGTCTTTAAAAGAAATAAGCATAAGATTAGATAGAACTTTATTAATCCTGAAGGAAACTCTTTTCTGTCTCTGAGTTTTTAAAGCCCTGAAACACTAAGATGGCTGTCAGCTGTAGCTTGTTAGCACTAGCATGAGCATGTCAAATTGCTCACTTCATAAAAAAATAAAGAGGAGTTTAATGTTTTAAAGCAACCTCACAGCTAACAAGTTCCAGGAAACAAGTTTCAAGTCAAGCACGTCTCTCGTCACTTAGGATTTGTCCTTACACAAATCGCTGCATTGTGTAAGGTAACAAGAGAGAAAGTGATGACTTGATCAATTGTTTCTTCCGAGTTTTATTTTACTATGAAAATTTCTCAATTTACGTTCAACTAAATAGTGAAAATGGTAGCTGTGCTAGTTCCAAACCACATAACCACATAAATAGTATATTAAAATAGTACAACACTGTAGGTACTGGTACTGTACTGTTTTAACATACTGTTTAGTACACTAGTATTTCATTCGGAACACCTTTTTCCTTAATGTTGAGTTTTTCTGCGAGTCTTTTTGTTTGTTTGTTTGTTTACAAACTGAATTTTTCAAAGTACAAACAAACTTTACTGTTATTTTTCTGGTATAGAGAGCTATTTCCTCTCCCATGTGCCCCGTGTGCAGCTTCTCCCCTGTGACAGGACGTGAATTTTGCTTTTCTCGGTTGTCGTTATTGATTGTGTCTCAGGGTTTGACAGTCTCATATTTTTATTGTTTTCAAAATCTTTTCTGGACTAAATGAACCTTAAGACACTCGAGGCAGCTGTTCTTGATTCTCCTGAGGCATTGACGTAGCTTTTCTAATGTTTTTAAGTTTTTAAACGCATTCGAGGATCGGACCATGAGGGACGCGTTATCCGCACTACCAAATGCATGAATCGTGGGGACGTGGGCTTGATATAAATAACTGTGATGTATTATATGTCCTAAATACTAAAACATCTGGTTAATTATGTAGAGCTAAAAGGAAGTATTATGCACTTTTTTAGAGACAAAAACAGAAGTAAACGATAAACGTTTGTTTGTTTGTTTTTTGGATGCTAGCTTCAGCTAAGAAACGCTTGGAGTAGGATTTTCTTCTCACGTGCTGCCCAGAGCGATGGTGCAATGATGAAATTTAAATGGAGATAATCAGTATTTTTTGTATCGTTTTATCGAAAACAGTGAAGATAGTATTTTTTTAACTTCGTCGTTAGATGTTAAAGCGAAAAAAAAACTTTCGATCCGAACGCTCACCGAACTGCCAAATGCACTTCATCTCCAAAAAAAACAAACATCCACAACCCATCACTAGACAGACGATTAGCCAAATATCAGACAGGATCAAAACATTTAGAACTGTGTATCTAGTGTACTGTATGTTTTAGCTGCATTTATCTGAGATGTAAAATGAGAAATCTGATGCTGTTTAATTATTTATTTATATGTGCACGGGTTACTGTCACCCCTTTGCTTTAACCTTCACTGTATCTGATTGTATGTATATGAAGATTTGTTTACTCATGCAAGGTTAAACCTTCACCGTCTGTGGTATTTGAACTGAAAACGGTCTTTTAAAGCAGCAGTTTGTAATCTTTACAGTCCAAGTCTATCGCATGGAAATACTTCATCTTTAAGATTATACAATTATTATTACTATTCAAGGTATAGGAAGACTTTTTAAACTTTACACACCGCATCTTTAACTTGGCCTTGTGACATTCGTGTATTTATATAACGTACATAATTGTAGTAAAGTGTCATTTTATTCTAAGAAATTCATGACAAATTCAGAATGCCTGGATAGTTCACATGGTGGTTATGTAATCACCTCAGGGATGGAAACAGTTCACAACTGATTTCCCCTTTAAAATACTTTTACATATATTTGGTGGAATTGATCCTTTTTTTAGTTTCACATCAAACTCTGATAACCAGAAATTGTGCATTCAATATAAACCATCACTCTGGCCCTTTAATAAAGTTCCCCATCAATCAAAGACCACAGACGCATTTCTGGAGAAAATCATGCTTTCGCAGTCTTTATACCAAACCTGTAAAGAATTTCTTCGCTTTAAAGCAGGTTTGTCAAAAATATATATGTATATATCCAGAACAAATCAAATCTGTGTTTTAAATTAGAACCGAATTGTGGACCAGAAAAGAAAAAAGCTTTCTGTTCATCCACTAGAAGGAAAAAAATAAAACATTTTCTGAATAGTTTTTCAAGCCTATTAGAATCAGGACTGAGTGTAATAGAATGTAGTCTGTTACCGAAACCTGAACTTTGACCCCCCCCCCCGCTTTAGCCTTATATGCTGTTTTCCGAAATCAGAAGACCAGAGCTAAGGAATTTTGTGGGCTTATTTTTAAAGAACAACGGTGAGCTTGCTTTTGTCTCTCTGACCAGTGAACATCTGTAGCACTTTTATTTTTGAAAAACAAAACATTGTGCT